>CAJNDT010005858.1:167500-532500 GCA_905221615.1 Symbiodinium sp. CCMP2592
GCAGTGACGCACCGGCATGCTGCACGAAAGCAGTGCTGGTGTTGACCTGATGCAGGGGGACGTGAATGCGTGGTAGTAAAAAGAAGTCGAATTTTAACCGCCATGCCATACTACTGGGCAGCTAGGAATATTATTCGTCATGGCAAGGATACAGCTGGGCGGTGTGTTGGGGAGGGGTGCAGCGTTTCCCACGCGCGTAGCACAAACACAACGCAGCATGCAGGCCCAATAGCTACAAACTCCAGTAAGGGAGTGCAGCATCCCAAACGGTTTCGAGCTAAGGATCTCGCTCTGGGCTTGTCGACAGAATAGAGAAAACGAACATGACAGCAACTGCGATCAGCATACTCATCCAGATCCGTTCTTAGCGGCCCCAAATGCTTATACCATTGCTGCTGCTGCTGCTGCTGCTGCAACAGCAACAACAAAACGCATGTAGACTTAGACCTATGCCAAGACCCAAGCTCCTATTCCCCATGAAACCTTTCCCTCCGCCGACCTTTGCGGCTCCTGAGAGGTTCACCGTGAGCTGCAGCAGGCAAGTGTCGTCACCTTCTTGGTATTCAGTATTCAGGTCTTGGTCACGTTGTTGTGGTACTGTCAGTAAGTCTAGATAACTGCTCAGAGTCCCGAACTGCCATTAGTTACAGTCTTGCACTGAAAGGTCAAAGAGGATGATCTAACAACTTCCCAAGGTGCCAAGCCCCAGGTGCACCAGTGATGCAGACAGCGCAAGTACTGTGCGAAGCTGCATCGCCATCGCATGATACAGCTGGAGCTTCCGTAAATTATTGTTCCCAGCCTTGGGACTGCGGAAGCCAATGCCAAGATTGATCTTTTAACAGGCCTCCAGGTACAATGCCCCTTCTGCATAGCTTAAGCATGGTAGAATGGGCGGTGCGTAACAACTGTCGGAAGCTTACGGATGGAGGCTGTACGGTAACGCTATCAGCGGCTGAGCCAAAGGCATACACGGAGGAGACCCTCATCCTCAGCCCCCGAGAGCCCGCAACAAAGCAAACTTGTGTGTACTATATTGAGCGACAGCTCATCGTTGCCGAACACTGTTAACGAAGTCACACGTACAGTAGTAGTAGTAGTAGTAGTAGTAGTAGTAGTAGTAGTAGTAGTAGTAGTAGTAGTAGTAGTAGTAGCAGTAGTAGCAGTAGCAGTAGTAGCAGTAGCAGTAGTAGTAGTAGTACTAATAGTAGTAGTAGTAGTAGTAGTAGTAGTAGTAGTAGTAGTAGGAGTAGTAGTAGTCGTAGTAGTAGTAGTAGTAGTAGGAGGAGTAGTGGAAGTAGTAGTAGCAGTAGCAGTAGTAGTAGTAGTAGTACTAATAGTAGTAGTAGTAGTAGTAGTAGTAGTAGTAGTAGTAGTAGGAGTAGTAGTAGTCGTAGTAGTAGTAGTAGGAGGAGTAGTGGAAGTAGTAGTAGTAGAAGAAGTAGTAGTAGTAGTAGTAGTAGTGGTGGTGGTAGTAGTAGTAGCAGTGGTAGTAGTAGTAGTAGTAGTAGCAGTAGTAGTAGTAGTAGTAGTAGTAGTCGTAGTAGTAGTAGTAGTAGTAGTAGTAGTAGTAGTAGTAGTAGTAGTAGTGGCAGCAGTAGCAGAAGCGGTAGTGGTAGTGCTAGTGGTAGTGCTAGTGGCTGCTAGTGGTAGTAGTAGTCGTGGTAATCGCAACAGTAGTAGTAAGAGTGGTAGGAGCAGTAGGAGTCGCAGGCTCAAGAGAAGCAGATGTCCTTTTGAAACGCTGTCTGCGTCGTGTTGTGGGCAAAGCGGGAGCAGATGAAAAGTTGGGCGTCAAGAGGCGCCTCATTGCACATCATCACCCGCAGCTTGTGCAAAACAGCCTCCGGTAGCTGGAGGCCAAGAACAAGTTTGAAGGCTTCCCCCAGAGTTCGGAGGTTTATACCTAGCATACGGTGTACAACATAGCCTATTAAGTAAAAGTAAGCATGTTGTATAACAAACTCAAAAGATCGGGTAGTGCAGCTGACAGATTGACAAGTCCTAGTTCGGGAGGGAAACGCAGAGACTCAAATGTTACTTTACACGAGGAAGCTGTAAGCTTTCGACGGTTGCATGCATTAAGACATTGAACACTAGGGTCGAACGCAGTGTACCCAAATCCAAGTCTTTAAGTATATCATCAGTGTAATCCAGTAGATTATGGCGCAGTATGCTATCGTATTCTACGTCCTGGGTCTTCTCAGAGGACCCTCGGGAGCCCAATGCCCCCTCTGCTAGGGGGTTGAAATTTTAACGACGTTTTTGGGCTTAGGTTTTGGGTGGTTTAGGGTTAGTGAGTAGAAGTGGAAGTTTCTTGAATCCCACGAGTCTCCCCTACTGTGGTTTTGGGTATAGTCCTTACTTCAGGGCTGTTGAGCTATCTGCGTAGGCAGGGGGGAAACCAAAGTTCGTGCCTCATGTACGCAAGCCAGGTTGCAATAATAATATACGATTTGAAATAGACTTGATAGTACACTAGAGTATGAAGAGTTCTGCACGGTAGCGAATCCGACAGCACCTGTCCTTCTTGGCAAGACGAGCGAGAGACCCCGAACTTGTGCAAGTTCTCTCTGAAGATGCGCACAGCTTCCTGCAGGGAAATCCAAACCGACTACAATACGAACAAACCACAATTCCAAACATGGCGAAAAACTGCACAGTCTAGTAGGGTTCAGTTTAAAGTGCAGACGCTGAGAGTGTAGTATAGCCTAACGTGTAGAGCACCGTAGATTTTATCGCATGCCCTTTGTAGCATAGCATGCACAGTAAGCCAGTCAGCCATGACATTGCTTTTCACACCCTCGGTCTTCATAGACCATGCCGTCCAGCTCGTCGTGAAAGCCCTGCAACGGCGCTGTGTCGTAGTCGCCAGCGGAGCTTGGCGAGTTTCGCTGCAGTGGATTTAGGGTATCTCATGGACAGTGGGACGAATCATCACATTCCATCTTGGATTAGCCATCAACATCTCGTTAAGCTGTCTCAAAAGCCGCCAGGGGTTTGTTTCAGGCTTAATGCCGTAACACATGCAAGAACCATTGGTATAAGTAGCACCTGCATATGTCGAGTAAGCTGCAGACTATAGAGTTCTATATACATATACATATATATATATATATAAACATCGACTTATCACACATGCCTCTTCATTCTACAAGTACTGGACGTTTACTGTACCTTTAATCGGTATATGGGCTGCACAAGGCTTGAGGCTTCAGGTAGCCCAGCGCGCTCAAGGGTTTGGTGGAGCTTTAAGCGGTTTCGGGGTTTAGGGTTCATTGCTGCCCAGCGTCCGATTTTCAAAGGTGGGACGGGTGTTCTCAAAGTCCTGCTTCCGGCACTGTCCACCGAACATGGCGTGGAACAGGCACACGGACAAGTCCTCAAAGGGAACCCCCCGACCCGACTCTGTGCTTCGGGCTTGCCCTGTACAGCCCCTGATTACGACTAGCCTTGCTTGGGGCTGCGAGCGTCCTAAATCCTGCTAGACCGTAGTTCAATTAAATCTAAGAACCACACAGCCTGAACTCCTAAATCTCACGACACTGTTTTACAGACTTGAATTTTGGCTGCCGCAGCGGTCCCACTCTTCTGTGAGGCCCACGAAGGCAAAGCCATCTGTCACGCGTCTTCGGGCCTCCTCCGCCATGCTCAGCGTCCTCTTCGAGGAGCTGAGCCCAAGGCCCTGAAACCCTTCACATTGAAGCCCTTCCATCAAGCCTTCCAGGCTTTTGGCTTTTGGGGAATAGGAATTACGGTTTCGGGTTGAGAGTATCTGTTGTTGAATCTGAAGCTTCGGGACCTGGCTTTTTCGCGATCCGTTTTATGGTTGTACTCTGGGGCGGAAGCTGCATGATGTAGAAGACACGCAGGTGCTGCACACCGTGTGTAATACCGTGTACAATACATTTCAATACATGCTACATACTGCTTACGGGGTTGCTTCGAAGGCCATCACCCCTCAACCCGAAGCGCAAAAGCCCAAAACCCTTGGCATGGGCCTCGGCGGGAGGGCTCGCAAATCTGGGAGCATGAAGCCTTCGTTGCGTTATGCATAGACAGGGTCCCGATACAAGGGTGCGGGCACAACAGCTTCGCTTATTAAAAGAACCAGCCATTTTGCCAGCCGTAGGTTTTCCAACACCGAGACACCCAGTTCAGGACCGTCTCCTTCATCGACGAGTTGGTAGGTCATGGTGCCTTCACGTGTTCTTCGAGGCTCTCGGCGTTTTGTTGCAACTTGAACCCATTTGTAAGGACTTAAAAGCAGATACTAGTTTGGAAAACACGGGGAGCATTCTAGAACTCGCAACGCCGCGCAACCTTAGATCCGCCTAGGGCTGGCTGTACTTGCATGGAATGTGCGATTTGACTGCCGGATGCATGGAGCGTCTTTGCCAGCAAGCATTGCCGTTGGCCGGAAAGACGCTCAGATTTAGGTCCACATGAAGGGCATGTGAACCATGAACACCCACATCAGAGCACCTCTGAGTCGAAAACGTCTCAACCCATACCTTTGAAGATCTATCACAATCTTTGAAGCCACGCCGCCCCTGAAGAGCTCAACAAACTCCGGCAGCAGGGGCTCCGGTGCATCCGATCCCTCACCCAGCCACGTGTGGTCTGGGTCGTAGTACCTGGTATGTGATTATGTGATGGCTCGTATCCAGCAATTTAAAACCGGTCGCAGTAAACGGTAGAACTTTAGAGTCTATTGGAGAGTTGGCTGTGGTTTCCCCGTTCCTCAACCGGGAACGGCAAGGTTTGAAGCTCTAGGTCAAAGTGGTCTTGGAGATGCTAAGCCGGTGGTGCGACCTTCAAGAGGGGGAGCCTGGGGCCCAGGGCAAACAGAATAAATC
This sequence comes from Symbiodinium sp. CCMP2592, assembly GCA_905221615.1. Classification (NCBI taxonomy): domain Eukaryota; class Dinophyceae; order Suessiales; family Symbiodiniaceae; genus Symbiodinium; species Symbiodinium sp. CCMP2592. Next base: position 172,360 of record CAJNDT010005858.1, read on the forward strand.
TGCTCTATTCGTCTAACCCAGCAAGTGTCTCCAGCGGGAGGAGGGGCGGGGTCAACCCTACACCACTCCCCCAACGACCTAAGGTCTTCGCACAGCCCAGGGACTTGTGCCCTCCAACCTCCAACCGCCAGCAAGGCACGCGGAGAGGAGACGCTGCTCGGGTCGACGGAACAGCCCGACCATGCGTCCCTTAAAATTCTTGTACCTGGCGGCTGGCGGTTCTCAAAGCTTTGCAGAAGAGGTGCCAAGGAGAGCTAATGCAGCTATTGGCTGATGCTTGCTGGAGGCCCTTCCCGAGGTGTCATGTTTATGTTTGTATTCGCTGTACGCAAGGCTGGCAATGCAGAGGGAGACCGGCAAGACTCCAACGAAGACCATAGAGTCCTAGAGCCATGACTTTTCTGTAAGCTATTTCTTGCAACCTCTCTCCACAATTTAGGTTTAAAGAGAAACACACACACACACACACTAATTGTTGTATCCGTACTCTGCTCTGCCCCCTGCCTGTTGCCGATGCACTCGTGAGGGCTCAGCGGGCAGCGAAGCAGGCCCGGGTCACAAACTTCTGGACAGACCTGTCTCTTACAAAGAAGGCAAACCTCCGTCCCAGACTGGCATACAGCACAAACAAAAAAATCGATATAGTACACAGTACTACACATCGAAATCGATACATAGTACTTCAGATAGTACTCTCTATATCACCCCCCCGCTCCCACCCATGATCCAGCCCAGCCTTCTTGTCAACTGTTCGTCTACAGTACTACTATGTCTCCAATGCTTTCATCGAAGTCCATAAACCATCGGTATTTGCGAGGGTTTCTCCACTTCACATATGCTGACCTCTGCTTATTGTGCTCTTTTCTGGTATATGTAAACCACCCAAAACCCAAACCAGAATCTGGTTCTGCGTCCGCGCTGAAACATTTGAGCCCTTTTCAGCTAAGAAAGACAAAGGAAACCGCAGTTGTTTTGCTCAGTTGGTCTTAGTTGCTGTCATTAGATATCCTGTTTCATGACAAATAGTGGCTGGAACTCAACGAGCCCTTACAATCTGCCAATACCACAGAATTGAATCTGAATGTTTCGGAGAAGAAAGTGGTCTCCCTCCACCAAATTCCAAATTCGAGTTATGCCGAGCTTCTTACGCTCTATAACACGAAAACCAGAATGACAAGTCAAATTTTCATGCGCTAGCAGCAAGAACAAAAGCTAAGACCAAGTATTCATCCCCGCCTTCTTCTCCTCTTAGAAATATGGAAGCACACCTCTATACCTTGTAAGGCTTCGTGGGAATAGACAAACATTTATGTGGAAAGCATTCGTTGTTCCTCTCATAGTAAAGCGTCATATGCTAAACACATGTGCTGTTTTCGCTCACAGTGATGAAAGACGATCCCGGCTCAGAACTTCATCGAGCTCTATTGCACCGTACTACTTGCACATATAATAAACATCCTGCCATCCTTCAACACATTATGAAACAGCCACAAACCTCGCCTCTCCTCACAGCCTCAGAGCAATGGTGGAACACATGTATTTCTCATTGTCATTACGCTTCTAGGACAGCAGCAAAACACTTCACTTGCATCTTGGGCAAGGCTGATCTTAACTACAGTCATGATTCTGCTCGATGAAAGATGAATTGAAATTGAAGCAATTCAAGCTCATTTGCCAGGTTCCCCAGTGTCCCCTTAATAATGCAGTTACCCTTCATTCCTGGTACCCAGTTTTTATGGTGGAACCCTAAACTTAACCAGGCAAAGGGGTACTAGCGGGGAACTCACTTTTCTGTACTACAAAAGAAACAGTCACTTCTCTTGCAATATGACATAACGGAGCTTATCAGCTTCTGAGTTTGACATTTGCGTTTGCATAAGGCGTTCTAGAGTATCCACAACCGGCTTCAATAGTACAAGAGTGCAGCTGTTCTTCTATTTTTTTTGTTGAGCAAAGCTGCTCTTAACTGCAGTCATGATTTTGCTCGATGAAAGAAGCGTTAGTACCGTTGGTGAAGCACGTGCAGGCTCACTTACCTATGTAATACAACCAGAAAGAGCAGCCGTTTACCTTGCAATCTGAAATGGCGGAGCTTATAAGCTTATCTGCTGGCTAGATCCGATGTCTCTCAACATTGAGAAGAAAGCTAGGGAGTCACGTCCCCACCACGTTCTAAAGCATCCACAAACACAAACAGGTTTGAATAGTACATGGTACACTGTTCCTGTATTACCTTTTGCATTTCAGGCTTCAGGAATCTTGGGGAAAGTCGATCCCTGTCGATGTTTTCGCATCCGAGCTTGCTAGAATGCTGCCAGGCTCAAATTTCCCCAAAATTTCTAAAGCCTGAAATGCGAACTCACTGGCCGAGATCAAAATTTCCACAAAACTCCCAAAATCCTGGCATGCATGGGAGTGCGGGGTCCATAGTTGCTCAGATTTTGGGAATTTGGTGGAAATTCGATCCCTGCCAATGTTTTCGCGTTTCAGGCTTCAGGAAATTTTTTGGTGAAAATGGATACCCATCGATGTTTTTGCATCGGAGGTTGCCCATCCCATGAGCCACTGCTTACGAAAAGCAGGCTCGGCTGGATCATTGCTTATGAAAAGCAGGCTCGGCTGGATCATGGGGGGGTTGAATATATATATATATATATATATATATATGTGTGTGTTTGTGTGTGTGTGTATGTATATGTATATGTATATGTATATGTATATGTATATGTATATGTATATGTATATATACATAAAGTATTATCTCTATCTCTCTATGCATATATATATATATATATAACTAGTTGTATATATATATATATATATATATACAACTAGTTGTATATATATATATATACACATACACATAGTACTGCATAAAGAAGTATGTACTACTACATGGTACATTATACTATTTACTATTTAGTACTGCAAAGTACTATATGCCCAACCCAATGTCCAGAAATCTAAATGCTCATGGCCAACACATAACACCTTCACCTTCTACATTGGCTCCTGCCTAAGGGACATGCCCACAAAAACCAAACTGTATGCCCACCTCACCAAATTTCGTCATCATGTCGGTGGGGAACAAATCCTCGGACTCCAAGCTCAACTGTTCCAATCTTATGTTCACATGTACGATCTGGGGTCGTGGGCCGACTTTCAGACTGAAAGTTCAATGAATGCTTTGGGCGCCTTCAACCCGAAACCCTAAACGGGGACGAGGCTTGGCCTGGCGGATTAGGGCTCAGAGCTTCAGGACTTCGATCCGAAGCACTATGCCCGAAATGCCAACCGGCACCCGACTAAACTGCTGTACAGTGTACAGTATACGACAGTATTTTACAATATACTACAGTATACTACAATCCACTAAAGTGTACCATGGTGTACAATATAGTATGCAACGGAAATTATCCCGGACTATACCATTGCTGCACTCACTTAATGCAGTGTACAGTATGTGTACAGTTCTAGAAATTCAGTAGTCCCAAGTCCCAAGCCCTCTGAGCCTTAGTCGGTCCTCATCAACAGACAGGTTTGCCGGGATGTGGCAGAAGCCAGGCATGTGGATCAGCACATTGAGGAAGGAACTGCCACACTTGGGGAAGTGGACCCAGGTCCTTGTCTTTGTTTTGGATTGCATTTATTCGTCACACAGGCTCCTGGTCTGTACTACATTAATGGCTTCTTGCTTCGACTCCTGCTTTCATCTTAGTAGTTTCGGGTTTAGCTCTACATCAGCTTCTGGAAAGTAATACAAACCCCTTGGCCCGAAAGCATGAACGCGGTCAAGATCAGGGATGTTTTAGTTTCCTTCGGGCAACCTCCGCGCCGGTGGAGCCATCAGCGCCAGCCAATATGGAGGCGGATGGCAACTAGTGTACAAATTGCACCATGCAGCAAAAAGAGTGGGCATACAGTAGCCATCGCCATGGAGCCATAAAATGGTCAGTGTGTGCAGGAACGAAAGTGACGTGCGGCAGTTTCCCGGCCCTCTTCTTTGGAGGGATCAACTTCGGCAGAATTGTGTAGCTCGACTTGCTAACAGAATGGCTGCTTTGATGGAGAAGGTAAGTAAAGCAGTAGGTTGCCACAGCCAGTGGGAGGTGGCCCCTTTCGATCAAGACTTACCATAAGAAGGCAGTGCGCCCCACGTGAGACGTCATTACGCGAGAGAAAACCCCCAACACAAGAGAACCACGGAGCACGCAAAAGTAGCCCCCTGATCCGCCACAGCGAAAATTCGTCGTGTCAGGAGCACCGTCGTCGTCCGCAACTCGGGTACATGCACATAGCCAAGTCCGCAACGAAAATGCCATACCCAGATGCCCTGCGAGCCACTCCATCGTGCCGAAACATAATCGAAGCAGAGAGAAACCTGCTACGATCAATGAACAACCTACTAGAACTTCGCCTGAAACCCGAGCCTCGCAGGCTGAGGGCTTGAGGATGCCTCCGAACATCTCCGAACTCTTCCCTTTGGAAACCCTGAAGGGCCGATGAACAGTGCTATGCTGCACCACGCGAAATGCTGCAGCTCCCTGCATATTCTGCTGTCTACGGTGCTCTACGCTGCCTTGTCTACCGCGCAGCATTTGAAGCTGGAAGCTTTTCGATCCCGACCTACAGTAGCCCGAATGCATCAGACTGGGACACCGAAAACAGCAAACTGGCAGCTTTCTGCTGCAAAGGCACATCGGCGTCGGGATCTCGTCGGCATGCTCAATTGTTAGCCTGACAAGTACCGGGTTTTAGAGGGTGCTCTATGACTTCTTGCGGTCACCATGGATGTAGCTTGAATGCTTTCCGAACGCAGGTCAGGCTCAACCCTACACCCCAAAGCCTCGAACCCGAAGACGCTAAAAACTCTAAAGCTCATTACGCCCCAAGAACCCTCGAACCCAGCGTGGAAGACACCATTGACAAACACACCATATTATAACTACCTTACACTCAGACAAGGGCAACGAAGCTTTCTGGCAATGCCTGGCAATGTTCCTCGGAACGCAAGACTACATGGAATACAATGGCTTGAATAAGCATGTGGTGCTACAACAGCATCTGGGAATCCGATTGGTTCGAGACTGGTACCGCGGCTTTGTTGGGTGCAGTACCACACACCTTCCTCTCCCAAATGCACTCTGCGTCAAGACTCACGTGTATGGTGACATACTGCTATCCATAAAAAGAATACTCTATACTGTGCCAAAGAGACTAGTTATAGTACTTCTCGCTAATTCAGGAGTGTCGGATTAGGGGATTAAGGGTTTAGGGACCATTTAGGGATGGCTTTTGGGGCTTACTGTAAGATTTAGGGCCTGGGTTGGCGTTTGCATGCCTGTCGACCAGCATGTAGAAATGTTGAGTCGCCCTCCCTTCCCCAACCCCCCATATGCCCCCCCTCGTCCCTCTGTTCCCTCGCCTCTACCCAAACCTCGCTTGTTTTCCACTCCCGCATGTGGGGTGCCTGGTCTTTTGTGTACATGAGCCTGTTGCAATAGGATCCTGAAAAGGGTATGATTGCACGAAGCCTCTCCAAGCCCGGAAGCCGACAGCTTCACACCCGCGATCTCCGAGCAGGCCGCGGTCGAGGCGCGTAAAATTACTCCTCGTAAATACGCCCCAGACTACACCTCGGAGCCCAACCTCAAACCACAAAGAGAAAGAAACACAAAACTCTAAACTGCCCTGAGCCCTGAAGTTTACAAACCCTGGTAGACACAAGCCTTTGCTGCAAGAGCTGCAGCGACTCGAGCTCCCACGTGGAGCACCGCGTGAGGGAGAGCAGTGAGAGCACCGAGAGGCTTCTCATGGCGTCTACATAGCCTAAGCCCTGACCCTGAAACCTGCTGAAACCGCATCCCTCGTGAATCTTCAAAGCCTTGAACACGGGCTTTGCCTTGTGTCTTACTTTGGGTTCGGTAGAGCGAAAGCTGCGGAAATGCCGCGCAAGTGTCGTGCACCTTAGCCCTGCTTGAAAAGCTTTGAGGCTTTGAGGCTGTTCCCCCCCCCCCCCGCTGGATCCGTTGTGGGTGAAACACGGTGCATGTGTAACGTCGGGCCTGCACAGGCGCTCCGGTGCTTTGGGAGTCGGGCCCTCGGGACCTGGTCACTTCGTCGCCTTCATCGCCTGGGCGCCTGAGCGCTTGGAGTTCAGACTGGATTTGCTGCGCGAGGGAACAGCCTTTCGATTGGTGGCACAGAAATGCACAGCACCCTAGGCACCTTACCCTCAGCCCGCGGCCGAGTTGTTGTGCACCAAGATGGAACTTCGTGAAGCCTTCCTGACGGCTTGGACATGTAGGCCAGTCCACACGTTGGCCTTCCAATGCTTCCAACATGCGAAAAGCGTCAAAAGCTCAACACCCACATCCCAAAGCATTGGCTTGCGAAATCATCCAACATGCGAAAAGCAGCGAGAGCTCAAAACCTACATCGTGGTAGTGGTAGTAGCAGAAGCAGCAGCAGTAGTGGCAGTAGTAGTACCAGTAGCAGCAGCAGCAGTAGCAGCAGTAGCAGTGATAGCTGCAGTACTATCACTAGAGCTCAACATTCAAGCAAACCGTGCCCTCGAAGTTTGCGTCAACTGCATACCGGGACCCCTAGAGTTATCTCTTCTGCAATCCAGTGGCGGCTTCTTGGCAGGAGCGGCCAGAACGATCCACCCCAGGGTCATGGTAGCAGCGAAACGCATGGAGCCACACTTACACTCAGGCCCCAGGCCTGCACAACTGATCTATTGAACTCCTGTGGCGTTGAAAAAACCTCATGCACTTTGCTGAGCATTTCGCCTCATCACATGTCTTTCCGGCAACCATTACAACAAACGGGCAATGTCAAATTTGCACTGTGGATCGTGAACTATCCACGCTTAGAACCTGGCAAAGATCTACCTTCGGTACTGATACTAGAACGACGGACCGGCTGTCACCATGGCTAATCTCGAACCATTCCCCTGACTCGAAGCGTCCCTGCCACGACCTTCATGTAATCTTCCAAGAAACGACGGATTTTGATCTGTCTTTCATTCTTCTTACCCTTCAAGCCGAGGTTGGAGATTCAATTAAACGTTCCTTAGCCAAGATGTGCTTCCGTAGACCAGTGGGGCTTGCCGTGCCAATGTTCATTGATGGGGCCGCACTTATAAGGGTTGGGGATATGCAAGGAGGCCTGGCTAACAAGAATCAGCAAAGCATTCTGTAAAGATGCGTCAACAGACAATACGTGCTTTTTGTAAACGGGGTTGCCACATCTTCAGGATGATAATGAAAAAGCCGGGATACCCCGGACCCTAAAGATTGCAATCTGACCATTTGAGAAGTGCATCAAAAGATTCGCGCCCATCTTGCAGCAGGGATTAGCTGCACTGATCTGGATCACTGCAAACATTAACAGATTTCCAAGAATAATTCGTTGCATTTGCGAATATGATTTTGCAGTTTGCGAACTGATAAGCTGCGGCGCTGCATACAGGTGCGGAAGCTTTCCGGATTTGTGGTTGACGTGACATGTCCAATGGATTGTACGTGGGACAAACATAGGCCAATACCCGAAACTGCGATACGGTTGCTGTTGAGGCGTGGCGAAGGTTCGTGCAAAGACTTCGGGCCCGCCCCCTATTCCAAAAGTCAGAAAACTCAACACACATCCGTCTGCTATGCGTATACAACATATCCACAGAAAACTCCATATATATATACATACACATGTGTATGTATGCTGTATATACATACAGACATGCATACATACATACATACATACATACGTGTCCATACGAGTTACTAACATAGTCAGAAGGATACCCGCTGCAGACACACACACACACACACGCATGCATACGCACATGCGACATAGCTACATACCTACAGTATGTCTTTTTCCACACTGTATGTCTTGATACCTCGTGAAGCAAATCGAAACAAAGGAGCACACACAATGTTTGATCTGAAGTGAACAACGCCACGCCCTGTTTGTCCGCGAGATGAAGCACTGAAGCACAGATGGCGTCCATCCTCAGCCTCAGCAGCCTCAGCCCTTTCGGAGGGCGCCAGACAAAACGTCCCGCGCTCGCTCCAGGGCCTGGAGCTCCTCAGCCCGTGCCTCCAAGCGACAGCGAAGCGAGAGAAGCGAAGCGCGAAGCCGAAAGCTTAGCGAAAGCACAGTTGGGCCTTTTGGCTTACCTCGAATTGGCTGAGCAGAAAGTCGCAGCCTGCAGATCTTCGCTGCTGCACCCACTTCCTCCTAATACCGGTTTGCGCCGAGTCACTTTCATGGAGCTGCTCCTTCGCTTCCAGCAGCTGCGCAATCTCCACCACGGTCACTTGGAAAGGGAACAGTTTTGATGTGTTCAGATCCCTTCGAAAAGGCATCTTCAAACTCTCAGGTTGAAACAGCGCTTTGCTTCGGCGGTCTCCGCCAACTGCACCTCCTGCACACGCGACTCCGGAGCTGACAAATACAGACTTCATGAACCAAGGATAACCAAGGAATTCCAGCATTCAGCTAGTGTCAGTCACCGCACAAACACCTACGGCCCTTGCTCCGCCCTGCGCACGACGGAAGACATGGCACGGACAATATGCCTCTCTGATATACGCGACTTACGACTTCCGAGTCCAACCGATTTGAGGACACACAAAATTCCACTTGAAAGTGTGACAAACACACACGCACACGCGCGCGCTCAGGACGCATCCACAACTACAGCAAGTGGTGGTTTGCTGCCAGATTTCCTTCTTCGCGTGCTTGTCATTCAGCTTCTGAATACCTTCCCGCTTGAGCTTCACGGCATCTGCGGTTTCAGCTTCAAATGCCTGCAGACACGATTGGAGCAAAATTGTACGTCCAAGCGATAGCATCGCCTCGTAGTTCTGCTGAGCAGCAGCTTCTGCTTGGGCAGCTTCGGTGGACAGCGCCTCAAAAATGCAGCTGCCACGGTCCACAGACCTCCCTGCCATTCCCTGCCTCCGTGTCCGCGATCACCTCTTGGATCGTCTTCAGAACACCTTTGCCTCGAAACGCAAAAGCCCGGCCATGGTCTACAAACATGTGCTGCAGTATGCTCGCCTCCGGATGCACGCTCATAGGCGCCGAAGCCTTGGTCTGTGCCAAAGCTAGAATTTTAAGTGTCCTCTGTGAAGGCCCTTCTGCCGTTAGAGCATGAACCAAACGGAGGGTGCCGGTCTGTCGTCTGTGCCCTTCCGTGCTCTGCCGAGCTGTAAACTGTAAATACCCAGGAAGATCAAGATCAAGCCTCCCTGAAAAAATGGAGCCCCAATTCCAACTCAAGGAGCTGATAATGACGGTGCCTCGTTTTGGTTGGAGAGACAAAGTGTTCCGGGCTTTCGATCTTACTTGCAGCACTCACATCACCAGCTGCCTGCCAGCGCAACACAACTGTGCCGAAAAATCTTGGCAGTGCCAACAACTCAGTCATGCTCCAGTAGTAACAGCTGTTCAATCCCCACTGTAACACAACGATAGCAGACCTTGCCCCAACTAGTTTTGCGATAAGCGTTTCTCAGCTAAGAAATAACTTCTCATGGCCGTAGCAAGTGGTAGCAAACGTTGTTCTGGGCCGGTGCAGGCCACTTGGCAATGGAGGACAGGTTTCAGAAAGAACTTGCTGGCCCTGAACAGCCTTGGCCCCTTATAGCATTGTATGGGTCATTCCATGCCATCTGACAAACTGTACATGTTTTCCCGTCTTTCTCTTCTTTTACGCGCCTTGAAACGATGCCACTCTGTCCAGTCTGTCGGCTTTTTCAAGCGAAACTTGCAACAATTCAAGCACTCCCCCCCCCCCCTCCCGCCCGTCAAAGCAGGGATGCATGGCGAACCTGCCTGCAGGTGATTCCGACTGGTCCAGCTGCAGCAAGGATGCGCCCTGTTGCCGCTCCACAGCTCTCCCACTGCAGTTACGTGGGGTTGTCAGCATCACGCAGCCTCTGAAGAGTATGTATCCTTGAGAACTGCCAGTGCCTCAGCATACAGATCTGTAGAGACGATGTGAATCGATGTGACGACACGCATGATGACTGCGCCGTTGCGCCTGCTCGAGCGCTCTCTTCTTCTCGTTCTGCTCGAGAATCAGAGATTGAAACTCCCCATTCTCCTGCAGGGAGAAGCCGATCATCTTTCTGCAATGCCACTTAGTGCAAACCCACAAGGAAAGAAAGTATGCACTGTCTTTCGAATCTACAATGTCCTTCTCCCGATTTTGGCTCGCCAGTTGGGCTTGAGCAAGCAACTCGTCTACCTCACTCTGCCTTACGAGACTTGCCACAAAAATGGAACAAGCACGCTCAATCGAGAACTTGGTGTCGCACAGAATGGCTGCCTCATTAGCGGTGGCCTTGATCTCGGCCTCTGACGTCCAAGTACTCGCATCGATCAAAGCATGTTGCAGCGTGCCTGCAACCGCATCTCATCAGCGCTCTGCTGCTGCTTTGTACCATTTTTCTCCTCCACGTAGCATCTCATCCGACACTCACAAAGCCCAGGATTTTGAGAAGCGCGAACAAATCAACTGGCTCCAAGTACTTGTGACAGCGCATCACTGGACTGTTGACTGTCGATAGCTGTCGCTGGATTGCCTCACTTTGCGCGGCTCTTGACTCAACGGAAGTTCGTGTGCATCTGGTTTGCTCTAAAGATATGCGAAGCCGCCTGCAACAAAAAAGAAACATGTCAGTTCTGGTTTGCAAAACTGGGCCAGAAGTCGGAATACATGTCTGGGGCACAACTGCTTCAGTGGCGCGGACATATCTCACGACGACTACAAACGACGGCGACGACGAAGACGACGACACCGTCTACTAGTACTACGACTACTACGAGTACATTGACCGCTGCGGCTACTGCGACTGAGACGACTACTACGACGACGACTACTACGCCTACCGCCAAACAACGGTATCTAGAAGGTTTTGAAGCTTTTGTCATTTTGGACATTGCAGTCTACGACATGGAGGCCAACGATGTGGACAATCGAAGTAGTTTTCATGCAAAACACAGCTTGCCTTTTAAATCGCAGTGGTTCCTGCTCTTCCGATGCGCTTAAACGTACAATCTTGGTCAGATTGGCTTGGCCCAAATCTCGGGAGGGGGAGGTGCCCGACAACCTTGCAATCTTACATGGTCTTGCACTCTTGCACCGCTTGCACCACTTGCACCACTTGCACCACTTGCACCACTTGCGCCACTTGCACGCCTCCTATGCACCACAAACGTCAAGATCACCGACCCCCCTTCGCCCCCCACCAGAACTGCCCACACAGCCACTCAACCACTCACTGACCCACCCAGCCAGGGCACACGTAACCCTAAACCCTAAACCGTAAAACCACAACAGCCTGAAACCAGAAAATCTCAAAAACCACCCTGAACCCTAAAGACCTTAAACCCTACAATACTAATACCAATACGCCGGGCGCGTGCGTAACCCTATCAACCCAAGCTGTACTACCCCAACAGCCGAAACCCTAAACCCTAAACAGTAAAATGCGAAATCCTAAACCCTAAGAATCCCTAAACCCAAAAATACTAATACTGATACTGACTACTAACCACTAACTGCTGACCACTAACTACTATCTACTAACTACTACAAACTAACTACTAACTATACTAACCCTGAACCCTAACAGTACACCCTCCACCCGTAGACCCCACGCGCCGGGCGCGGGCCCTAAACAGCAAAACCCCAACAGCCCAAACCCTAAACCCTGAGCCCTAAGCCATACAACCTAACCCCTGTAAAACCCCAAACCCTAAAAACCTGAAAAGCCTAAACCGCAAAAACCCCAACAGCCTCAACCCTAAAAACCTTGCCCTAACCCTAAACCCTGAAACCGCACACGTCGGGGGTCCTAAACCCCGTAATACCAATACTAACACTTATACTAGTGACTACTACGAACGACCAAGCCCTAAACTCAAACCCTAAATGCGTAAACCGCGTGGAGCGCTAAACCCTAAACCCTAAACCTTAAAACCCCAAACCCCTAAACCCTCCGGGAGGGGGGAGGGGCGGGGAGAGGTGGGAAGAAATCTCAAGCGGTGCAAGTTGTGCAAGTGGTACAAGGCGCAAGATTACAAGACTGCCACGCCCCCCGGTTAGCCAATACTCGAAACCAAGATGACCAAGATTTCAAGATTGGCAAGATTACTAGTAATCTTGCTCGTTTGCCGACCAAGATTTCAACATCAGCAAGATGTGTACTGTCTTGCCCCCCCCAAGATGGGCAAGATTGCCAAGCTGAGCAGGATCTTTCAAAACACGATCGATTCTCAATTGCCGCTATGTACTGCTACTGGTACTGCACTGCTACTGCTACTGCTGCAGGCGCTGCTGCACACAAGAACCTTTGCAAGGCTCTCCGAGCTAGCCTAAAGCCCCAACTGGTTCAGTCTGTCTGTGGAGCGGTCCCGAATCTGCTACCAGAACAACACGCTGCACAGCTGCGACAAGTTGAGCCTTTGCGGCATGCTGTGTATAAGCCTAGCCAGTCAATGTTGTCAAGGAAAAACAGCATAAAATGCCTCCATGCCTACACGCCCAGCACAAATGCAAGGACTTCAGCAACAGGTCCTTTGCGTCGACCTCATTATCGTCCAGCTGATCGGCACAATATTTACGATGCTTGACCTGTTGCAAAAGCACAAGGGCCAGCCGGGGTTCCTAGGCTTGATTTAGATTGATTCTGTGCCTCGTTCTGCTGCTCCTTCTCCAGCGCTATTGTCATGTTTTGGATGGCCTGGGCACCGAGGCCAACAGCCACGGTAGGCAAAGCATGGAGGCAGGATGATCGCTTCGCCTTTTGCCATCTTTAGAATGGCTGCCACCATCCTCGGCATCATCATCGTACGCAGCATCATCATCAACAACATCAACATCAACAGCATCCACATCCGCGTCAGTGTCATCGTGGCCGTCGTCGTTGTCGTCGTCATCGTCGTTACCACCTTCAAAACAATCGACGATATCATCGCCACCTTCATCATCGACATCAACAACAGCGCTATGCCTACCCACAGCATCACCATCGGCATCGCCTCCTTGATTGTATGAACTGTAGCCGCCATCGTGACCCACATCGTCGGCTCCATGTCGTATGACTTTCATGATGTTTCCGATGGCCGGGACGACTGTGCGTCCTCCATGTTTGACCGAAGAGATAAGGAGCCAAGCAAGAGTTGAATAGTGTTTCTCCTGGCGATGGCGATGATGATGATAATGATGATGATGATGACCATTATCATCATCAAGATGATGTTCATGCTCACTAGGGGTCAGGATGATATAATGATCAGGGCCTTGACACAGTCTTTTAATGCCAATAAGTGACAAACTGCTACTTTGGCCTGGCGGTACTTAGAAAGTTGAGGCCATGATACGCACCATGATTGCAATTGTGTTCATCATCCAAATCATCGCCACGAGATATACCAGCCATCGCAACGATCAGCATCATCATCATCAACATCATCATCATCATGTTCATGGCTTTCATCACGTGTCATGACCTCTTTCCGGGTATCCTTCTCACCTGCGTCCTATTTGCTGTTGTCATCATCATGAGTAGCATCATCGTCTTCTTCGCGCTCACCATCATCACCACATCCGGCACCATCAACATGGACGAGGTCACGTCCGCACCAGCCACAAATATACATAGGGGTTGTTCTTTATTATGGTTGCAGCCCGTAACTCGACAATCGCCTTGCGCGTCGCCCTTGCGTGTTCTTGCGCGCACTCTCACCTTGAAGCCTTCATAAACCTCTTACACTACTTTATCGCCGCGCGCTTCCACCGTGCTGGTTTTGGTGCCGGTCCTAAACCTGCCTCAAAATTTCAAGTGCGCGGAAAGTCTACGGTCAAGAGGCGGGGTTTAGAACAACTCTTACCGACTCTTACATGAACAGGGTCATCTGCCATGTCGCAAGAATCTTCAATCTGCTCTTTCACTGTCATCGCTGCAATCCTACTTTGTGTTTGCGTCTGCTTTCCGACATGCACCGGAACAAAATCTGGCACCCAAACCTGCTAACCTGCAGTGAATAAAATCCATAGTTGCTTCCCCAGAAAGTGTCAGGAAATGTCTGGAAGTTGATTGACTTGGTGACATACATTGACATGCGCAACAGTCACGGCTCGCTGCGGTCGGCCAGAACATCGATTTTGGCAAGAACCGCATGAACCAGTTTGTGTCAGTCAGGTATTGAGCTGGACTCCGCACATATCAGCTCGGATAACCTGCCAGGGGAGGGTGCGTATGTCTTGACTCGAGCGCCTGACCTTCTTGACCGTCGCAAAATTATCGATCTTGGCTCGGAAGGCCAGCGTGACAAGACGAAGGTCATGCCGCTGACCAACCTACACAAGCAAAGCAGCAAAGCAGCTAAGAACTTCTAACAGAAGCTTCTGTTATGCGTTTGCGGGCCGTGTACGCCTTCAATAGAGCATCGGAAAGCTTCCTGCGCTCGTAGGACACAGCCTGTTCCTACAGGTCACGAGAATTGCCAGGGAAGTAGGCACCCGTTTGCTGCGGCCTGCAGGAAGGAGCCGGCGTTGAAGTGACCCCAGAAACTTGCGGTTTGCTTGTTTGCTGGCTCCTCCGCGGGACGCTCTAGATGCCCATAGTTTCGGGGGATCGCGTGCCGTGTGCTTCAATCAACGGGAGGCAGTTTCGAGCCGAGCTTCGGAACAAAGTCGGTCAGATTCGGGCAAGGGGTTTCAAGTTTGCGCTGCTGTGTCAGCCAGCCAGGAAAAGGATCATTCACAAACTTTGAAGCCGTGAAAACACACAACGAGGATCAAAGAACAAACAACAAGAGGCCAGCAATACATCCGCGATTCATTGATGACGACCACGACGACGACTGCCAACAATCGTCAAATGAGTGGGGGGCTTAAGAAATGAGATCAAAAACCATGACCTAGTCAGGTGCCCAAATTCGCACATTTCCACAGCTCTTTTGCACCTGCGTCTGCAAAGAATCCCGGCCCCTCCACGAAAGGTTCAAGAGGGGATGAAAGACATATTGCACCCAAGCATCCGGATACTGATTAAATACGGTGGTGGAGGACTGCGGGCGGTACTTGCTGGGCGTGGTGAGTGCAAGAAGGCATGGCCTGCATCGCAATGCATAGCACGGTCTCTTTAGCGTGGAATGGGGCATAAGTCTCCGTCCTGATAAAAGGCGCGGCCTTCTACACACAAGGCTCTGGATGCTTGGCCTAGCACTGTGCGTGCGTAGCTTGCATCGGCAACCTGCACCCGGTGCAAGAGCGCCTGTAGGAGGGCAGCCATGCAGCACCGCCCATGGGCACGAATGTGAGATTGGAGCCACTTGCGCACGCGACGCAGGCGTAGCTCTGGGACCAGAGTAGTCGCGGAGCCCGCAGCTGGAAGGCAACTGTCTGTCAGAGCGCGCATGTGGTTGAGCAGGTCACCAGGAAGAGAGGGCACACGGCGGCGCCGCGGACCCGCAGACAGGCTCTGGGCATATGTTGTCCAACAGTCGGGACACAAGTCAGGTGCAGAGACAGCATCTCTGCTGTAGATTGGGTGCGCTACCATGTACCAGCGACATTGGCCGCGCCCGTGGAGGCTGACGTTGCAAGCCACGCAACCTCTCGGACTGCGCAATTGGCACCACGGGCGTTGTGAGCGAGGACCGTTTGCCTCCGTGGGCCAGGCTATACCGCCACAGGTCCAGCAGGCTGCAACGCGGATGACAGCCCCTAAGTGCGGGCATTGGCAACGAGTAGCTGAGCAGACAAAGACTTCTTGCCAGGACGGATAGTCGGCACCCCAATACGGGACTTGTTCCACCAGAAGAGGCACACTGTTCGCATCTTGAAGAGGTGCAGGAACTGCGAACAAGAGATTTCCTGATCGTCCTGCTGATCCTGCTGTTCAGCCAACGGCCCCTCCGTCTCACCAGTTCTGAATCCTCTGTCGTGTGGAGCAACCACGTGGCTCCTCCGGCACGCAGGGAACCAAGATCCAGCTTTCGGGAACCTCGGCCCTTCCAGGTAATCGTGCATGATGGCATCAAAGCGGCTCCGAAAAGTGGAGGGTGAGTAAGGCCAGAGGCGACAGTCAGCGTCCACGTGTCCAAATGCCAGCTGTCGCCGACTGGTGTCTCACCGCCTTAAATCGCGTCTTGGGCTCATGAATTGCTGCGGCCGATTAGCTTTTCACTTGAAATCCAAAAGTTTAGGTGGTGCATGAAAATTGACCAAAAGTTTTCAAAACGTCAAGTTTGGCAATGCGATGTTTTTATCGCATATCGGTCGATGAAAAGAACCATGCCCCCCGGAGCCATATCATGAGCATCGTTACGATTCATCTACGCTTTATCTGATGGGTTTGCAGTTCACAAGTTTTCTTGAGTTCACGACACTCTGCAGTATGACTCTCGCAAGACTAGAACTACTTTGCGCACAGTATGCAAGTGATGCAAGGTTGTGAAGGCGAGTGCAAGACTGTCTAGGGCCTCGGGCTCACGCTTACCAGCACTGTGAGCAAGATGCTTCCAAATTAAAGGATACGAAAAGACCCGGGCGTGTCCTGGCACAAAGTTCGAATGCAGGAAATTCAAAGCCATGCAAACGATGTGCAACAGGCGCTGGCGCATGATGCGCCTGCGGGTACGTGAACGGCACTCCAAGGAGACGCGGGCAAAGATGCAAGCAACAGGCAAGTGCAGTGGAAAGACCACCCCAAAAGGCGGCGCAGGTGTAGCAAGCCTGGGCAGGTGCAAAGGTGACTGTAGACAAGAGTCAAAAGGTGTCCTTGTGCGAAGGACCGAGCGGAGCAGACCCCAACACCATGTAGCAAAATTGACACGGGTATCGAAACTAAGCTTTCGAAGGCCTGGGGACAGACCCACAACTGCACACACGCCAACTCCTGACGCTCTACAGCAAGCTCCTGTCCTCTCCGAGGTCGCGCCGCACCTCCGTCAGCACTCCAGCCGCTCGCGTCTCCGGACCAGGAGCCACCGGCAGTAGCAATGCCAGCTGAACTTTGGAAGCTAGAATCACTCGAAACTCCTTATCCAAAGCGGCACCGCCATCCCTGATTGAGGCTCCTTGCTGAGACAAAACCCCAGTAGCAATCGGCTTCATCGACCCCACATGCAAGCTCGATCTCGTCCGTCTCGAGAGCTGTCCACAGCCGCTTGTGCGCGAGCTGCACGACTTGGGGCTCTGGACTGAAAAGAAGAATCGCAGAGGGACTCGAGCACTGCGGCTGCGCGCGAGCGTCTCGACGTCCCCTTTGTCACACCCGACTAGAGTCTGCACCGACAACGACGAAGACCTTGCGAGCTTCCGGCCACTCTGCCACTGTCAAACGAAGCGGAAGAGCAAGCCCTTTGGACGAGAAGGCCCTGAAGCCGGAGCTGGAGAAGGAAGAAGGGCAGCCAATGCGGGAGATCAGGGCCAAGTGGCGCAAGCTACACAAGCCACACACATGGCGGCGCGACGGCAAACATCATGACCGGGGCACTTCTCCGTGTCTGCAACGCAGCGGCTCCTCGCCTGTGCTGACGTTCTGCACAACAACCGGCTACCCGCCTGCATGATAAGCCCCTACCACACCGCGACGATTGTATAGATCCTTTCTTGTGGAATGTGGCTTCGAATGTGGCTTGACTGGGCCGGGCGTGCCCAACGCCAAACTACTGGTCTTGGGCCGGGGAACCCACAATCGAGGAATCTTCGCCGGGACAATCAACGCCATGGGCATCGAGCTGATGTACATGGGCGCCATCTAAGACGAGGTGAGAGCCAAGAAGGAAGTCATAACATGATCGAAGAGGTGCTCTCGTCGGCTCGCTGTTGAAGCTGGGGATCCCGAGCTTCCCCGCTGTGCCCGTTGGAGGCGACCTGCACAGTAGCGCGAAGCGTTGGACTCTCAGGGCCCTGTCCCCTGTAGTGCAAAGAAGCAATGCTCCCTCGCACTCGCGCACTCTCTGTATCCGCACGCTTGAACCATCACGTTGCCAGATCAAGGTCTGGATGCTTAGCGGCGTAGCTGGTGCCTTCAGGGTCTTACCAGGCTGTACACGTCTGAAGAGCTGCTTTCACACTGTGTGATCACCCGCCATCGCTAATGAGTTGCCGGTTAAAAACAAGATTCCGTTTTGGAGATTGACCCATCGCCTTGCAAGTTTGGACTTGTAACGTTGTACTTTCCAAGAACGCACACGTGCGAAGGTTGCTGTTTCACCGACGGCGTGTGAAATTGTACGGGATCTGGAGCGCTCTACCTGGCTCGCTCGTGAAGGTTGGTTGGGTTTTGTGGCTTTGCATGCGGAACCTGGCTTTCAAGGCTGGGATTGGTAGCTTCGTGCACACAGGGCCCGAAACGGAACCTCGGCAAGGAACCGTGTTCCGAAACTCCGCCCTGAAACACAGCACGATCTACCCTCAGTTGCTGCGAGCACTGTGCGGTGTCCTGTAACAAGGCTTCTTTGACAGCCTCTTCTTTGAGTATCTCCAATGCTTTGGCGATCGCTGCCACTTCCTCTCCTCGCGTCGTTTGACGCTGCGCCCACTCCTTGCACACCAAAGCACTACGGCTACCCACAATGGCGTGGCGTGTGCTGCGAGTTTCCATCAGCTCTCCGCTCTCCTGATCCATCGCCTGGCATCTTGACTTCACATCAGCAAGAAACCTGCACGTTCAAGGGGATGCTGTTCCCCTCAACACTGCTCACCGTGACACTTAGGGCCGTTGCTCGGAATCTTCCGCAATCTGGACTTCGAGATTGGCAATGATCTTATGACACCCGGTGGCACCATCTTAGCAGTGCAGGCTGCAAAGCTGCGCCGAGGTGGACACGTCCTTGTTGCTCGCTTTGGTCTCAGCAGCGTCGGCCATTGCTGTGCGCCTGTCTTGCTTTTGCTGCTCTAGCGCCTGCAACGGCAAGGCGACAAGGTCTGAATGCAAGACGAGTCAATGCAGCATTCGGTCGATATCTCGCCTTGACCTGGGTCGCCTTGTCTTGTAGCAGCTTTGTATGGGACTGGATACGTCGAGTCTCCTGACCATGCATTCAATAATTGACTCTAGTCAAAACCGACTTACTCAGTATTTCTTACCTCCAAACTCCGAAGCCACGCAAAACCCAAACGGCGCAAATTCCCTGCGTTTCACAAGCTCTTCTTGCAAAGCCTGCAGCACCGATGCATTGGAATGTGAAGTGCAGGATCCTGACCGCGCGCTGCGGTCAAAGTAGCGGTGGTGTCGTTTTTGATGCCGTTCAGGACGGTTTCAACGCCCTGCCAAAAGTAGGAATGGCACTCGGCTCTCACAAAGGCACAGGCCGAAGCACAGCAAAGCCGAAAGCCAAAGCCTCGGCCCTCAGGGGCTCACGCTCACGCCTCAGACGGTCTGAGCACGGCTGCGGCTTGCTTATTTCCCTCCTCTCCCTTTGGCCAAGCTTGGCCAAGCGCTGCAAAAAAGATCTGCCAGTTGAAAGGTTCATGTTCAGGAAGTTCTTCAAGTGGGGGGAAGGCCCCGCATCCGTGTCCATCTTGGTGCGGAAAGCCTCTTCGGCTTCGGAAAGCTATCCAGAACTCACATCGCGCCTTCTCGGCCTTCTGGTATTTTGCTAACAAGCTTCCTGCCTCGCCAAAAAAACATCACTGACATCTGTCAGCTGTGGCCGTCGATTGCTGGGATACTGGCCGCTTCATTGTTCGATTCCTGAGCAAGAATCCATTTGTCCATGCACCGGGAGACGAAAGCTGGGCCGGGGGTTGGACGACCTGCTTGAAAGCCTCGTCGATCTCACTGACAAGGCCCACAAGGCGGGCCTCTTCCCTCAGAGAAGCATCGTCTCCACGCTTCTGCGCTGGGATTGGGGCAGAAATGACAAGCATCTCTCAGCATGTAAGCTGGCTCAATCCAGGCTTTGCATGAGGTATGCGCCGACCCCGACTAGCGGGGCACAGCGCAAGGCAAGAGCTCCCCTCTCTCATTGCGCCCGTGGTGCCAGTGCCTTTCGAAACGGCCCTGGTCCCCCCTTCTCCCGGTTCCCAGTCTCCCCTCTCCGACCTAGATGTTTCACTTGCAAACCCCAAGTCTACCAGACCGCAGACAACCTACCGGCAACAGGTGTTTTCCAACAACGCCAGCGGCAAGCCCCTCAGACCCCGCCTAGCACTCTCCTCCCCTCTTCTTCCTTCAGCCTCCCTGTCCACCCGCAGCACTCCCAATCGTTTCCTCAGCGAAGCCGGGAAAGCCCTCAAACTACCATGAAAAGATTGGCGACCTCGGTCACAACAGGATGATGCTCCGCCCTATAGCCGTTCCGACCTCTCATCCCTGTTGACATGCACGATGGTCGTCGTCTCAAAGTCGAGCGCTCCCAGTTCTGTTCATCTTGTGCTTCTGCTTCACAGGCCATGTCGTTGACGAAAACAGCGACCTCTCCCGCGATACCCTATGAAAACTGTCGAGCGACATTGTTATTCCAGAGATACTAGTGGTTCTCCTGGCCTGGAAATCGCAAACTGCGGCATGAAACAGGCGGCCTCATGCTGTCTTTGTCACCTATTTCAATAATTACAAGAGCAGCGCAGTTCAGTGTCTGTTGGTGTCACGTCTTCTCACATGCTGCGCGGATAAAACATGGTGGGTAGTGCTTGACATCTTATGAGACCTAATTGCTGCTGCGGCAGTTGTCGCTAGAGGAGTTCTTTAGTGATGCCGTCTTGGCCAGGAGCACCAGTCATGATGTGATGATGATGACCATCATGATGATAAGGATGATGATGGTGATGACAACAACTACGACGACTACGTGATACTATGCGCGTGATGATGAGGAGGAGGACGACGAGCACGAGGACGAGAACGACGATGACCATGAAGATAATGACGATGAAGTGACGATGGTGAAGAGACGTGAAGAGGATGAAGACGATGATGATGATCCTTGAACTAAGGAAGAGCAGCAGGGTCGTGGCTGTGGAGGCGTGGATGGGGGATTTTGTCTCTCGTGTTCGAGATCAAGCCTGCATAGCCATCACATCGAAGTTGAAATCATGTTCGGTATTCTCTCTCGTGCCAGACTTTCCAACTATTGCGCTTGCAAAGGGGTGCACAGCCCCGCGCCATCCCCTGCATTTGACTCCAGCATCAATCCCTGAATGCGGTGCAATGCCCCAACCCCTCCATGCAAAGCACCGCATCGCCGCATCGCTCCAAGGCGAGCCCAAGGCTGCTGCCTCGACCCCTCGTCTCTCTGAGAGTCGAGGGTGTCGAAGCAACGCATGCGGCGGACATGGGAGTTTCACCGGAATTTTGCAGCAAAATCATTTCCGATGCATCCGAATGCGTGTGAGGTTGGGGAAATGTCGGCCATGGTCACCAGGGCCCCAGCTTTTCAAAGGCCTGCTGCTGGCCCTGGCGCAGCTCTTTTGCGGATACCATTGCCGCCTGGCTGGTGCTGGCATGTAGGCATTTCTACTTGTCATAGCGTTTGGCCTCGGCATCTGCTATGTCCTGACGGATATCCGCGCAGTGAATGCCGGATGGGGGCCGGCTCGAGCTCGTTGCCTGGCCTTCGTCATCTGCTCAGACTCCGATGTCCAGCGGGAAGCGTCTGCTGTGAGCCTACAGGTAGCCGACAGTGCAAACATTTGATTACTGCAGACTCGCGTGCAGCACTGTCATGCATTCCAAACTGCCAGTCCTGTTGTTGCTGCTGGTCAGGGCTGCAATTTGGTTTTGGTTGGTCGAAACCTTTCACACATCACAGTCATTTCTACCGGCCGAGCTTTTCCAAATGCAGAAAGTGCTCTGCAGACTGCTTGGCATAGATGTTCGAGTTGCACCAGCAGGCCTGACATTGCAAGCAGTACTGCCGTCCTACTGGTTACCGTTTAAGGACAAGTGGTAGGACACCTTCAGAACACCTCCTCTTGATTGAAGCAAAAATCGTATTCAGAATCGTGCCCACACTAGTGTACACACCCCGAAGATTCCAAACTTTGGCAATGCGTTTCGTCTTGCTGTTTGCAAGCTACAGTGAATGAAGCAAAAGAAATGGGATGCTGGCATTCTGACGCATGTGCTAAGCCTTCCAAATCCTGCTGCCATTGAGCGGTCTCTGTTGCACATATGGTCTCACATAAATACATGATGTGTGAAGACAAGGGTTGGGGCATGAACAGAGTGTGGCTGACCGTGCGAAGCACAAGTCTGCAACGAAGTGGTATGACTTACTTTGTGTATCGGTCCGGTTCTATACAACTTGCCCAAATGCCACAAAGATGCAGCTTGACAGTCCAAGCTACGAAACAAACTATGGCTACCACCTTAACAATGGCCAAGCAAGGGCACCTCGAAAGAACAAGGACGATGACAAAGAGCATGTTTTCTAGCTGTGGGTGTCAAATCTGTTCATTGTCGTACCGTGCATAGCATCTAGCAAAATCTAGCACACTCGCTCACAAAGAGACCCAAGCAAAGGTCGATGTCCGGGGGAACCGGCAGCATGCAAAGAGCCCCGATCTTCAGCTTGACCTGTGCGCCTTAATTACTGCCACCATAAATCATGCTGGACAGTGCTGCACACATATCCTAAGCACCTCTGTGCCCCAACCCTAACAATCCGACAAAGAACACGCTGCCTGGCAGAACCCCAGCATCAAAAGACGTGGAAAAGATCGCCCTCAGACCGGCGGGGCAAACCCAGGCCTGCTTCTCATGTACGGCTTCGTCACGCTCGGCATCCTCGGCCATCTCTTGTCTCATGGCCTGCAAGAGCTCCCGGACCTGCAGATAGAAGACTCGACCAGACGGAATCAGTCAGAGTGAGGAAAGGAACGACCGGACATGAGTGACACTGGGCCCGTCATGCGAAAAGTCGTCTGCACGACAACACGTGCGACGTGCAGCTCGACTCAGTGACAAGATGTTTCACAGGTGCACCGGCATCCCTGGATTCTAGCCTGAGTCCTCTGCTAGCCATTTTGCAGCACCCTTCGCTTTCGCACAATTTCATGCGAATGATCCTTCCAGCGCGTTCACCTACGGAAACCTTGTTACGACTTCTTCCTCCAAGTGAGAGGGTTCATGAAACTCTCCAACGCAACGTCCAAACGCTGAGCACTGCGTCAGTCCGAACAATTCACCGGATCACTTAATTAATCGGTAGGAGCGACAGGCGGTGTGTACACTAGACGAACTTTACAAGAGACACGGCCCTCCAGACGGTTCGGCAATTACAGCAACCTACTGCAGACTTATCAGCAGCTTTGAGCCACAGAACCACCGAAGACCAGCCTTCACCCCATACAATCGAAATACAAACAGATTCGCAACCAGCCAGGCGGCAGAACTCTCAGCCACAAGCGACTGTACAGGCCCGCATCACCGCATCACATCCCCACTCCCACTGCCGTAGTCATCGCCCTAGCGGCCCTAGCCTGCCTTCTGCACTGGAGCCCTTGCGGCCGTCTTGAACGTTATCGCATCCACATGGTGGGGAAGCGCTGCAAGGACGAGCAGCTGCCAAAGCATCACCATGCTATGCATATCTACATTCAGCCGGCAGTGCCGGCACTGAGCCAGGTGGCAGCATGCTTCCGGACCTGTTCTGCTGACCACACAGAAATGCAATCAAATGTACATCTCACATCCTCTCTGAGCTTCACGTCGCAGCGCTTCGCAGGCTCGAGTTCGGGCCGCCAGCTTTCAGCAATGTTCAGCTGAGCTTCGCTGTTCGTCGCTGCAGCTGACAAAGACTTGTGAAGACTTGTGAATCTCATCAACCATCCTACATGGGTTATGGGCCAAGACACGGCTCCCTCAAATGAACGCATTGTGAAATGTGCGGCCATGAATGGACCAAACCTCAACGAGAACAGGTGGATGAAGCGTCTTGCAATACAGCGAGCACTGTCATGCTGAGCACCGATCACCCAGTTGCTTCCGGCGCTTTTCAAGCAGGGTTGAAGTGTCCTCTCAGTGTTGTCATGTGATACAAAATGGATCCCTATCTAGTCTCCCGCCTTGCCAACCAGGCGGTCGGTCATCAATGGGATCGGTGGAACGTGCACGAGGGGCTGCCAGTGTCCAAGCGGCATGTGCAAAGCCCAACCGTAGCAACTGCAGAAAAATGGGCAAGGCTGACCGGAGGCACTGGGCGCCCTTTCGTCACCTGCACATCTGCCTAAACCATGTCTGTTCATGAAAGAGATGCGAGATGAGCTGCTGAGCAGGCGGACAGCTTCCTCGAAGGGCGCCCACCATTCCTCCTCCACCGCATCTCTTGAGCTCACAGCAATGCTCGATGATCGAAGCCAACTGCGCACATCAAAGATTCGCTTTCGGCGCACCCCTCGATGAGCCGGAGCATCGGAAGCCACGCACACGATGGGGAGGTGGCGCTGGTGCATGCGAGCAACCTACGCTGCAGCTTCAACATGGAGCAGACGAAATCCCCTACGTGCTCCAGACGCTGCACCTCATGCACCAGCCCCCCAAAGTGCAGCCTCGTTCTCACAGGCCAATTAGTTCAACATATGCTCCCATGCCTCTCAGGAATCTCGCCTCGGGTGTCGGAAGCTGCCCAAGCCGCTCATTGCCGGCCTCTGACAGAAACCCACCAGGGCCACAGGTCGCACGTGACCCGGGATCCCCGCATCACTATGGCATCAGCGCCATGGGCACAAGCCCATGAAAATGCCCGATCCAAAGCAGCTTTTACCAGTTTGCGATCCCTGGCGGATCTGAACATCGGGAAATGTGCTGAGTGTGCTGAAATTTGTTCAAGTGTCCGACTCTTCTCGCGCATAAGTCTCCTGGCCGTCCACTAAACACACCTTGAACTCACCTCACATTGACGTGGGACTCACCTGTCAATGATGTCTGCCACAGCGGGCCTCCAAAATCCTTGTCTTGTTGCCAAGATATGGACGCATGCTACTGTTGCGACTATTGCTCGTGGCATTGCTGCTTCACTGTTCTTGTGCCCATTGCTGTTGTGGTTACCCTGATTGCTTTTGACTGCTCGTCGTAGCCACAATCATCGTTGTGCAAAGTCTTGTTAGCAACTCACAGTCGAAATGGTCTGGGAGCTTGTTAGTCGTGCTGCTGCTAGTCTAACTTCAACTGCTTTCTGTTTCTCTTGTTCCTCTTGTTTTCAGTTCACGTCTTTGTAGTCTATCTATCTATCCGTCCCATTTTCACAACATTGGAACTGTTCCAAATTTCCGCTTCTCTGCTACTCTGTCATCAATGCTGTTGTTGCTTTTGCAGCTGCGCCTAACAAGGGCGTAATATATCGCCTTTCGACTCACCACTCAGCAGCTCCACGGAGGCAAGAACGAGGTTTCCTGTTCGCCGATCTCAGGGTGGGCGGGTAAGCCAAACCTGGCGAAAGCAAAGCGCAGCACCGCACGGCACAGGAGGGCACAGCTGCGCGGCGAGCGGGCGCGCACCAAGCTACATCCACCTGGGGAGGATGCTCCAGCCACGGCCTCGCTCGGCCGGGTCTCGGAGTCTCACGGCGTGCGTTGTCCGAGGCTTCGGCACCCCATCCTTCAATGGACCACGCAGAACGCCAACTCCCGAGGTGTACACGATGCAGCCCTGCCCACATGTCTCAATGCCCGCAACACACAGATCTTTGGCTGGCTTTGCCGCTTGGCCGCTTGGCCTCCTTGATCGCTTGATCTGGCTGAAGGGGAAGATCTCGCGACAAACGCTCGAAAGCCTCAAAGTAGGTTGTTCGCAAGAAGACTTGGTCCTCAGATGCTCAAGCAGCATGTTGCGAATGTTGACACACCCCGATGAAAATCAACGGTGTCCTCGTAAATGTGACTGTACTTCCGCTGAAGGCTGCGAGGGGCTTCGAACGGCGTGCATCTGTCAGACGAAGCCGCAGCAGAAATCCCAGAACTCGCTTCAGTTCCGCCAGAAGACTTGGACAAAGAGCCTCAAGACTGCTACCCGCCGGCAGTGCGGCAATTTTGCAAGCTGCAAGGCCACATCCAGCGGGTCACAGCCTGCCAAAAAGAAGCCCTCATCAAAACTTCCATCATCTGCAGAGTCCAGGATGCGGACAACGAGCACCGGAGATCTGCTGCGTCTGGCCCGATGCCTCCAAAATTGTTGGAGCTGCCAGGCTGAGTATGATGAAAGAGTACTGAACCTTGATCCAACAAATTTGACACATTGCTGTCAAACTACCCAGGGCCGCTTCATGCAGCTCTCTCCTGTTGCTTACCCCTGATGACCCGATTTGGGAAGTCCGACACACGGCCGCGCAGAGAACGCTTTTCGACATGAGGTTTTTTTGGGGGAGAGTCCATGCAGCCTCAGGAGTTCAGTCTCTGACTGTGCCCTCACTTTCCTGGAGCACCCGGTTATCTGCTTGTGGCGTTGTACGGCAGCCCTACGGCGGGTAGATGCGGGTAGGTATGAGGGGAAGCAGCAACGATTCAGACAGCACCACCGCACAAGCTGAAGAGCACCTTTAGCAAGCTGGCAGAGGGCATGCTCGTTGGAGGATGCACGCAGGATATTGGTCTCACCAGATGTCCACACTCCACCTGCCAGAAACGGACAAGGATGCTCAAAGTAAGCAAATATGCTTACGGTGGATGCTGTTTTGAGGCTCTTGGTATTGCAATGGCCTTCTGGGCAGACTCTGAGATGTAGCAGCCCTTCAGGCACGCCTGACACACTCGTTTTACCGAGGCTGGGACGATAGCACAGAAGCAGCATATGACATGGTATTGATGGGTCGCACCTATTCAGCGCCACGATGCTTATGTGTCCCAGCTATTCCCCAGCTCTAAGTGCCTCGTACGCAGCAGCTCTGAGCTCCAGCCACAAGTCGGAAACTGGGGAAGCGCATGTAAGTAAGACCAAGAGGCATTCTCCCCTTCGAAAGTCTTCCCCCTGGTAACCCTGTTTTGAATCCGTCGACGGGTCCGTCTAGGGTCGGAGCGAGCGAGTTTGCACGGACCCCCAGCCCAATTCAAGGACTCTTTCACGGCATGCCCTCAGAGTCATCATTCTTCCCTTGTCCCCCTTCTACTGCGATGGAAAGGACCCAGGCAGAGCAGGTTCTCTGCGAAGCCACATTTGCCAGAAACACTGTGATATAGCTATATCTCCATAGCCTTCACAGTCAAGTTGCATGCTGCACCCCTGCTACCTGGCCACCCGATCTTGGACGGTTTCCCATGCCTGCAGAATGACGCGCTCTCCGACAACAGTGTTCTCTGCTTCACTACCTGCTTCCGAAGCCCACACAAATGCCAGCCCTTGTACGATTGAAGGATATACACAAGGAGAGTCTTCATAGTAGAAATCTGAACGGGCCACGGCAGTGGGGCGGAATCACGCTGATCAACGAGAAATTCTTGAGTAGCTGAAAAGCCCTCAGAGTACGGCCACCTACCTCAGGGCGGGAAAGAGAAGTGGTAAGCATCTCTGTCCACCTGGGCCTCAACGCCTGGCGGTAGAGGTCCGGTGGAATGGATGCTCTGCACCGATGGCACGGCTCATTCCATTCTCTCTTTCTTCTTTCGCTAAATTACAATGTAACGAAGAGAAGCGTGAATTTAGCGAAAGAGAAAGAAGAGAAGGGAAATGCGGCTTTGTTTCGCTGGTGTGGTTTCTCTTTTCTTTGTTTGGTTGTTTCGTACTTCCTTTTATTCCGTTACAAACACCCAAGATTGACCTATTTTCTAGTATGATTCCAATCCTTAGTGTTTCCTCCTGTACCTGGACAACTAAATCCTAATGGTAACTATTAAGCCTGGCAATTCTCTTCATTGGAATTAAGTGGTGTGTTTTAATTCAGCAAAAACAAATGATATGAAATGCAGTGCGTGTTTTGCTTAATTAAACCACATAAACTAATCCCAATGGTGTCCTTTGTCTTTCTTTGTGTGTCTCTTGCGCCTTTGACATGAGATCTTTGGACCCCTCCTGCCTGCGCTGTGCCCAGGAAGATGGCCGTGGCTATTAGCGAACGCTTCTCAGCATCCTAAGGCATGGCTCTTCACTTCAATATCGTCGCTCGCGGTGGACGCTGGCCTCCTGACGGGACTCTTCCATGCGCCCCTTAACCCATGCGGGCTGCAGCCTGTCACGACGTAAGAGGAGCAAGCCATGCGCATCACTTCTCACATGACCGAAGTCTGATAAAACAAGCAAGCGTGTCTGACGGAAGTCGTCCAGATCTAGGCAGAGAGCTTGTGCTGTCTGCAACCTGGCTATGGCGAGTGCGCAGTTGTGGCGAGTGAGAGCGACAGAGCCAAGAAGACGACTCTTCTCGTAGTCTGGGCGCTCGGAGTGCCTGTCGCAGTGGTGCAACATGAGCTTGCGTTCCATGAGCCGGACACGGAGATGCCTGATTGAGGCTGGGACCTGCCAGGGTTCACGATGGTTCGAGTATCTGCCGTATCAGCACCCGGAAAGTTGAAGGAGTCCCGTCCTGGATGTTCCATGCCATGGAAGACACCAGCCAAAGCCTCAGATCAAAAAGGTGAGACAGGAAGCAGTGTCTTTAACCGTGGCAGGCTCAGCAACAGACACATCTATGGGGCATGCTCAAGATGCCGCGATTGCCGATAGATTCCGACAACTCAGCTTGGCTATGCACACTATCGCGTTGCAAGATGACCACGTATAGCTAATGCGATGGCCCTAGAATGACTCTGCCTGGTCGGGCTTGAGCGGAAAGCTAAGAAGCAAGCACAATGCACAAGGACCGAGCAATTGGCATCTACTCGTGAATGCGCTTCTTTAGCAACTTTAGCACCTGCTTTTTGACCGCTGCTTCTCCCGGTCTGGTCACGGCTATCCCATCCCCGTTTCTCAATTGGAAACCCCGAGATTGAATTTGAAGGCACTCAGTGCCACTGCATCCTACTTCTAGCTGCCTCAGCTGTGCATAAAGAAAGTGATACGGCGCTGTCTCATTGGAGCCTTCTGCAGCCTGGCGGGTGATCTGTGCACCTTGGTATGTTTGGCAGAAGACGAATAGATTCTGCTCTGGTCAAGGTTCAAAACCGGTGGATTCGATGCTTTCTCCCTACGCCAACCGAAGGCCTGTACTTCCATCGGACCCAGGACGAATTCCATTCGCAAGGAGACCGAGCACATGCCATCTAAATCATTCTTGACGTCAGATGTATCGGACGTGTTTCCATACGTGTTAATTTCAATAAGAGCATGACTCCCATGCTCTGGTGTGTCGATTTCAGCACAACAAGATGACTCTTCCCAATGAACTTGAGAGCCACGGGCTGGGACGGAAGCTCTAGCAGGGGCAGGGCTGGCGACACGGAGCTCACACGAATAAAGACAAAAGAAAATTTCGGTTTTATGGTTTAGGGTTTACATAAGGTTTAAGAATGCTAGAGACACACGCACAACGTGGCCACGATACGACCAGCATCAGCAGCATCAGCCAACACGCCCAGGCCAGCATCAGCAGCATCAAAGGAGACCTGTTTTCCCACTTACCCAAGAGGACCGACATCTGGCCCAAAACAGCAACAGGCTTTTGCCCAGCTCCAGATGGGGGATAGCCGAAAAAGAACACCAATTCGGGCCCACCACCCCCCCCCCGCCTGAGAACCCCAGGTAATTAATGAACGAAGCTCCTTCACGAGGAGCTTGCGTGATTTCGCATCTAGCTGGCTCCGGCTCTCGACGGAGGAGACGGGGAGCTCGGTTTTCGATGGGCATGAGGAGCATCGTGCGTGCCGTCTTGATCCCAAGCCGCGTCACGGTGCTTTCATCCTCTAATTATGTTGCCCACGGACGCTCAGTGCACGTACGGTTCCAATTGGAGCATGTGCAAACTTGCAACGTGCATCAAGCTGAAAACGGTTCAAGCCTTCAACAGGCTTGCAAGGGACTTCCTGTGCTCTATGTCTGCTTAACAGACCTGTGCTTCCCGATCGCTCTTAAGATTAACCTTGGCGGGGGAATAAGCTTGTAGATATCTTCATCGTGCTGACTCAGACTTAGTCATCTGCAGGCCCCGTAGGCTCCGAGGGCTGTGGCTCCAGTGGCAAACCGGGCCGTGACCTGGGACAGATCTTGAGAAAAGGGGCAGCTTGGGCAGCGGATTTGGGAAGCTTGCTGGCTCGTCGCTGGCCTCGAAAAGCTCCAGAAGTCATGTGACCATGCGGAGATAATCTCTTCTACTGCATCAGCAAGGCCCCTGCGTCCCTTTCCTGCTCCTCTTGACGGCCTCCTGGTCACACAACGGTTTCCACGCTGGCGAGTCCCGCCGCTGGTGAGAGCACATGGCATTTCTGGCCTTCTTCTGCCCAATCTGCTTTGCTCTTTCCTGCGTGCAGAAACATCAAGCAGGATTACCGCAGCACCGGGCAGATTGACAGAAGCAGATATAGACATGCCGTCGGCGCAAGCGGCGGACACTACATACAGGGACGAGCCGCGGCTTAGGGCAGGCAGCATCACGCGCGGATGGAGTACCAAGGCAGTACCGGCACTTGTTGCGGATATCAAGCTCCTCCACGTAGATCTTGTGCCACTTCTGTATGATGGGTTTCACCTGTATCACTGCGATGCGAAGTGCGTGGAGCATCTGATGGCTTTGCGCCTTGCTCTTGATGCCGGGGAACTTGCATGCCCTTCCACATCTCTCGATTGTAATGGGACGACGGAGAACTTCGCTGAGAGCATGACGTCTCGCGCAGAAATTTTGGAATCCGGGTCCTGTCTTTGGCTGTGACGCGACTCGGCGAGCCTCCAGCCTCCAGCCAGGAGACTCAAACCTGCCCATGTCCTTCTCAGAAGAGCAGCCGTCACTGGGAGCGACTCTAGCTGCTGCAGCAACTGCGGAAGCACCTCCTGCCAGGTTATTCGAAACAGCAGGATCATGAGGAAAACGGAAGCTCTGCATGCTCCAAGGTTTGATGCATCCCTTTCATCCATTTTTGTGTGCACAAACAACCGACTGCCTCGGCATTGACTTGACTCGGTTTGGGCTCCCACTCTCACTCTTCCACCCACCCAAAGAGCAGTGCACACGCATCACTCCCGTGCACGCATCCGCCCTGGCCCCGCCTCGCGCCTCATCTCTCTCTCCCCTAGGCCCTACACAGGTCAACAGTGCCGCTGCTGTTTGACACCAGCCGAGCCACGAACGCACTGGATGTTATGTTGAAGCTCCGGCCGAACTGACACAGGATTCAGGAAATCAACTCATTGTCTGGTTCACTCTGACTCTCACTCTCCTTGGCTGGACTCCCGACTCCCCGCACTAGGCCTAGTGCTTGGTTTTCGGGTTTTCAAGCCCCCGGTGGCCTCCGAATCGCACGTTAGGGGTGGTGCTGCTTGCAGCCGGCCACAGGCAACACGGTAACACCAGACCTGCGGGGCTGCGCTCGGAGTTGCTGGCCCTGTGCTCAGCGCGAAGGCTAACACTGGGTTGGGGTTTTAAGTGAGCATTTACGGCGCTCAACACAGGTCCCTCTTGTTCCAAGCCAACAAGGGCTGGGGATGCGCAGTGGTTCTGTACATGCGTAACCCTCTACCACGGGCAACCTGCAGCTCAAGCCCTCGAGTGTTTGGAAAACTAAGGTTTTACCAGGATAACTCGCAGCTTGGCGGGCAGAGGAGCGGGGTAGGAGAAAAAAGTATGCTGTTAGCACGTGAATCGCCTCTGGGTTATTCGTGGAGACCGGCTCGAATGTGCTTTCTCTGGGTTTGTTGCAATAACAAAGGAATAAAACGCATTCTCGTTCTCTCTCTCTCTCTCTCTCTCTCTTTCCTCTCTCTCTCACCCGCTCCAGGGAGCAACCCCACCTTTTGGTACAGCGGGCATAGACATGCTTGAATAAACGGCCCCGTGAGTCTTATGCATGCTGCATGCTCATCATTTTGCTGTGACGAAGTTGAAGGAGTGGCCCCCGTAAAGGTTGAACTATGATTGTTAGTACCGCACTGAAAGAACTTCTGGACGGCCGGTTTTGAGGACTCTGTTTGGTTGGTTCGCGGATCTGGGGATTTCCCCTATTCGTGTGGGCGAGCTTTGGTATTTCCTCTTGGTTCAGTTCTCTTGCCCTCTTCCTCTTAACTTTGCTCCTTGTCTCTGGTAGAGGAGGTCGACAAGGAGGTAGAAGGCGGCTTTCTCCGACCCACGCAGCCTGCGCGGGTGTGGCTTTGGACTTGGAGGTCGTAGCCAGGGTTGTGCCTCGTGGTGTAGGATGTTGCAGGTCAGTGCCCCGGCGAGCTTCTTGGTCATGGGTGCCCCGACCTTGCAAAACTCATTCCTTTCTCCCGCGAGCGTAGTGGACGTCCTTGTCGTCCTGTTTCCTGGCAGCCTCCCCTGATCTGTGCTGCCATGTAGAATGCAGTCGTCGGCCGCCAACCTGCCGTGCCCGTAGTGCTTTCCTCCTTTGCCTTTGGCTTGGAGGGTCACGCCCACGGCTTGCCCCTCGAGCTGGGGTCTCGTCACTGGGTCCTCTGCGGGGGTCTCAGTCTTCCTGTCCCTGCCGTCATGCCTTCGCCGGTGCCTCCCAGTCTCTTCGGAGAGGAGTCAGGATTGCAGGGTACTCGTCTGGAAGGATGTGATTCATTGTTCGGTGGGTCCGCGTCTTTGTTCCCCCACGTGGTGGTATGTTGCCTTCCCTTACTGTTGGGCCACCCCTGCCGAAGCAAGGGGCCAAGATGGGCCAAGGTCAGGGAATGGCTTAGCTGGTGCGCGGTGGACGCCCGCTCAGGTTCCCCCCAGACTGGAGAGACCAAACTCTGTAGATCGAAAGAGCCACTCCTGGGCGCACCCCCGCGCGGAGGGCGTGGCAGATGACTTGAGCTTAAATGCGGCTATTGATGAAGGACTTGTGGCCCTGTACAAAATGGCTCTGGCTCTCTCTCTCTCTTCGCTTCGCTTCGCTTCTCAGGGGCAGAGTCTGCAAGCAGACCCGGGCCAAGGCCCCCCCTTCCCCGACATGACGGTGGAAGAGGCTGTGGGGTCGTCGGCGGACGGGTTTGCGTCCCTTGGTAGGTACAGCTGGTAGAGTGCGTCTGTCGGAAAAACCCCCAACCCTGAACTTTATCTCGCGCGTCCCGGCCTCATCGCCGCGCCCTCTAAGGCAAATCCTAAGTCCCTCGACAGGTGCACTTCCCCCAGTAGAAACAGTGGTTTGTAATTAATCCCCCACGATAAGCAACACAACGACTAAGTGCGAAGCAGTGCAGGAATCACAGGATCAGTACGATGCAAGTGGAGGCCTCTCTCTCTCTCTCTCTCTCTCGCACGCTCTCTCTCCCGGGCATGAGGGTCGGTCAAAGTCCCCAGGCAGCTTGCCCACCCGAAGTGTTTTTAGGACGGATGTGTTTCGGCACGAGGGGAGTGAGAAACGAACATAAATCTTCTGGAAGGCTATGGCCGTAAAGTGTACGATAACATTTCCGGAGAAGATCTCTCTCTTTCTCAGTCTCTGACCTTCTCTTTCTGCAAGTCTAGAGAAATTCTCATCCGACTCTTCACAGTACATATGATCGCTCCTTCTTTGCTGACGTCACCATGATCATGACCCGGTACCACCCTCTTCGACACTATGCCGTGATGACACATCTTGCATAAAGACAGCACCATTGCTACCGTGGTTTCGAACGATCTTGCCTCGGCACAAAATTCGGTACTTTTTTGGTGGAAATAGGACAGGAAGAAACGCAGGGAAGCAGATTACATGGGAATCATGTGCAGGAGGGCTGCTGTTGATTAATTATCATGTTACGGACCCCCAGGCATACGTTCACCGATATCCCACATGAGCCATCTACAACCACGGCATTCCTGGTCTGCTTCTTGGAGCACCTGCCAATTTGTACAGAAACGGCCGAAAGACTGCTCGCGACAATCTGGCCAAATTGGCCTCGACCAGTTTCTGGGCCTTTGCCAGGTTCCTCGCTGCGGAGGCATCTTGCACAGCCTTGACAGCTGGCGACATGCCGAGGGGTCTCACGAGAAAGGATGCAAGACGCTTCACTTCTCGCCAGAGCCTTGCTGCGTGCAAGCAATGGACCTCATTTCTGCCACATTCAGCACATCCATAAACGAGCTGACATCACTTCAGGACATCGCCAATACGAAGGCTTTTCTGCTTAACTTTTCTTGCCAGTGCCTAAACATTGCAGGACAAAGGCAAGCACTAAAAAAGCAAAATTATCTGCAGGCTACGAAGCACACTTGCAGCTGCGAAAACCGCTTAGAAGTCGCCCAGGGTGTGCCTTCTTGGCATTCGACTCCCATTTGCCGTTCAGGCCCTGACAAGCCCACACGTCGCATTTGTCAGAGACATAAAGCCGGGGCCTGCCGGTACTTTGCTAAGGCAGCACGGCGACGGCGCGTCGCCTTCAGTCTCAGTCTCGGAATCTCGGAAGCGAAGCGAACGCAAGGTGAAGTCAGGAGGCCTCACTTTCCCATCGTTTGACGATGCGCTTTGGCGGCATCGTGACTCAGCCCAGGAGCTCTGGAACAGCTCGAGTACTCGAGTACTACAAGGGAATGACCAGCTTCGGGACTGTGCGAAACAGGCCTGTCATCTACCTACGGACCTTACGATTCCAGCTGAGCCTATGCCAACAATCCTCTCACCTCTTGCACTGTCTGTCATATGCTGCAGCAGGCCGTGGCCCAGAGATGTCGACACGAGCGACAAACTGCTGGAGGCGTGACAAGAAAATGCTGACAAGAAGATGCTCCTGTTCCAGACTGTGAACTGCAAACCGGCGAGTGTGAGTGGACAAACACTGCCAAGACATGACTTGCCTACGGCATTGACTACATCTTGTATGCACAATGTACTGTGCACCTCCTCGATCATGCGCCACGAAAGCTTGACAAGCATAGAGGGTTCTTTGTTGGTCGCCTGCTGGTCACATTCTCGGGCCCGTCAGACTTAAAAATGTTGTTTGTACAGGTGACTCTGAGCGGACAGACCTTGTAGACCTGGACACTGAGCCAGCGTAGACAACCAGCTCACCCTAGAGATAGAGTTGCAAGCCCAGTCAATGCCAGGCCGCACGCGGACAAAATAGATCCTTGCACCATCAAGAACATAAGCCACCGGGATGGACTCAAGCCAAGATCCTTCATGAAGCCGTACGGCCAACGACCGGTCAAACGGTGGTTCACGTGTATGCCAATCAGGAAGACAACGACATAAAGAAGATGAAGGCGGACAAGGCCCAAAGCAGACGGCATGGCCTCAAGGAGTGCGTCTCGGCTCTTGAAGAGGATGTCTAGGACGCTGACGACAATGGGCAGGACGTGACGCAAAGCGTCCAAAAGCCCGAAGCGCACGCCGCGAGCAGCCCAAAGCTGGCACGTTTTCTCGTGGTCCGGGTGCCTCTTCACGAGGTTGAAATATTGTATCGTCACAAAGACCCCGCAGGCGCCAATAACGGGACTCAAGCGGTAGTTGCCGTAGGCCAAACGTCTGCTGACAAAAGGCAACACTGCCGAAGCAAGAGCATGGACAGCCAAAGCTCCGATCGTCTGATGAGTGAGGTAAACCCATCTGCCAAAAGGGCCATATGTTACCAGGAAATCATCTTCGGCTTCTTTAGTGCCACGTGGCAACGAATAGATTTCAACATAGAGATTGAACACAGCAAGTAGTCCAACTGCCAGCTGAGCAGCGACGACAAGTCGCGGGGGTTTCAGAACTGGCAGCTCTGCTCCAAATGCGAGCGCATTCAGTATGACTGCATAGAGTGCGAGGAGAAGGAAGACTCCAATGTGGTCTAAGCGCCTCGTGTGCCGATGTTGCTGCTCTTCCTCAGAATCGTACTTTCCGGCCGGACACCTGAGCAACTGACGCAGAAGCCTCGTTCTGGCAGCTGGATGTCGAGACATTTGAAGACGGCGTTTACCGATTGCAAAACTGGGCCTTTCAACTTTGGTTAATGAAAACCGTCTCAAACTCTCCGCCTAATTGTATGCGTTCATGGCTCACTCTGAGTCTGGCGTGAAACTGAACGGCCTGCTTGAGACGGGGCCCTGCCCTGCAGAGGACAGCGATGCCACATGGAGTTGACGGCAGTAGCTCACACCCCACTCTCTGCACATGAATAATACGAGGCGCTGCAGCAGAGAGAAACAAACAAACATTGACATCAGTCGAGACCAAAGCTTGCAAGTGCTAGATCTTACCTTTGCGGGTGTATGAACCTCTCAGAATGACCACATTCACACATCCATCAACCGAAGCTTTCCCATTTAAGCTTTCATCGAATCTACTATCGCAAGTGCAGACTGACGGCTCACGATCAAAATCAGATCGCTGCACCCCTCCACACTTGCCTGGACAGAGTTCCCCTTTGGGGTTAAATGCCGACATGTTGTCAAGCACTTCTCGCCGCTAGCGTTTTGCCCGCAGTCACCTGAAAACGGGTGGGTCACCCGGCCCGTCCTTAGGGCTTCGTCTGAGCCACGGCCTAGTAGCGCCGTGGCCTCTGACACCTACGTAAACCCTTTGGGCAAGGGCTCACCGTGCGCACGACCTCTCAGGCCGGATCTAATCATGCTCTAGCACAGGCTGCGAATAGGCGGAAGCTGAGCGACCCGACAGATGAGCCACTCGCACAGCAGCCGCGGCTTGTACCCGCGCGCATCCTTGCCTCAAGAGAGAGCTTTTGTTAGTGCGCAACAGAGGGGACTCTCGCCGGGCCTGGTAAACGCAAGAAGAGCTTTACTTTCGATTGCGCATCCACCTATGCGTTTCGCATGACAGCAATTGCAGTGGCTTGATGCAGTGGAAGCTTTACGCCAGTCAAAACCGGATTTGTTACATCATGAACAATTCGGTTCTAAACTCTTGCAGATCACAAGATCGAACAGCATACATCGCATTTCCTAGGGCCACGAAGAAGCCCCACAAGCACAGGAAGCTTACGTTATCGCGTATTTTCCTTTGGGATCTTACTTCTTCCTGCACTGGTTCTCTTTACCTGTAAGAAGTCATGAGTTCGATTTTCCGCATAGTATTCCTAGCCCGCCTGCGCAGACACAGTTGTTCACCGTACGTTCACCTATTCCTTCCGTCATGCAAGAGTACGGCCATAAAACCCAAACTAGTTGGTAGCATGAAGCAAGTCTTGTTTAAGATTGCCAAGAAAGGACACTATAGTTGCAACTCCACAGCTAGGATGTTGGTCCTTCTGTCTTGTGTGGCCAATTGATAACTTGAGAAGAGGGCTACGAAAGCTAGGGGAAAGGAAGCGTAGCTGGGAAGACGGGGTGACTAAGCAAACTGAGGGACCTTGCGAGGGGGGGGGGGGAGGGGGAGAGACTTGAGGGTAGGGAGGAGGGCCCCCCCCCTCTACCTTATCCCATGCGCCGCAACCTTCAAGGAGGAGGGGAGGGAGGGGGCTGGCGCACGGCACGTTATCCTTCGAAGATGCTTCATGAACGAGGTGAGGGGGGCGGGCGGCACCCCCAGCTTTCGTGATGTGGCCCTGACATACGGCAGCAGTCGCCATGTGGCAGTCGTTTGCACGGCTATTGCAGAAAGGAGCCTAAGGTTGGAAGATAAAAATCTCCATTGCCCTGAAATTCGCAATCTCCCTTTGCCATTCAGCAGCCACTGCCACCGATAACATAGGCAATCAGTGTCAATTTCAAGTTGCTCCTACACAACTGGCAACTGGCAGTCAGCTGTCAAAGATGTCACTGTGCATTTAACCCCATATAACACCGTGCGTTATTAAACAAAGTGGTACAGCAAAAAGCATGTGGCGGCAAGTCCACGTTGCCATGCACAAATGAGAAAAAGACGAGTCTGAGTATGTGCCGAAAGCGAGTCCACGCCGCAAGCTGCCTGCCCGAAAGTGAGGAAGCCTTCAAACAAACCCGGCATGTCAGTACCTCAAGGGCTCAAGGGGCCACGGCCACAAAAACCTAGCACTGCACAGCATGGCAGCCACTGGCAGCAAGCCGAGCAAATGACGTTCATGCAATCGCCGTACACCTGGGCTTCGGGCTGCTGCGAATCCGTGACAATCCTCTCCTCTGCATCTGCTCTCTCCCAGAGTTCCCACTGCAGCGCCCGTGTAGACCCTCTGTTGTCAGCTCGCATTTCTTCTCGCTGTGGTCGCCTCCCTCATCGACTCCGATCGGGTGTTAAACGATGAAAGTAGCGCCAGGGCAAAACACTTTTCCGTAATTTCCTGCTGCGATATCGTGGGGCAAGCAAAACAAGCAGTTGCGATTGGAATAAGCCGGCGTGCTGAGTTCGCAATCACGTCGCTTGTGCAGCACACCTTCCCAGTTAACATACCAACCAACCCTCGCAGCAGCAATCTAGAAGATGGTAAGGGCCGGTTCAAAGCTCCTTTAAAGGAGGCATATTGTCTCGCTCGGAACACTTTGGGCGAACGGCGAAGGTCTTAGGACCTCGGCAGCTCAGGGGATGACGCCTCGCAGTCGCGCTGACGGCACCCCACAGCCCTAGGCCTTGCTGACGACATCGCAGAAGAGTCCCAGACTCCAAGCCTTCCACTTCCAACATAGAGCCTTCATAGAGCTCGCCTCACTCGTCCCTCGTTGATGCTTTCTGCACCGGTCAGTCGTGAAGTGGGAGGTTTAGCATCACGCTTGGACATCGCTGGTTCCCAAACCATAGCATAGCTTTTTGCAGCCCTACACCTCTCGACCAGCAACCAAAGAGCTACAACGG
Organism: Symbiodinium sp. CCMP2592; assembly: GCA_905221615.1. Taxonomy (NCBI): domain Eukaryota; class Dinophyceae; order Suessiales; family Symbiodiniaceae; genus Symbiodinium; species Symbiodinium sp. CCMP2592. The sequence continues at coordinate 211,082 of CAJNDT010005858.1, forward strand.
AATTCTGGGATTCCGTAGCATGATGCCATGCCCTTTTCATCGATTCTACTGCAACCCCCAAGAAAGCTTCAGGTCACTGGGTCACAGCTGGAAGTCAGCTGGAAGTGTCACAAGAACAGCGCCAATGCCGGAAGACTCATAGACTGATCGCAAACGACCTCGCAAACGAAAGAATTCGAGGATGCTGCACTTGCCATCCTTGAAGGAAAGATCTAAGTGGACATCTCCCGATGAGTCCTTCAGCTCACATACATCTTGCAGCAACGCCAGCACCAGGTTAAGACAAAAGTCCTGGACGTAAGGGCCAAATTGACCGCTGAGTTGAGCTTGAAGCGTTTGCAGAGCAGACCTGCGATCTTTTGTTGACCTCATGGAGCGGCATAAGAGACACTTGGAAGATCTGTTGGTTGAACCGATCTAAGCCGCAAACTTCCCCAGGCTTTTCGACATCATGGCTGGAAGTTGAACCTGGTATTGAAGGCCGAAGGCAGTGAAGGCAGCGTCGCTTTTCCTTGACAAGCTTCCACTTTGCTCCGGACGCTTTCAGGAGGCGAAGCTCCCAAACGCGAGGCGAAAAGAGTGGTGAGGCCTCCACTATCATCAACACGCAACCAGCACCAGCATCGCTTGCTTCTGCATCAAGACATTCCCCGAATCGAAGGCGCGAAGATACACACGCAACAACAGCTGCAACAGCCGGCAAGTTGAAGCATGCCTTACATGCAGATAACCAGGTTTGAGATCACATCTGTCGCTGTAGCTGCCCTCGCAACTTGCTAAGCAGCATTACTCTGGCTCCTACTTGGCTGGAGGTACCCGTCAAGCAAAGAAGATGCTGGCTGCTGTCATGCGAAGCGGCTGCTGCAACGTGAAAGATGCGCGAAAAAACGCAACAGGAACAGGACTGAACGTCGAATCGCCACATCGTCTCAGGAGTGGACCCGTGGACTTCTCGGGCTCCTGGCACGCTCGGAAAGCAGAGGACAAGGAGGAAACCACACTGCAATCTGTAGAGCAGAGCCGCAGAGCATGAAGAGAGCCCACACCCGCGACGTTGCCACGCTCCGACGCTCCTCGGCTTCCAAGGCGACGGCCTGGCGCAACGCTTCCAAGACGACGCGCTCCCCCGCACTGAGACTGTGGGTCAGGGAGTGGTGGCAAAGGATGCAAGGGCCAGCGCATGCCAGCGCAGAACGCTCGAAAGGACAGGCATCACGACGACGAGCCAGCTGACAAACATCAGACAACGACCCTGTAATTAGTTGACTGCCTGCGGGTTTTCAGGTGCAATCGGACGGGATCTACGGAAACCAGGGGATCGGAGAGCTTCTTCGGAGTTGGCGGTCTGATCGGGTGACATCCAGGTTGACTGTTTGACCCATTCTAGCTACTGCTCTCCTTGAGTCAGCAAAAATGCAGCTTCTCCTGGACCAGTTGGCATTACTATACGCTCCGAGATACTGCAAAACAGGCAGGAGGAGTATGCACACTACGCTTCTCATGGACGCTTTGCCGGTGCCGGCATGCTCCGTTGCTTCAGGATGCCAAAGCTCCGGGCCTTGTTGACCCAGATGAGAAAGTATGCTGTCCCGGCAGGTATTCTAAACCTCACAATTCTGAAACGACTCCAACCACGTGAGGCATGTGATGGCATCTGCAAAGCGGCTTCATCAAGGCCCTTGCATCAGCGGGCTCAACAGGACTACTCCGTGAACCTCCCAGCGATACTCCGGACGAAGGGCAACTCTACTCTTGGCACGAGTCCTGCCCAGCTGACGTGATTGGAGCATAGCCAAACTTCATTGCCAGTGGCTCCTGTGACACGCAGCAGTGCACCAGCTCGACCCGGCTGCCGGGATCTCTAGTCTACAGGTCACGGCCATCGTGCTGCCCAAAGCACATCCAATGATGTGAGCAGTGCTGGAACTCTTGTGGCTTCCTAAGGTGATCCAAAGTCCGGAAGGGAGTCGTGCCCATTTGAGTCAAGAAACGTTGAAGGTGATGGAGTAGCAGAGACCCGGGCCGTCCTGCCGAAGACAGCACATGCAAGGCATCCAAGAAGTGAGCACACGTCATGCCACGCATGTCTTTTCACATTACTTGTCCTCCGGCGAGTCCGGTTGGATGCGCAGCTGGTACCGGGCACGCCTCGTGGCTCTGCTGCTCTGCTAGAAACATCTTGGAGCAGCATGTTCATCCATGATCATCCATGCAGCTTGGGGATCAGGCGGAAGCGGTATCTTGACTCGAATGAGGAAGTTCCAGTTCGGCAGCCGCTGAGCCTGGCAAAAACGATCCCTGCTAAAGCTTCTTCTGCCCGCGGCCACTCAAGCCTGCGCAGCCCTGGGAACGATGTCCTCATCGCCTCCAAAGCGAACCACATGCAGCCTGCAGGAGACCAGAGCCCAGAATCGCACATCAAGGTCACAATTCGAACAGAAACTCTCCGAGCACGCAGCTCGGCATTGATAGCTTGAACCGGCGCCCGAATCGTCACTGTCAAATCCTGACCAGAAGTCGAGTGCCCATGCGGCCTAAGACTACGACTGCTGAGGAACGCTACATTGCTACACTTCGACCGAGGTTCGACTCCGTCGACAGTGATGTCCATGCCTGCATGGGACATGGGCCTGGCAATCGAGGAGCTTCCACCAAATCTTGCACCTAACTGTCAAACCCGCATAAACGAGCCACAAATGCTGAAGGGCACTCTTGTGCTGCTGCAGGAAATCACTCGCCTGAACTACCATGCACATCGCCAAGCTGAATACGGCACTATGTTTCTAAGTCAACTAGCCGAGTAACTAGCCGCTTAAACAAACCAGTGCCTGTGGACTGCTACTGGCGCATGTTGATGTTGGTGTGAGCACGTGCAAAGCTCAGCGGGGACGCTGAATGCTTCATAGCCAGACGCGCCGCAGGCAGGAATTTCAGGTCAATCGAGGCACTCGTCGAAGCCGCCTTGGCCTCTCCACCGGCAGGGAACCTGAGAGACAACCCACGCCAAACGAACGACGGAGGGGCCGCGCTTCAGGCACTTCGGGACATGTTTTTGTTCTCCGTTTCGGGATTCCCGGAGAAACATTTCCGCGGAACCAGGACATGGAATATCAGTACCCCTTCCTTTCCGGGGGTTGAGGTCCCCCTACCTAAAGAGCCTAACCCGTTTCAAGCTGAACCGTGAAATAGGTTAGTCACAGCCCAGGTGGGGCGAAGGTCCTCTGAAATTTTAACAGGTGGTCTCGGAAGAGGAGGTCGCCCGCAGAACTGTTGTCGAAGAGTCCTTTTGTGGACACGAAGCGCGGCCATGCAACTGTTGTTTTGCATCTGAAGCTGATTCTTGGCCTCCATCGTCAGGTTGCCAGTATTTCTGCTTGGAATCCTGCTTTTGTTTCAAGCGCAGGGTCCAAAAAGGTCCCGTCTGCACCGACCGTTTTAGGAGCACTTGTGGGTTTTACGGCTTGGTTTATGAAGATCTGAAGAACAGATACCCAAAGTGTTCTATGCCTGGCAAATGTTGAAACTCGGCGATAAAGGTGAGTATTATCCATCCAAGCGAGAGAATGCGAGGAATGCTCCTGGCGAGTCTGAGTAGCAGTAGGCATGGAGAAGAACTCATGATCTGTTGAAGGATGGAGGGGTGCCGCATCGGATCGGACTGGAGCATATCTATTCTCTTGGAGGCTTCAACCAAGCAGGATTCTGCCCATTGTGCCGTGGGCCTCCCAACTCTTACAAAGGGCATAAAAGTAGCTTGAGCCTCGAATGATTCGGGGTGTGTGTGTGTGTGTATGGATGTCCAAGGAGATTGAGGCGGTTTTAGGAGTACATCCTGGGAAGGGGTGATAACTGTCGGAGAGGAAAGAGCCAACTCAGCCAAATACTGATTGGAACATTGAGCAGCAGAGGGGCCGATAACCCGATGATAGTGGAACGACTTAATTTTAGAGATACGGCGTAGACATTCATATTGGATAGAGTCCTCGTCAACGATGTTAGCAAGGTCGCATACTGGAATAAATTGCTCATCCAACGAATAGTACATGCACTGCATAATATGTTCCGCTTGTCTAAGCGATGCTTTACAGTGTGTAAACCAGGAGTTTCCAATTCGGAGGGACTTGACCATTCTTCATGAGGGGAGAAAGTTTTTTGAAACTTCCATGGCGCGTGGGACTCTCTTCGAAACGTTCTTATGGTTAGAACAGCGGGGATCGAGGTATATCCCTAAATATTTCACTGCAGCTGACAAAGGCAGTGCTAAGTCGTCAATTGGAGAAAGGAGAATCTGGGATCAAAAATAACGCGATGAGTAGAATTGAGACGTAAATGTTCACACTTCTCGAAGTTAAGATATAAGCCACGGGCTTCTTCCTTTTGTATGTAGTGAAGAAAAGTTTGTGCTTGGAAGGAGGAGTTGGACAATAGGACAGCGTCAAACGAAGGACTCTAGAGATAATGCCGTGATTGGCGGTGTACCGTTGCTCCACATCTTCGAAAAGATGAGTGAGAACGAAACTGAATAAATGGGGGAGAAAGGGCAGCCTTGACCAAGGCCCCTGGTCTGAGTACTACATATCGAGGTTTGCTGACCGCCCCTTTCCACAAATGTGGGGTTTTGATAGAGAGAGGAGATAGCCTGTCTAAGAGGAAAAGGAACTCCCATGCATTCGAGAGAAACCTGTATGGCCGAGAAAGTAACAGTAACAGAATCAAAGGCTTTAGCCCAGTCCAATAAATGCCGTAAAAGGACTCTGTTTGTTTTTCGTGCACTTCCAAAAGGCAGCGCAAGATATGAATAGGTCGTGTTACAGAACGTTCCGCTCTGAATCCGAATTGGGTGCACACGAGTCGGTGATTCAAACGGGATGCGAGGTGCTCTTGGAGAAGGGAAGCATGAATTTTGTACCTGGTGTTGGTACAAGAAATCGGGCGAGAGTTGGAAAGGAGCTTTGCAAGGGTTTAGGTTAACCCTCAAACCACACACACCGCAGGCACAGGCTACTTATTTTACTCACCTCGTGCCAAAAGGGGCTACCAAGTACAGCTATACAACGGCAGTAGTCAGAACATGCTTTATATCCTGACACCCCTCCATGGCCAGCTGAATCCTTGAGCTGGACAGCTGACCTGCACTACTCACGGGTTGCAGTCTGTACAAGGACCAAAGCCTCTTTGCGTAGCCTCAGCCCTCTGCAACGTGTACGGGTTTTGGCCCAGGTGTCTACAGTGTCTCCTATGAAACTTCTTGCCCTTACGGGTGACGTAGACGGGGCTACCCGCATTCGCCTCTAGACCTCGTCGGTCCACGCGGCCTCCAGCTGTAGGGACCGGCTTCGTTGAAACACGTGGCGTGGTCCACCACACAAACGCAAACTTGATCCATCGCCAAATGGTCTGGATCGCCAAGATATGGATGATCAGCATGTAGATGAAGAAGGAAACGTCTTCAGTCTCGAGCTGGCGCTCCTTCGGCTGCCCCGTAGCCACGCCAAAGGACGCGAACAGGCACGCCATGACCAAGCCCCTTTGTGAGAGGCATGCCCTTGACTAGCTCTGTCACTCTTGAGCCTGAAAGAGCTTTCGTGCCCAAGTCGGCCCAGTTACTCTTCGTAGGTTCCTTCTGCACCGTAAGCTGCTTTCTCTGAACACAGTCCTGTATCCAAAGCTCCTTCATGGACAAGTGCTTCACCTTGCCCGAGCCCTTGCGTGTCGCGATTCCCTTCGCTGCGCTCGAATCGGTTCTCAGGGTAAGCTTCAAACCCTTAAACCCAATCCGTTCCCAGATCTGCGCTGTCAGCAGTCCGGCGGCAGCTCCTCGCACCAACGCGTAAAACTCAGCCTCTCCAGAGCTGAGCGCTATCACCGATTGCTTGGCACACGAAGCATCGATGAGATGCTTCCCAAATCTCTCAGCGTAGCTGGACATAGACTTGCGCGTGCGCTTGCACGCTCCCCAGTCCGAGTCCGTAAGCACCACAGCTTCCTCAGGCTGCTCCTGGTACTCGTAGTGCCAAACTTCCTTCGGGTACTTCAGAAGGTAACGGCCTAGGTGCTTGAGCTTGAGCTCGTGTTCAACCGTAGGCTTTGCCATGCCAGAGGTGATCTCCGACAAGGCATACTGGATCGTCGGGCGATCCTGGGACAGGTAAAGCGCAGTACCAGCGAGTCTCCGGAACTTCGCTGCAGCCTCAGCGTCCAAAGGATCTTCGAGATCCCTGCGGCCTTTCCCACATTCCGTAGAACATGGGGCGTCTGCGCTCTTAGCGTCCGTAAGCCCGAGCTCCTCAACGATCTGCCGCGAGTACTTAGGATCAGCTTCCCAAGTGAACCCGCGCTCGCTCCATCGAATGATGCGGTGCAGATGATCGCCATGCGTGGTCTGGCCTCCGAACTCCTCAGGGCCAATCCGTGGCAATATCTTGCTCTCAAAGGATTGCATCATCAGCGCATCCAGTCGATCCAGATCGTCGCTTTCGCCCTCAGCGATAAAGTCGTCGCCGTGGCAGCTCAAGGTCACGCACCACTCGTCGTGGTAGAAGAGGCCAGGGATTCCTGGAACCTCCCAGAAACCTGCCTCCGTCATGACCTCACACACGCGCTTTGACCACTGTCGCGAAGCCTCACGTGTGCCATTCATGGCTTTGAGCAAGTACCAGAGCTTCGATTGATCGAGATCTTTCGGAGGGACGACCGCAATTTTGCCCGTGGCCACCGCATGAAAGAAGGCAACAGAAACATCATACCGGGCAATAAGCTTGCGCCGGTTGGTCCTGCCAGTCTTTGCAGTGGCTGCAGCTGAAAGTACCATGCGGTGCGTCCGCAACGGCGGTGTTCCACTGAAAACGTCGTCGCGCTCGTGGTCGTTGATCTCTTGGGCTACGCAGCGGCTGCGCACCCCATTCGGATCATTGGGCAATGGTTTCCAACCATCCACCCACCGGCTTCGGACTATCTTTAGCCCCTGCCGTCGCGCCTCCTCCCAAGAGATGTCCTTCTTGACAGAGTGTTCCTCCATCTTGTCCAGCTCGCGCCCTCTTGCAGTCTTGACCTTGTCAACAGGAAGGGGCTGGCCTGTTCGCTCGTCGTAGGCACCAAGCTCCTCCACTCTGCCGTCCAGAGGGTAAGCAAACAAAGGCTCCCACTCGCCTTTCTCGTGGAGCGTGGGCAGTCCCCCCATCAACTCCTGGTCCTCAAGAGGACGCTTTTCACCTCTTGCTTCTGGCGTCTTCTGCTTCTTCGCTCCTTGTGAGCTCTTTCCAGTAACGCGGCGCTCCCCGCTGTCACGTGAAGGAGCGGGAACACCCGCATCCTCAACCTCTCGCTTCTGGCCTGACTTAGCCTCAGAGGTCCCCTCCATGGCCCTTGGCCTTGAAGGCTGACTCGGCTCGGTGCTTCCCGACTCCAAGTCTTGGCCGGTGCCCTGGGCATCTCGGCCTGACCTCCTTCAGTCTCCATGGGTCCCGCAGGCGTCCCAGGGACTGGTGTACCAGGCGTTCCTGGCACCGGTTGCCTCGGGTACAACTTCTCGAACCTCTTACGGCACTCGTCGTTGTGCCGCTTTGGGTTGTCATCGTCACACTCACAGCCAGGACATCCGGGTGTCTTGCCGTGCTTGATCTGACGCTCCAAGGTGATATACACCGAGGGCTGCCTGCGACCTGGAGTCGCTGGGGCCTTGTTGTCTGAAGGCACGGTGGTTGGCTCTCCGCGCGGTTGCCAGGGAAGCCCAACCATCCCCTCGAGGTGTTTCAGCTCCCACCTCTTCTCTTCTGGCCTTCGCCAGATGCTTCTGCACCGACGGATCCCCTGAGCAGTGCCCAGGAAGTGCTCGTCGGAGGCAAGAGACTTGCCTAGCCAAACTCCAACTGACGTTTGCTTGTCCAGCTTGCCAGTCTTCTCTTTGTCAAGCTTGTAGTGTACGACCTCGCAGCACTCAGCAACTTCACCGCGGAAGTCCCGGCCTCGAAGCCTTTCGTAAGGTGTTCTCCCGTCCTGCTTCACCAAGAAACGGGAGATGAGCCACCCTGCGTGCCGCACCAACCACGGAAAGACAACCCCCTCAGTCTCCAGGGGCTTCTTGTAGCGATTCTCCAGCGCGCTCGCAAGAGTTCGCACCTGACGCGCCAGCTCCAAAATGGCTCGCTCGGCCGCGCCGTTAGATGCGTGAGAACCTTTCGGTGCAGTCTGGTGCTGCACGCTGCCAGTCCAGGACTTGGCGCACTTTCAGCAAGTGCCCGGATGCTATGCTCAGCATCGCTCATCATGATGACCTTTTGGCGCCCGCAGAACTTGAGCGCTTCAGTCACCAATCCAGTGGCATACGGGTTAACGCCCTTAGCCACCACACCAGAGAAAACACAACCGGACTTTTCGTCCACGATCACCAGAATGGGAAGGAGACCATCCTTCTCATCCTGAGGCACCTTGACCTCCTCCACGGAGTTCACTGGGCCCTTCAAGGCCCGTCCCAGAAAACAGTAGTCCAGGGAGATGCGCGCCACCTCCGACGCGCGACCGCTGGGCTCTCGAGCTGAGTGCGCATCCTCACGCACCTTGCCGTGCATGCAGTGATCGCACCAGCTTCGCATGGGCAGATGCGTAAGCATATGCTCGTCAAACTCGGCTTTGCTAACCGTGTCCGGGATCTTCTTTGTCTTCGGCCGCCGCGTGGCCTCAGACACTTCCATTGGCACGTCGCCAATCTCCGGAAGAATCTGGGCGGGGCCACCCGCGCCAGGGCCGTCAGTAGAACTCCCTGCACCGGCGGAGTTACCCGCACCAGGGTTCGCAGCGGAACTCCCCGCATCGGCGGGGCCGCCCGCACTTGAGCTTTGGCCCGGCTGAGCGGAGTCACCCGCTTCACCAGGCTCCTCGCCTTCACCTGCCAGCGCCTTTGCTGGCACCGTCTTCTTAGCAGCCCTCGTAGCTGCTAACACGTCTGGGTCTTCAACCCTTTCACTTTCTTTCACCACGTTCACTGGGAGCCAAAATACCCCTCTCTTCTTTCTGAGTTGCATCGTGTCTTTGGTCTCTCCTAGGGCTTTCCTAAGCTTACACGCATGCTTATCTAGAACCATACACTGCACACCGGGGCCAATCACCGTCCAGGTGCCTTTCGTGGCCGCTTGGCCAGCAGAAAGCACCGAAAACCTAACCTTTTCAGACTCGGCGTACTCTACCGAAAAGGTCCCAGCACTGGTTTCGAGCTGGCTCCTAAGCCTCTGGTCGCTAGCCAAGGGCTCACCCGTAACGGTAACCATTCCAGGCCCCGAAACACGAGAACCCAACAAAGCACCGGAGTCAAACCCTTTCCGAAACAGGTGAGACCCTGCCCCCGTATCTACAAGAACCTCGGTCTCACTGGCCTCGATGCTGGGCGTTGCCGCCACCACACCAAAGCAAAGGTCCGGCTCCTGAGGCGATGCAGACATGGGCTCTGGTTCCTCCTCGCCCTCAGCGGGGCTAGCCGCATGAGGTGTGCGGTTCTTCCCGCCACCTTTTGCTTTAGCTTTGGGCTTGGCTTTGGCATCGGCTTGTTTCTTGCGACACTCAGCTTCTACATGCCCTTTCTTATGGCAGTACCAACACTCACGGTCCTTGTTGGGGTTTGCGCCTTGGGGCTTTTGCTTGTCTGAGCCTTGGCCTTTACCCCCTTTGTCGCCTTTGCCTTTGCCTTTGTCTTTGCCCTTGCCCTTCTCTTTGCCCTTTTTCCACGGTGCAGCTCCAAGGTCCATAGGCTGCGGGAGATTCTGCAGGACGCGGTTGGTCCTCGAAATCTCCAAAAGTTCCGCCTTCACATCCGTAAAGGATTTGAGCCGGCTTGAGTTCCGGATGATGTGGCTTTGCAGGCTGCTGTCCTTTAGCCCATTCACCACAATGCCCAAAAGCATCTCCTCATCCAGTGTTTTGCCGCTCTCCTGTTCATACCTCCGGACGCTCTTTTCGAAAGCCGCTAAGTCCCCCTCAACATCATCACCAAACTTGCTTGAAAGCAACGTTGTGAGAGTGCCCACATAGCGTGACGCAACCCTCGGGTGGAACTCCTCAAAGATGCGCCGGTAGGATTCAAGACCTTCTCCGAGGCCCGTGTTGTAAGTGATGTCAAGCGGCCTACCGCGCAGGAGCATCACTAAGATATAGTAGAGTTGGCAAGAGAGGTCCCGGTCCACATCCGAAAGAGCCCTGTTTGGGAAGCTCTTCTTGGAAAACTTTGCTTGCTCCAGCAGGTCAATGTACCTCGAGTCGATGCAGCTAAGGTAAGACTCAAAGATGAACGACCAGTCACTGAAGCTTTCCTCCGTGGACCCTTTGAAAACCTCGGGCTTCCCGAGTTGCCTGGTGTCTACCAGGCCGGCCCTTGGGGCCGGTGGTTGGCTTGGGCCCGGCATGTCAGTATCGAAGGTGCTCTGCCTTCCCCGGGCTGCCAATCCTGACGCTTGCAGCTGCAACAGCTGGGCCTCCTGAGTCACCAGCCTGTTGTTCATTTGCTGCAGCATCAGGTTAGTTTGCTGCAACTGCTGCTGGAGCTGCTGCTCCAGCGGAACCTGGCCCGCCTGTTGGGCCATCTGGGGAGCTTGGGGGGTCCCAATCAACCCCGCTTCCATCTCCATCCGAGCTCTCACTGCTCTCCTCGTCCTCCGTCAGGAGAGGAGCTGATGTGGCCTTTGGTTTGGCCTTGCTCTTTCGAGCGGTCCCCTTTGGTCGGGGCTCGGTGCGGTGCCGATTGGCCTCCGCAACCCTTTGGGCCAATGCCTTAGGAGAAAACCTCCTAAGCACGTAGTTGCGCACAGCCGGGGCGGCCTTGCGACGCCTGGTCCTGCAGGTACTGCAAGCTTCGCCGACCCGCTGCCTAAGCAATACCTCGCCCACACTGCCCTTAGGAAGCCTCTTCCTGATCGCCTCCTGGGTCTCCACTCTCTCTCGGAACCTCTGCTGCGCAAAGCGAGCGGATTGCTCGGTCAGGAACTCCTCTAAGTCCCTCTTGCGCCCCGAAGCCTGCTTGCTTCGTGTCGGCGCTACCGACCTCAGGACCCGATTTGCCTGAGCCTCCCGAGGAACCGATCGAAGGTCGAGGCGGCTCCTTTCCTTCCTTCGTCGCCTCTCCTTCTTCCACTTGATCTTCTCGTACCCAGCCTCTGTCTGCCTGGGCTTCCTTGGTTGGCTCTTGGCCGCGGTCGTCCCGAGGATCCGGTCTCGCTCCTGAGCCTCCTCCAGGCTATAAGTTAGAACCACCCGCCTCGGAGTACGACCTCGGCCCCTTGCCTCAGCTGACCCCCGGGCCGAGGGATCAGCGGCTGCCCTGTGGCTTCTTGGTGGCTCCTGCCGCTCCTCAGCGGCTGCAAGCCTTCTGGCTTGCCCGCGGTCCTGCCTCCTAGAGGTGGCCGCTTCACTTCTTTTCCCCCTCTTGTTCTTCTTCTTGGTCACCGGCTTTCCTTTGCCGCGACCTCGACCCGCCGTCTTGGCGGTCTACCTGCTGCCTAAGCAGCACTCGGGAGGACTATGCTCCCACACCAGCGCGGATCGGCCCGCAGCTGGTTCCTGTGACGCGGGACTTCCCGCGGTCACGTGTGGTGCGGGGCTGACCCGCAACCACCAGGGAGCGGGGCTTGCCCGCGTCCCTTACCTTCGCGGGGCGACCCGCAGAAGGTGAGCACGGAGTCCCTTAGACGTCCGGCTCCGCTACCATGCAAGGGTTTAGGTTAACCCTCAAACCACACACACCGCAGGCACAGGCTACTTATTTTACTCACCTCGTGCCAAAAGGGGCTACCAAGTACAGCTATACAACGGCAGTAGTCAGAACATGCTTTATATCCTGACAAGCTTGGTATCTTTTTGGAAATTCTTGACTAACATGACCACTTCTGAGTGAAGCCAACTGGCGGTCGTTTCACCACGTTGGAGACAGTGGTTATAGTGATCAGAGACGGAATTTCAAAGGAGCATTCTGCAATAACTACGCCCGTACTTTATCCGGCCCAAGACCGCTCCTTAAGTTCTTCTATGGCAAAGGGGTTGCCTGCTTGTGGCAGCGGTTCTAAGGAAGGAGATTGCGGGAAATCCTCTGGCGAAGGGGCTTTTCAGACCTGATCTGCGAGATAGTCAGCAAAGGTTTGAGCCCGAACGGGTTTAGAGACTAGTCTGCCCTTGGTATTAAAAGGATTAGTAGGCGAGGGGCGAAAGAAACTGCTTCATATCGCGCCGGGCGAGTTTTCGAATTTTATTGCGATATTGGTTAACCTCCTGTTCTGTAAGATCAGTACGTGACTGGAAGGAGGTGATGCACTCCAGGGTGGAGAGAGTAATCCAGGGTTTTTGGGGGAGACAAGCAGCTCGGGGATGGATAGACAGACACGTAGATTTGCCACACAGCAAGCATCTCACTTTCATGCAGCAGAATAACTCACCTGCGTCCCTTCCTTGCCGGCGTCATTGCCACTGCCCGCAACATCACAAGAATAGGCGTTTGCCTCCGTGTGTGCTCGTCGGTTTTTGCCAGAAGAAAACGACTCGCCGCACTCGCTGATAGCGAGTTGCTACCCCTCCGCACGAACAAGTACAACACATGTACGTGCTTCCTGCATTGGCAACCTGTCACTTCCCTCAAATTGCGTGGGGTTGGGGAATCAGTATTGAACTTTCAGTCCCTCCCGTTTAGGGTCTATGGGGTTTTTGGGAAGGGGACCACCCATCATCTCCTGTTGCAGACGCAGCTTTGGGTCCTGGGGACCGGCCTTTTAGGTTCTGGGCTGCACTCCTTCCATTTGGCTTTGGGAACAAATCCCCAACCAGAAGTTTAGATTTCGCCAATCATCTCCTATGATGGTCGGGTCTGCCCAGCATCGTGCTGTCAGGGCTTTGGGCTTTTGGCAGCCAGTCGGTCGGCAAATCGGAGAGCGTGAGTTTTGCCAAGCCTCAAAGCCTACAAGAACGTGTTGCATGGGAACGGACAAGGACATGCTAGCTGCTAGGTGGGAAACCCTAAGCTTCACGCCCGAAACCATTAAAACGAAAAGGAGATGTCAAAAACTGAAAGGACCATGCCGTGCGAGAAACCTAAAGTCCTAAAGTTCAAGGATAAAGCTGAAACAATGTTAGGCGGGACTCCCTGAAGCCGGCACGCGGAACCCTGAACCTTGTGGGGCCGTCATCCCAAAGCTCAAGAAACCCCAAATCCAACCCCAAATCCGGGTTCCGTGCGGGTTTCTTTAGTCTAAAAAGGGTTTGGAGTTTGGAATCCACGGACATTTTTTCAAGGCGCGGGCCACTTCCGGGGCCCAGGCTGCCGGCCCAGAGGCGTTGGTTCGAGATCACCTCGTAGAGGCGCCGCGCCTGCCGCGGCCCCGCTCCGCTCTCTCTCCGCTCTCTCTCTTCTCACGACTCTCCTCTTCACTCTTTCACTCCCGCCCTTTCCTCGCCTCCAGCAGCATCTTCTTGCACATGTCCTCCTGGCGAAAGGGTGCCACCTGTCCAGAGACTGGCTCAGGCTCAGTGGCTCAGAGCTGACTGCGTCATTCTGCCGCCCTCCTTCCGCCTGGTAGAAGAAGCTGAGCTCTGAGTCCGGGCCTGCTGGGCCTGGCCGAGGGCCGCAACCCCAAGGCTATGACTCCATGCGAGGCGCACGGCCTGTGAGTCCAGACACTTTCACTTCGATGCCAACACTTTCATACTCGGAGGGAGGAGGCATCTCGGCATGGCATGCGCGACTGCATGTAGCATGTAGCATAAGGCAGATTGCAAAGTCAGCTGGGAAATGCACGTCGGGCCAGAAGATGATGCAGAATGGCTCACCGTGAGCTGCACAGTCCACGGCGAAGCCTTTTACTGGCACCTCTCACATGGGCTTGTCTTGCTGAGCGACTCTGCTCAAGACTTGGGGGGCTTCTGCCTGGGCTTGTCTTTCAACGGCAACAGGCCTTCCCTCGACAAAGTCGATTTTCGCCTCTGCTGTTCTGCAGCAAGAGTCTGAGTCGCATGTTCAACGCAACAAGGTCGAGCCAAGGCAGGCGTGCCCGCCACACTCTGACCGAAGTCTCTGTTGTCGGTCCGTACCTTGCAGACACACATAACATCACATCCAACAAAGCCGATGCCATGCCTACGCCGCCCTTTCGGCATGTCCCGGCCTGAAGGTGTCGGGCATGATGGTCCAAGCAAGCTGCCAGCCCTTGAGCAGACATCCTGGAACCCAACCTTGGGATCACGCTGCGATGCGACCAATGCGACCACTCCAACCATCCACACCAGCCCCTCGCTCGGACCGCAACCGCAGGGAGGATAGCAAATCGCGTCCACGTGATTGTCAACACATCCTCTCTGCGCTATTCACGAATCCGACCCCTGCCGCTAGCCGCCAGTCAAATCACGTGAGCTCTTACCCTAAGACTGAGATGCGCACCGTCCATGCCAGACCCAACCACACTGCTGCCCGTCCAAAGAACACATGTATCGTTCCTGACGAACCACTCGTCCGGCCACAGACGAGCAAGTATGAGCGGTGATGGTGCCTCCGGAACGCGCCAAATCCTGTCGACCGGAAGAGCGACATCAGTGTACTATACCGTCTTGATCCGCGAATCACGAATCTCAAAAGTGCGATCTTCTGGCTTGAGCTGTGCATTCGAGCAGAATTGAGTTTGCTGTACGTATACCAGAAGACACATTCACTCAACCTCGTGATTTGCTGATTCTCGTCCTTACGAGATCCATCACAACGGCAGGTGTGGAAAATGAGCACTAGCCAAACGTGAAAAAAATCTCCCAACAGATCCACTTTGCAGGGGTCCATCTGCATCGGTTCATCCCCAACCTATCCTGAACTCGTCAAGACTCTCAACAAATGTTCAGGTTTGCAAGCTTCACATCGAGGTTCAATGAAGAGCAAAGCAAGGTAGAACCACTTCGTGGAGAAAGCACGATCGCAATGAGGACCTGCGGAGGAGCGCAAGGATCGGTGCGGACGCCGTACACAGAGCCTTTCTTGCCACCGGGACCGGGAACCTGTGCTGATTGGAACACATCTACATGACTCGAAAAAAACACCCACAGGCCACAGGACCCTTGCTCCGCGTTGTTGGCGAAGCTGCTATGCGACAGAAAATGTCAACGGCACGCTTCCAGGTGGTGCGCCATGACCGCGGATGCTTGACAAATCTGTGAAGCACGCAGCGATCGCTGTCCGGCCGACATGATGCTGGAGCACCAACCATCCCTCGTAACTGCGCTGCGCGAGCTCCGATAGAGATAATGCTAGAATGGACAAGATCACGTCTGGTCTGATTTCGGCCGCTGAACTAATGGCCCATTGCACAGACACGAATCCGAAGAGCGCCCGGATTGCGCAGGTGGGGTCCGACATCTAGCAATCTGCAAGCTCTCAGCAACGCAGCAACCATCTGAAGAGAGTCGCGCGAGCCTCGGAGACTTGGGCTCAGAAGCTTGCGCCGGATTGCAAACGCTCCGTTCGTATCGCCTCAAGGTGACGAATCGGCTGGAGGCAAAGCGCACTCCGAATGTCCAGCTCTAAACAAACTAAGGCGAGAACCGTGACAACCGGCGGTTGCATGTCTTGCTTCTTCGTTCGGCCTTGAACACACATAGCAGCAAAGGCAACCATACGAAGCCTGAATCCACGGCAAACATGTTGCAGAGTCTTGACCACTAACTTCACGTGCTCTCCTCTTAAGAAGAATCTCTGATGCCTTCAGTGCAGATTACACAACAAGGTATCGTGGTCTCCAGCTCTTTCTGCTTTGTCTTGGACGGGGACGCAGACCGAAGGTCAGCTCGTAACAGTTTTCAGTCACTGCCACACAAGACTTGACTCACTTGCGCCATGTCATCTGACAAGCCTGTGGTTGCGTCCTGCTAAACCTGCTTCACTGTACTGCAGCTGTTCCTTGGAACTCCTGGCACTCCAAGGTAGTCGTTGAATCGGCATGATGGACTTCTGACCCTGCAGCCTACTCTCTGAAGTGTTGAAAAGGGCCCTCCACTCGTCAGTCAGAAGTGCCACCACGCTTCGATTTGTGTCAGGCGTCGCGGCATAGCGTACGACTGCCCCCGGCAAACGAAGATCGTGGGACATGCATGAAGTTCGCTCTGTAGTTCCCAGGCTCCCTTCCAACATCCTACAAGTACCGGTTAACGCGCAAATCGCGCCACGGTCTCTGTTCCCTTTGCGGACACACATGCACACCATCGAGCCATCCCGCTGCCTGCTTCAGGTTTGAAGAAACACCGCCTGAACTGCAAGAAAGAAAGGAAAACGTGACCGAACGGAGCCCCCGAACCGTTCAGGTTCCGGGACACGTTGAATACATGCCGGAATCCAAGGAGTTAAGAGCATCACGAGAGAGTTTGATGACTTCTTACAACCACACAAGCAAACAGCTCCAGGAATGACAGAACAATGGAAACATTGCGCGGATGCCGCTCCTCCGATTACATGTTCCCATGACCTCACACTCTGGCATGAAAAAGTACCGAAACCAAGGCCTGATGATATCTGTCCGCAAGGACAAGTTTGCGTGACTTGGTCCGGAATGTTCTTCCATCTTCGTCATCTTCGTCATGTGATGCCTTGCCAGGAACCCTCCATTGCTCCCTAATGCCCAGCACTTCGCCAGTCACCAAGACCATCACAGCAGCGGCTGCAAGTCCCGGAAGATGTCGGAGACCAGCCTCTAGAAAACCCTGCTGCCCGCGCATCCAACCTCACCAGCTGAGCATGGCACGGAAGATCCTGCCATGAACACACAGAGCTGATCGCGTCAGCCTATAGATGTACATTGGCAAATCCCACCTGGTCGGGCCTGCAGTCAAACGTGTTCATCCTGCCAGCACGTACATCAGATTGTGGACCGATGAGGCTTCGTTTCTACGCTCACGAAACGCATTGTGCCGCTGCTGGTCTTTTCTCATGCTACAAAGGTAGAGAACACTTCGAAAAAGAGAGGCTGCCTGCGGTTCGTTGATGGAAATGCAGCTGCAGCTGCCTGCAAGACACGTTGATCACGCAAAGCTTGCTTTGACATGTACGGCAAGATCCCAAGACCAAGACTCTGTCTTCTTCCTCAGTCGGTTTTCGTCGATCCCTGGGCTGAGAGCAGAATCTTCATGTTATGATGAAGATTACGAAGCATGCAGCATGACTCGCATTACGCCTGGTTGCAGCAAGTTGCTGCAGATTTTTGATGAAGTTTTGCTGCTCAATCAGAAGCTTCTCCTTCTGGCGCTTGAAACTGGCCTTGAGCAGAGCTCTTGATGTCTGGTGACTCTGGTGCACCCGATACAGCAAAGTGCTCATCAGCGCTTAACTCATCATTGCCTGGCGTTTCCTCAGCTCTTGTTGTGGTCGGTGCCTCGCGGATGTCCCTCCCTCCGTCCAGGACTCTCACAAAGCCTTCCGGACCTCCACGTTACTTCGCGCTTCTCATGCTGGACGACGACACGGGGTGGACCAGTCCTTTGGAAGGTTGTTGGCTACCCCCGCAAAGGTGCAAAACCTCTGCCTGTGTCTCCAGCCTCGCATGCATCGCCGCAAAGCCTTCTTCCACCGCATCCACGAGGGATCCTTCGCTGTGCACCACTGAAACCTGCCAGGCCACGTCGCCGCAGCACAGGGGAGCAGATGCTAATGCTGCTAATGCCTAACTAAAATTCCTGGCCGGCCTGGCCGAGCTGGAGCTCAAGAAACTTTGTAGTCGCATGCGACAAATCGGGCCCGTGGCCGTCGCCTCTCGCCGCAATCACAAAAACAAAAAACACATCTGGCTTTGGCTGTTTGGCTCGGACCGAGTCTGGCTGCCCGAACCCCAGCCGGTGGCTGCAGCGGCTGCAGAACCTGCACGCTTGACTGTAAACCCAGACATCGCCGGCATAAAACGGCAGCTGTCTCGAGCTGAATTCAACTTTCTCAATGCACTGCAGAGACCAGATGCTTCGCAACACCAAACAACAACATGCCTCGCAGAAGATTCGGCACGCAGCCTGACTGTTCGGTAACTTGAAAAGGGACAGCCAGGAAGCAGGTATTTTGCCTAGTTGAGCTAGTGAACGAACGTGTCCCATCACATCAAAGCACGGTTGCATCCCACGAAAACCGCTCGTTGCCACATAGTTTCATGTCAGACTGGGGCAGTGAGGCTTCTGGCAACAGGGAGAGATGGCCCACTCTGCAATTAATTGGCGATCTGTCTTCTGAACTTGAAGCCATCCCGTCACGCAACCCTTTGCGGGGTGCATCCGTGCCGCATCAACCTTGCCCAGGGGGGCCAGCGAAATCTAGCTCCTGTGTGCTGCGGCTATAACATTTTCTTCTTGCACAACCGTGCTGTGGTTTACTCATCAATCAAGCTTTGTCCATCCCGAGCTGCTTACGACTCACGGATGCCCATAAGTTGATGATTTGTTCGTCTTGTCTCGGGCACTGCGAAATCGTCCGTTTGACTTGACTTCCACCGCAGGTCGAATGCCTCCTGCTCCTCCAATGACTATGTTTTTCGCGATTAGGTGCGGAAACCGCTACAGTAGAGAAGCCACCCACCGGGGCAGACCAGCTGCTGGTTGCGGCGGCAGCCGTTTACATGAATCCAAGAACCACAAGCATCGGCAGTGGCTCGCTAAGAGCCCATTGTTACAGCATGGTCAGATGTACCATTGCCCTCGGCTTGTCAATCCGTGCCTCCAAATGCAGATTGAGATCCACCAGTGGCAGACCGCAAAGCCGCCGCACAAAACACAACATCTGCGCGCTGCGGAAGGCCTCTTCGAGTCGCACAATATCAACCTCACGTCTTTGTTCATCTGCACCTCGACATCGGAGGAGGTCGCAATTTCCTCTTCCGGATTCTCCTGCGATGCTTGTTGTGCAGACTATGGCCAGGAGCACTCAAGTGAATCTTATTGCCCGCCTCCTCTTCTTCCTCGTCCTTGTCGCTTGCCTCTGCGATCGCCTGAAAAGGTCAAGGCGGTCGGATATCCGTATTGGAATTGCTGAGGGTGAATGGCTTGTCAAACTTGCTAGACACAGCGCTGCATCGGTGTCCTGTGCAGTGACAGAAGCGGCCAGAGGATGAAGCTGCGTTGACCTGCTCAATGTCATCAATCTTCGAGCCATGGAAATCGTAACCGTCAGTCTCTTGTAACAGTATGCACGGGCCTGGTGGTGGAGGTCATGGCTTTCACCTGGTAAGCACTGCAACAGACCGACAGACGGACACCCACAAAGATGGCAGGTGTAGCCTCAGCTGGATGCTGCCTGCAATGACTGTGTGGAGATAACGGTCTTGGTGGGGGCACATGTCGAGCCGGCGGTTGCTCCCAGCCCTCGAGTCCAGAAGCTTCGAAAGCGGCCTGCTACTTTGAGCAGACACGAAACGTCCTCTGATCAAGCACAGCGCTCCTGCATGGAAGCCACGTGGTGCAGCACCTCCCCAGCTTGGCTCGCTTGGGCTGTTGCTGCCTGCAGGGCAGAATGTGTTCAACGGGGCTTTCGAACCAATGCATCCACGCCTCGGCCTGCTTCATGCGCTTCTCTTTCTCCTTTAGTCTGTTTGGCCTCTTAGCCGCCTCAGCACAAGTGGTCGACCCCGCCATGACGCAGAAGTTGAGCCACTGCAGAAATCAGGTAATTAGGTGGTACTGCCTCGCAAACACCTCCAGATCATCTTCCCGGCCAGAGGAGAGCCGGTAGTTCAAGGATGCATGTGATGCAGCACGCTTCCGTGTGTCAACTCTGCACCCTCCGGAGACATGTGACAGGACTGAAGCATGAAGGCATGCGCGCCTGCACACGTCACATCCCGAAGACCGGCAGATGTTTGACTGATTCAACTACAAACCCGGAGACAAGGCCAGGACCAGTACCGGAGTGTCGTCATCACCGTCGCCTTTCACCGGAGACTCTGCCATCTATGTTTTTCGCAACTGGGCCCAGCACGGGTCCTTCTTTGTTCGGCCCAGTCAGAACGCGTTCCATCTCAAGAAGTTGAGCCTCCACCCGGGCTGGTCTGTGCTTGGAGCTTGGACTGCATGGACTGCGGACTGCGAACTGCGCAGGAAAGCCGCCTTCACCTCGGAAAAGGAGTGCTGAAAGCAGGCCTTCAGGCCTGGTGGAAGCGGAGGAGGTGGCCGCAAGCTCACTCCACTCCTCCCTTGAGACGCAGGCGGTCTAGGACCCAAGGTTCAAGCTCTCCGACAAGAACCTTCCAGACAAGCCGGGACGGCAAGCAAGCGGCAGCTCCGACAGGGGGTTTTGGGACCCTCAACCAGCGCCGCACGTTTGATTTCTGGCTCCGGCTCGAGTTCGCATTCGCCCGCCTGGTCAGATCCCCACTTGCACCAGTGTGACCCGAACCCGAAACTGTCGGTCTGAGGTGGCGACTTCCGACCAGCTGCCTTTCAACGGAACAACATCGGCTTGCACTGGATAGGCGGCCGGAGTCCAAGCACTGAGAAGCTCACCAAGGTGTCTGCATCACGCCTTCGAAAGGCTTTGGCACCAGAGGCGAGGTTATGCGAGCTAGGGCAAACGGAGCAAATAAACCAGATGCACGAAGAGGCTCCTACACTGAGCCGATTAACTTTTCCTTGAACTCGTGAAGAATTGCTGGCCTCAGCGAGACCTGTGATGCCGATGTCAAGCTTGCCTGAGGGTTTGCATGGACCGTTATGGGCTCCCACTTCGCTTCGAAGTCAGAGCAACTCAGGCGTGGACTTCTGAAGAGGCCACGCTCGAAAACAAGCTCCTACTGCTGGCCGTGCCTCGCGTCGAGGCGAGAATCAAAATTTAATCGCCTTGTGGCAAAGGTTCCAGGAGCCTGCCATCAACGAGGTGACATCAAGCTCAGGTCTCGGAGCAGAAGGGTGAACTTTCTGAGCGCTTCGAAGGGACATTCTGAGCCGCTGGCACACCAAGCTCCTGCAAGGAACTTTGATCGGGCCTTCGAAGAGTGTTCACAGAATTCTGTCGCTACACAAATCTGAAGTGGGCCTTTCAGCATCAGCCTGGTCTGTGGCGTGGGATCCCGTTCCCTGGAACAAGCAGAACCTTGACCAGAAGTGACGCTTAGGCACCAAGGTCGGCACATCATCGGGCAGGGATTGCACCAAATGCAGATGGTCCTTGTCAGTGTTCTGCTGGAAATGCCAAACACGTTGTCACTTGAAATCCACAGCTCAGGCACGAGCGATCTTATGGAGATCACTTGCAAACTCGCCCTGAACTCAACAAATCACAGAGTGGCACTTGCTCACGATAGCATAAGCTGCATTTCTGAATACATGCTCAACATGGTCAATGATCGCTTGAGTTGTCTGCTGCTTGTCCTGTGCAACGCTGTCTGTGCGTCCTGTCAAACGAGGCTCGTATGATGTCAAACTGACACGAGGATATCGCTTGCACAACAAGGAACAGGGTCTCCTTGACTCGCAGTTTTCCTGCAACGGCGGGAGAGGCCTGCATCTTCTCTGAAACTTGGCAGCTTGGCTTCTGCGACAAACATTTGGCTCATGAGTTCAACATAACCAACGCCTATGCAAGCGGGCAGTTGCAGGAATTCGGGACAAGTTCTGGGCCTCGGTGCGGTCTTCAGGTGTCTCACAACGGCACAGATGCACCATCACCGATACTTGTAGGGTGCAATTGCCACACGGTAAGCCCTCCTGGGGCACGCCACAATACGTTTGGAAGTCACGCCTTCACAGCTGTCTTGCATGAATAATGCTAGCACGTCTGACAGTTTCCGAGCTTTTTGAGCGCCACACGGAAATCAAATTCGCCAGACTTTCCAAGCAGAATTTCTGCTTGAAGGTGTCCTGACGGTCCATTCCTTGGGTGATTTCGATGATGCAGCTCCAGCCTAGCACAACAACTACGCAAGAGTTTCTGAGGCACGTTCAGCGGCAGTTTTGGCATCAGCTGTACAGATTTGACCTGTCTGGGTAAAATAACACTAACGGCCATGTCCAAGAAAGGATTGAAAGCCCACCTCTGCATTGTCACTCTTGTCCACCACTCGGGAACCTCCGAATGGAAGGTCGAACACACAGAAGAAAAGGAAGAAAAAACACAAGACTCTGGATGTTTGCAACCCAAACATATTGCCGGGCCGCTGAGCAGTGGCCACGCCATCCCTGTCGCAAGCCATCAGGTCCGACAGCACACGCCCACTCCCGGTGAAATTTGATGTGTCATGATGTTTGGTTTCATGTTCGGTCCCCAAAAATTCAACTGCCAAAAAACTTCCGAATGCACCGATGCCGCCCTTCGCTTCTGGCTTTCGACCCCGTGCAGAACGCAACCGCCGACCCCATCACGACTAAAACAAGACTTGCTGTTGCTGCACCCGACAACACCGACCCGCCGCTTTGCGGAGTTTTGGGTCGGAATTTGGCGGTGCTGATTCCAGAAAAGATCATGTCCGAACAGCAGTCACAAGCATCCATGGAACATGTACTGTTGCTCTCTCGGTGTTTCTCTACGTGTGTTGCTTCTCGCCCTCTCATTGAAAATCCCGGGCTTGGCAGTCCGGTCACCTGCCGAATGCATTTTCCACTTCCGGTAATGTTTGGTTATTTGTGTTTTGTCTGGTTTGGGTCGCATGTCTCTGGCATGGGTTCCGTGCTCATTCCAAACCGCTAACGATCACCTCTCGATGCTCCTGCCCTCGTCGCTCTCGCCTAGGCACGTTTACGGGAAAGCATAGGAAAACTGATTTCACCTGTCAAGATAGTCAGCTACTTGGGCGGCAGATATTATGTAACTCATTCGCGGAGTTCGGATTTCTAAAATTTTGGCAACAAAGAAACTAACGTGATCTGTCATTTCACAAAGAAAACTTGTCGAAAATTGGAATATAAGCTCATGAAGTATGCCTTGGGCACTTTCATCACTTTCCGAAAACATGTACGTGGAACATGCACTGGACCAGTCACCCGCCGATCCAAATCACTCAGGGTTCCTACCCACACTGAAACTGGTAGTCTCGAGCACGGTCGCGACTCGGCTGTTCCGGTTCCTGTGCACTGCTTTTCATTGTTCTGCTTTCCTCTGGCTCTGTGGCCTCACTGGAAGGTGGTTGTTCCTTCTTCGCTTCCTCAGCCTTTCTTTGTTGTTCTTTAGCTTTTCCTTTGCAATCTTTGATGTAGTCGGCGAGCTGCTTGGCTTGTGACATTGTGTGGATCGACTACGACCACAAGTACAAGCACCAGAAATGAGGAAAGGAACCAAAAGGAGAAGGAAAAGGAGCAAAGGGCAAGCCAAAGCAGAGATAAGCAGCATCAGGACTCGAACCTCGATCGCACGGGCTGGGAAGATACAGGAAGTCAGCAGAACAAAAGCAAGCAAAGGGAGCAGGGGCAGCAAAAAAAAAGAAGACAAAGGAAAAAAAGAAGGACGCAAGGAGCTAGAAGCCGCAGCAGAAGAACAAAGCAAGCAGCAAAGGAGCGCCAAGAGCAGGAAAAGAAAGAGGAGAGAGAAGGAAGCAAAGTGAAGAGAACAGAACCAGCAGCACACGTTGCCAGGAAGCAGAAAGCAGCAGCGAGCAGAGGGGAAGCAGCAGGATCGCAGGCACCAACAGAAGAGGAGACAGAAAGAGAAGCAGAAGCAGAGACAGAGCAAACAACACCAGCGCAGCAGAAAGGACGAGAAGCAAACGAAAGAGCCTAGTGAACGAAGCAAGCTTCATGAAGGGCTGGGGAAAAGGAGAGCAAGCAGGAAATTGGTTTGCAGTCGACTTGTTCGACAACGTGCGGTGCCAGTGGGAGTGGAAGCGAAGGAACAAACTTAACTACGGTTCCACTACAGTGGCCATAAGGAAGACGGATGGAAGACGGAAAGCAAGGATCCCAAACAAAGGAAAGGACCGGAACTTGCTGGCACTTTTCGGATCCTGCTCCCCTTGGAGGATGTCGCCCTGGGACTGGGATACAGCCTGCAGGCCTGCTGCGCAATGCAACAGTCGCTTGTGGCAGCTAACTCAGGTCCTCGTGTTCTGGCTGCGTGGACGTTTTTTCGATTTCCACCCACTTTTTTGCTGAATCCACCTTTTCCCCCTTTAAGTGCCCCTTGAAGGGGGCTTCAGACCTTCAAGCCCCTTTAGGGGGTCTGAAGGGGGCTTCAACCTTCGCTGAAGGGGCTTGAAGGGTCAGACCCTTCAAGGAGGCTTCAAGGGGGCTTCAATGAAAAATTCCAATAGCGTTTCGAGAATCTCCAGGAGTGTGCGATAATTAAGCAACAACAATCAAGCGGAAATCTCAATCTGCTCCAGAATGCAATCACTCGGTCTCAGACTTTTGTCTGGATGCAATGAGTCAGTCTTGAGCCAATGCCACTTCGTAGGCATTGTGTCCGTGGGTCCAATATGAGCTGGAGAATAACCATGCAATCTAACACGGTCCCTTAATTGTCGGCAATCACAGCTGTACAATCTCCGCTCATTTTGTTGTTCTATACTCGCAATAAAGCAGCAACGA
Source organism: Symbiodinium sp. CCMP2592 (assembly GCA_905221615.1). Taxonomy (NCBI): domain Eukaryota; class Dinophyceae; order Suessiales; family Symbiodiniaceae; genus Symbiodinium; species Symbiodinium sp. CCMP2592. The sequence continues at coordinate 235,562 of CAJNDT010005858.1, forward strand.
AACAAGAATTGAATCAATCGAGTGTGAATCATATCAATCACGCAATCAGTCTAACGGCTTCAAACACATTAATTTAAGTAGTTGTTCTTCCGATTGAGCAGAAACGGCAGCGCTAAAGAGAAAATGATTTGTGAATCTAATTGCAAAGAACGCCGATATATATATTGTAAAAATTCCTTCAGGAAGCAGCACTCGCAAGGTCTTCGTTTTCACTGGTGACGTTGGGCGATCCACTCCTGTAACGACATACTCAACCGCGGTTGCGGTTGAGCACATCGCTTCGTGCAACTCAAAGGCCCAGCAGTTATGGGGACTCGGCAGTCCACAAAAACACACAAGTCAAGGCAGGCAATTCACCCCCAAGTCAAGGCAGGGACCTCACCCCTCCATGGGACTAAGCAGTCCACAATGCTGGCACGCGCAAGCAAGGTTGGCTAGACAGGCCAAAGGCCGATCAAACGTCAAGCAAGAGCATATTCTCAAGTCGACAAGCTGGCTACGGCCAGCGGCCCAAGAAGCAGTAGCGGCAAGGGTCTGTGTCATTATCACTGGGCGGGCGGGTGGGACAAAATTTTATGCCCATGTTGCCATGCTGCCTTCACTTGCTCCCTTGAGCACAACCTCACGGCGGGAGCATATCATAAGCCATGCACACAAGGATTGCTCTCAAGAGAAAATCACTTTGAAAGTTTTCTTTCCAACTCAATCGGAAGAAGTAAAACTAACCCAGTTTTACAAAACAACATCCTAAATTAAAGCGCTATCAACCCGTTGACCGCTAGCTTAATTTAAGTAGTTGTTCTTCCGATTGAGCAGAAACGGCAGCGCTAAAGAGAAAATGATGTGTGAATCTATTTGCAAAGAACGCCGATATATATATTGTAAAAATTCCTTCAGGAAGCAGCACTCGCAAGGTCTTCGTTTTCACTGGTGACGTTGGGCGATCCACTCCTGTAACGACATACTCAACCGCGGTTGCGGTTGAGCACATCGCTTCGTGCAACTCAAAGGCCCAGCAGTTAAGGGGACTCGGCAGTCCACAAAAACACACAAGTCAAGGCAGGCAATTCACCCCCGATTAACCGCGGTCCTAAGCAAGGATGTCATCAAGCGTTTTGGCAACTGGAGTTGCCTTGATAGTTCCTGCCTTCGTCTTTACGACTTTAACCAGCTCTCTAGACAAAATGTCAGAGGGGTTCGAAGGGCTCGGTACGCGTGCTATCCAAGTGTTCAGTCCCGCCATGTCTTCAACCGAAAGGAGTAGCTCGATCAGCGTCCTGCCCGTGTCGTTTCTTGCTCTCCCCGAAATGCATACGTCACGAGCACTGTTATTATCCACATAGGCCACTAATGCATGATGCATAATCCTTTTGCGCCATAGCACAATTGCAGCGATGTACGCAACAAGTTCCGCCTCGAAGATGATAGTCTTCTTACTGGCATTGCCGAGCTTTTCCATTTGCTTCAAGTCCAATTCATGCGAGAAGAAACTCAGCACGTTGCCCTCGTGATCATAAAGCACACCGCCTATGCCGCACTTGGGGCCCTGAGCACTCACCTCATAAGCTGCATCAGTGAAGATGTATCGTGGGGAGTGGGCCGGTCTCGCCAGCACGCGTGGTTTTGAGTCCTTAAGGAGCAGCACGTACCGGTTCAAGGCAGTAAGAGCATCCTGCCCAAGATTCGTTTGACCGGTAGCGATATGCATATCCAATTCCTTAAGACAAAGTTTGCTGGCGCGCCCGAAGACTTGGCCGTCGGCAAATTGTAGCCGGCCCCTGAGCCGTTGTGCATCTTTGCAGCGCAGCTCTTTGCTCTCGACTGCACTGGTAAGGGCGGCTAGGAGCTCTTGCACCCTGTTGTCGGTGTTCCCAACCTCAACACGTCCGCTGCTAAAAGGTTCTAAATTAAACCTGACCCCCAATGATTCAAAAGTACTGCCAAAATCCTGTGCCTTCTTCCCCTCCTCCGCGAACTGCCACCCCAGGAGTCTAAAGAAGCGGGGAATGTGGTCGGCAGTGTATGCACAATCTGATTGCCGAGCTAGTGTGGGAAAATCGTCAAAGTAGCAGGTCCACAAGAAGCCCAGGTGGCACCCGAGCGTCCACACCGAGTGCACGGTTCTGAGGAAAGAGTGCACACTCCTCACCGCCCCAAAGGGTAAGGCCTTCAGGCGATGCACTGAAGGTTGGCCGGACTGCTCGTCGTGGAAGGCAACGTAAGCGTCCTTTAGGGCGTCCTCACTTAGGCCAAGCTGGCGATAAGCGGACTTGAGATCTTAATTTACGTAGTTGTTCTTCCGATTGAGCAGAAACGGCAGCGCTAAAGAGAAAATGATTTGTGAATCTATTTGCAAAGAACGCCGATATATATATTGTAAAAATTCCTTCAGGAAGCAGCACTCGCAAGGTCTTCGTTTTCACTGGTGACGTTGGGCGATCCACTCCTGTAACGACATACTCAACCGCGGCTGCGGTTGAGCACATCGCTTCGTGCAACTCAAAGGCCCAGCAGTTATGGGACTCGGCAGTCCACAAAAACACACAAGTCAAGGCAGGCAATTCACCCCCAAGTCAAGGCAGGACCTCACCCCTCCATGGGACTAAGCAGTCCACACTGCTGGCACGCGCAAGCAAGGTTGGCAAGACAGGCCAATGGCCGATCAAACGTCAAGCAAGAGCATATTCTCAAGTCGACAAGCTGGCTACGGCCAGCGGCCCAAGAAGCAGTAGCGGCAAGGGTTTGTGTCATTATCACTGGGCGGGCGGGTGGGACAAAATTTTATGCCCATGTTGCCATGCTGCCTTCACTTGCTCCCTTGAGCACAACCTCACGGCGGGAGCATATCATAAGCCATGCACACAAGGATTGCTCTCAAGAGAAAATCACTTTGAAAGTTTTCTTTCCAACTCAATCGGAAGAAGTAAAACTAACCCAGTTTTACAAAACAACATCCTAAACTAAAGCGCTATCAACCCGTTGACCGCTAGCTTAATTTACGTAGTTGTTCTTCCGATTGAGCAGAAACGGCAGCGCAAAGATAAAATGATTTGTGAATCTATTTGCAAAGAACGCCGATATATATATTGTATAAATTCCTTCAGGAAGCAGCACTCGCAAGGTCTTCGTTTTCACTGGTGACGTTGGGCGATCCACTCCTGTAACGACATACTCAACCGCGGCTGCGGTTGAGCACATCGCTTCGTGCAACTCAAAGGCCCAGCAGTTATGGGACTCGGCAGTCCACAAAAACACACAAGTCAAGGCAGGCAATTCACCCCCGATTAACCGCGGTCCTAAGCAAGGATGTCATCAAGCGTTTTGGCAACTGGAGTTGCCTTGATAGTTCCTGCCTTCGTCTTTACGACTTTAACCAGCTCTCTAGACAAAATGTCAGAGGGGTTCGAAGGGCTCGGTACGCGTGCTATCCAAGTGTTTAGACCCGCCATGTCTTCAACCGAAAGGAGTAGCTCGATCAGCGTCCTGCCCGTGTCGTTTCTTGCTCTCCCCGAAATGCATACGTCACGAGCACTGTTATTATCCACATAGGCCACTAATGCATGATGCATAATCCTTTTGCGCCATAGCACAATTGCAGCGATGTACGCAACAAGTTCCGCCTCGAAGATGATAGTCTTCTTACTGGCATTGCCGAGCTTTTCCATTTGCTTCAGGTCCAATTCATGCGAGAAGAAACTCAGCACGTTGCCCTCGTGATCATAAAGCACACCGCCTATGCCGCACTTGGGGCCCTGAGCACTCACCTCATAAGCTGCATCAGTGAAGATGTATCGTGGGGAGTGGGCCGGTCTCGCCAGCACGCGTGGCTTTGAGTCCTTAAGGAGCAGCGCGTACCGGTTCAAGGCAGTAAGAGCATCCTGCCCAAGATTCGTTTGACCGGTAGCGATATGCGTATCCAATTCCTTAAGACAAAGTTTGCTGGCGCGCCCGAAGACTTGGCCGTCGGCAAATTGTAGCCGGCCCCTGAGCCGTTGTGCATCTTTGCAGCGCAGCTCTTTGCTCTCGACTGCACTGGTAAGGGCGGCTAGGAGCTCTTGCACCCTGTTGTCGGTGTTCCCAACCTCAACACGTCCGCTGCTAAAAGGTTCTAAATTAAACCTGACCCCCAGTGATTCAAAAGTACTGCCAAAATCCTGTGCCTTCTTCCCCTCCTCCGCGAACTGCCACCCCAGGAGTCTAAAGAAGCGGGGAATGTGGTCGGCAGTGTATGCACAATCTGATTGCCGAGCTAGTGTGGGAAAATCGTCAAAGTAGCAGGTCCACAAGAAGCCCAGATGGCACCCGAGCGTCCACACCGAGTGCACGGTTCTGAGGAAAGAGTGCACACTCCTCACCGCCCCAAAGGGTAAGGCCTTCAGGCGATGCACTGAAGGTTGGCCGGACTGCTCGTCGTGGAAGGCAACGTAAGCGTCCTTTAGGGCGTCCTCACTTAGACCAAGCTGGCGATAAGCGGACTTGAGATCGTAACTTCGGCCTTTAAGGTTATCTCTGGGGAACGATTCCAAGCATTGCAGAATCAAGCATGCCAGCACGTCAGTCGTGTGCGGCTGGGGAGATTCGCAGGCTTGCACGGCCGCGTTCACGGAGCTTCCTGATAAGTCGTCTATAAGCCTCACCTTTTGGGAATCCCCGGAACCTTGCGATAACCCAAACCTCCTACTGACTAGTGCCCCATCTTCTAGGTCGTCAGGATCGATTGGTCCTTCCAGCCAACCCTTGTCATGTTCCTCAGCAGTTTTGCGCTTCACCTCACGATCCAGCTCGCCTTGCGAGCGTACCGACTCCAAGACGTGCTTCCTGGTCTGCGATGCCTTGCGGTGAACCTCCTGCGGGGATGCTGAGGCGGGCTTAAAGACCTGGGGGAACAATCCTGTAAGCGGCACTTGACCCACTAAGTCTGTTCCACTGATCATTTCCTCGACCACCTCCATATCCTCGTACCCTATGTCCTGTAGAAGTTCCTTCCACAGAAGGATTTTCTTTGGCCCTAAGATATCCCTTAAGTGGGGTGGCATCTTGGCCTTAAGTGCTGCCTCACTCTCCTCCAAGGCTGCCGCCCTGGCTTCCCACCGCTCAAACCACTTTTCCCTAAACTTTAGCAACTCATCGGAGTCCAAAGATCGGTTAAGTTCAACGGCTTTGTTAAGTGCTTGCGGCAAAGGAACTTTCAGTAGTTTGGGATGTCCTGCTTTACACGCAGCCGCAAAAGGCGTCCGGGGAGTAGGGCACACCCCAGGCTTGTTCAAGAATGGGCTCGGTAGGGTTCGCAGTCACGGTCGAAGCATTGTCCGCATCCAAGGTCAGAGCTGAAGAATGGTCCCCCTTTTTAACCGATAATGGCACAGTTCTAAGAAGTTGCGCATTGGCTGGAATGCGCCGGATTGAAGCAGCACATGTGGGTGGAAGATCCCATGGGGATTTGAGGCGACCCATGGGGGCACACGGCACGGCGTCGAGAGCCGACTGCGGGCCGCGAACTAACAGCACTTTGCAATGCTCTGGCACGAGAGCTGGAAATTTGGCAGCCGCAGGCTGATTGCCAGCAGCCGCACGGCACGCGGATAGCAAGCTGTCGGCTTTGGGCGCTGACTAAGTGAGAGGCCACAGCATGAGCTATAGCAGCCGCCAGGGGCGGTGGGTAAGCGGTTTCCTCTTTGGTGGCAAACCCGGTGGAGGTAAGGCCCCAGGGCTCATGCGGATGCGCAGGCGATTGACCAGGACAGGAGCGTTGCAACGACGAAAAGACATCATGAGTGGAAGCCAGGGTGGTGCGCTTGGGCCGCGCACCTCCAAACATGCAGTGGTCAAAGGAAGTGCGGTAAGGGCACAGATGCGCAATGCTTTGGAAGAAGGTGGTGGCCCAAAACCAGGAGCGGTGCGGATTCTCGCACACGAAAAGCACGTCCCGACGGTGACATTCCAGCGCAACCTTGGCCAAGAATTCATATAAGGCGTTAGCAGCCGCAACACGCTGCTGATTGGAACCCTGAAGTTGTGGCAAGCCATCAGGGAACTGAGAAGATCGAAGAGGCGGCGGGCCAGGGACGGGCAGACCTGAGCTATCGTAAACCTGGATGTCTCGCGCACGGCTAGAGGTGCCGCAAGGTGGCGCTGCGACCACAGCAGACAGCAGCGGATTGCACAGCCAAAACATGGCCAGGTCCTGGCCATCCTGAGTGGTTAGGTCAGCGATCAAGGGGGCACATGCTCCTCACACACCCTACTCATCCAGATCTTTCAGAATACTACTTTCACCGACACTCCTGCCCTCAAAGCGGCACGACTCGCCATTAAGAAATCCGCCCGCAGAGATAAAAAGCTCTTCATTGCTCAGAACCTCCAGGATGATTTTTATGGTAGCTCCATTCAGCAATGGACTCATGCTCGCCAAATTCGATCAGACTTTCGCCCGCGTGCGGCGGGCCTATATAACATCCAAGGAAAGCTAGTCTCCTCCTCCCAACGTGCCACGACTTTTGCCGATTATCTCTCCAAACAGGTTTGGCACACGACAGGAGATGATCCTATTCCTCAACACAATCCACATCCCACAGTCCCCGCAATCGACTCCCCTTTTACTATGCATGACTTAGACAACGCCTTAAAGCGCCTCAAAAATCATAAAGCCTCAGGCCCCAACGAAATTCCAGGGGAGATTTATAAGCATGCCCCATACATTTTGAAGCTCTATCTTCTCTCTCACTATAATCAATGCTACCAGGAAGCGAAGATACCCCCTTCATGGCTCTTTTCAGAAGTAGTTATGATTTTTAAAAAATACTCAGAAGGACGCCCGCCTCCTTTCCAACTACCGTCCCATCTCACTTACCAATATATCTTATAAAATTTTCGCCTCCGTGCTGCAGCAGAAATTAAAAAAGGGTCTAGACTCCCGCATTAGGGATAGGCAATTTGGGTCCGTAAAAACCGCTCTGCCACGCAACCTATCCATATCATTCGTTGTCTCCTGGAAGTGTACGAAAGACAAAACTCACCATTTCACGCTTTATTTATAGACTGGAGCAAAGCCTTCGACTCAGTCACCTTTGCTGCTATCGAGGCAGCTATGATCCACGTCGGGGTACCAGAACATACCCGTAAGGTCGTTATGGCCCTTTATGATAACCTCACATTCCTAATCAGAGACTCCTCGCGCAAGTCTACCGTTTGCACTCAAACTAAGGGCCTCCGTCAGGGATGTCCCCTATCCCCCTATTGTTTGGCTTTGTATCAACCCATTTATTCCACGATGTCGAAAAGGATTATCGGACCCGATTTGGAGAAGTTTCTGGGGTTTTCCATGTTCCTTCCCCTCTATGGGACTTAGAAAAAGCAGACGATACTGTTCTTCTTTCTTGTTCGGCGGAACAACTCAATCGCCTGCACTCAGTTCAAATGTGGTACTGGAGAGGCCACCTCTACACGGGTCTGTTTCGAGCAGTGTTTTTGATACCAAAAGTGGTGTTGCTGCGTGGAGGTCCTGTGTGACGGAACGAAGCGTGGAAGCCATTCGCCCAGCCTCTCTGAAGTCTGTTTCAGATGTGCTATGTGATGTGGTTTCTTGGACCGATTTCCTCCGCCAGTGACAGCAGCCGTTTTAGACGAACAGCTGGAAGTTGGTCTACATCAATTCCACGGCTGCTAGCTGTCAGATTTGAGGCGTGCGCTGCTGTTGCATAATGCTTGCAAACACAGAGAGATCAGCAGCATTTTTTGCCATGTGCAGTGAGCCATTTTACAGGCCAGACCATGCGGTGGAGTCGCGTAGACGCTAGGTTTGAGGGGCGCAAAAACTTTGATGGTTTGCTGTTGACTCGTTGACCCTTTAGCATGTGCACGAAAGAGGCTCCGCATGTTGTGTTGCCGAGCTGTGTCGTGCCCACATGTATGATTTGTGCCTGCGGCGCACGGCATCAGTCACGCTTTGTGCGCTTGCTGCAAGTCCACCCTCCGGGGTGCGAGAGCATTGTCATGCCATTATACAGTAGTGATGCGGCACGTGTTGGTAGGACTGACCGACACTTTGTGCAACCTAACGTTGTCCAGCGCTTACAGAATGCGACCCTGAGAGAGCCACAGCCTAAGTTGAATGTGGAGGGCATCCAGCTGCCCATTGCCTGCAAAGTTTGACGTTTGGTAGCTTCGACCAGGGTTTGGAGGGCATCAAAATACCCAGCAGCTTGCAGAATGATTGCTTGTTCGTTTGAGCTTGGAGGCCATCCAACTACCCCAGCATCCGCGGTGCAGCGTGCGAGTCTGAGCATCCAACTGCCCAGCTAGCGCCTGCCAAGTTTGACGGAGGGCATATGAAGCATCAAACTACCCAGCAGTCTGCAGTTGATTGCTTGTTTTCATGTTTGAGCTTGCAGGGCATCCAACTACCCAGCAGCATGGTCAGAAGGTGCGCGCCCCAGTGCTCTGAATGTCAAGAGATTCCCACTGTCCCTACGTACTAGCCGCTTTCACGTGAGTGAGCGAGCCGCCGTGATTTCTGCCCAGTGCTCTGAATGTCACAGTGATGCAATTCAAGCAAGCGCGGGCAAACAGCGCGGGTGACGGGCAACTCTTCAGGTCGCAGCATTGTGATGGTCAGAAGGTGTCGCGCCCCAGTGCTCTGAACGTCAAGAGATTCCCACTGTCCCTACGTACTCCCAGAACCTCCAAAACCCCTTGATTAAGGAATGTACCTTCAATCATATTAGGGATCCGATTATAATTTAAGGTACATTCCTTAATTTAGGGGTTTTGGAGGCTCTGGGCTATCCGCTTTCATGTGAGTGAGCGAGCCGCTGTGATTCTGCCCAGTGCTCTGAATGTCACAGTGATGCAATTCAAGCAAGCACGGGTAAAGGGTAACGCTTCAGGTCGCAGCATCAGCATGGTCAGAAGGTGCCGCGCCTCAGTGCTCTGAATGTCAAGTCCCTACGTACTAGCCTTTTTCACGTGAGTGAGCGAGCCGCCGTGATTTCTGCCCAGTGCTCTGAATGTCACAGTGATGCAATTCCGCCGTGATTTCTGCCCAGTGCTCTGAATGTCACAGTGATGCAATTCAAGCAAGCGCGGGCAAACAGCGGGGGTGACGGGCAACTCTTCAGGTCGCAGCATTGTGATGGTCAGAAGGTGCCGCGCCCCAGTGCTCTGAACGTCAAGAGATTTGTCCCTACGTACTCCCAGAACCTCCAAAACCCCTTGATTAAGGAATGTACCTTCAATCATATTAGGGATCCGATTATAATTTAAGGTACATTCCTTAATTAAGGGCTTTTGGAGGCCCTGGGCTATCCGCTTTCATGTGAGTGAGCGAGCCGCTGTGATTTCTGCCCAGTGCTCTGAATGTCACAGTGATGCCATTCAAGCAAGCACGGGTAAAGGGTTACGCTTCAGGTCGCAGCATCAGCATGGTCAGAACGTGCCGCGCCTCAGTGCTCTGAATGTCAAGAGATTCCCACAGTCCCTACGTACTAGCCGCTTTCACGTGAGTGAGTGAGCCGCCGTGATTTCTGCCCAGTGCTCTGAATGTCACAGTGATGCAATTCCGCCGTGATTTCTGCCCAGTGCTCTGAATGTCACAGTGATGCAATTCAAGCAAGCCCGGGCAAACAGCGGGGGTGACGGGCAACTCTTCAGGTCGCAGCATTGTGATGGTCAGAAGGTGCCGCGCCCCAGTGCTCTGAACGTCAAGAGATTCCCACTGTCCCTACGTACTTCCAGAACCTCCAAAACCCCTTGATTAAGGAATGTACCTTCAATCATATTAGGGATCCGATTATAATTTAAGGTACATTCCTTAGTTAAGGGGTTTTGGAGGCTCTGGGCTATCCGCTTTCATGTGAGTGAGCGAGCCGCTGAGATTTCTGCCCAGCGCTCTGAATGTCACAGTGATTGCGCTACACTGATGCGCTCAAGGCCGAATTCCTGTTTGAAATGCTTCGTGATGCGGAGAGATCATTGCAGTTATTGATCTTGAACAAGGAATTCGCGCGACACTACTGTACAGTAATGTGCGGAGGGCGGGGGTAGGCAGGGGGTGAAGGAGGGCGGGCAGGAGGGAGGGAGAGAGTCAGGGAGGGAGAGAGAGGAGTGAGTGAGCGAGGGAGGAAGTGAGCGACAAAGTGAGTGGGGGAGTGAGTGAGGCAAACTTTGTTGCAACGCGGCGAAAGTGTTGGCCAAAACGAGGCCAAACGAAGACTGATGCGTCCGAAACGCTTTAAAAACAATTTTCCGAATGCAGTGGTAGGGACTGCGCGCGTTTTGAGTCGCGGCGGATGCCTTGGCAAACTTTGTTGCAAGCGCGGCGAAAGTGTTGGCCAAAACGAGGCCAAACGAAGACTGATGCGTCCGAAACGCTTTAAAAACAATTTTCCGAATGCAGTGGTAGGGACTGCGCGCGTTTTGAGTCGCGGCGGATGCCTTGGCAAACTTTGTTGCAGCGCGGCGAAAGTGTTGGCCAAAACGAGGCCAAACGAAGACTGATGCGTCCGACACGCTCTTAAAACAATTTTCCGAATACAGTGGTAGGGACTGCGCGGGTTTTGAGTCGCGGCGGATGCCTTGGCAAACTTTGTTGTAACGACGCGAAAGTGTTGGCAAAAACAAGGCCAAACGAAGACTGATGCGTCCGAAACGCTTTAAAAACAATTTTCCGAATACAGTGGTAGGGAATGCGCGGGTTTTGAGTCGCGGCGGATGCCTTGGCAAACTTTGTTGCAACGACGCGAAAGTGTTGGCAAAAACAAGGCGAAACGAAGACTGATGCGTCCGAAACGCTTCAACAACAATTTTCCGAATGCAGTGGTAGGGAATGCGCGGGTTTTGAGTCGCGGCGGATGCCTTGGCAAACTTTGTTGTAACGCCGCGAAAGTGTTGGCAAAAACAAGGCCAAACGAAGACTGATGCGTCCGAAACGCTCTAACAACAATTTTCCGAATGCAGTGGTAGGGACTGCGCGCGTTTTGAGTCGCGGCGGATGCCTTGGCAAACTTGGTTGAAGCGCCGCGAAAGTGTTGGCAAAAACAAGGCCAAACACAGAGTCATGCGTCCGAAACGCTTTAAAAACAATTTTCCGAATGCAGTGGTAGGGACTGCGCGCGTTTTGAGTCGCGGCGGATGCCTTGGCAAACTTTGTTGAAGCGCCGCGAAAGTGTTGGCAAAAACAAGGCCAAACGAAGACTGATGCGTCCGAAACGCTTTAACAACAATTTTCCGAATGCAGTGGTAGGGACTGCGCGCGTTTTGAGTCGCGGCGGATGCCTTGGCAAACTTGGTTGAAGCGCCGCGAAAGTGTTGGCAAAAACAAGGCCAAACAAAGACTGATGCGTCCGAAACGCTTTAAAAACAATTTTCCGAATGCAGTGGTAGGGACTGCGCGCGTTTTGAGTCGCGGCGGATGCCTTGGCAAACTTTGTTGAAGCGCCGCGAAAGTGTTGGCAAAATCAAGGCCAAACGAAGACTGATACGCACCTATCTTTGCATTCGGAAACTTGTCTTGATAGCCTTACGGCCAAATTCTGCGATGTTTCTTTTCTGTTTACCAATACAATCAATACAAACTGCTGTGAGTGAGAGAGAGAGAGAGAGAGAGAGAGAGAGAGAGAGAGAGAGAGAGAGAGAGAGAGACAGAGGGAGAGAGAGAGAGAGAGAGAGGGAGAGAGAGAGAGAGAGAGAGAGTGCGAGGGAGCGAGGCAGGGAGTGAGGGAGGGAGGGACGCGGGAGCCTGCGAGACTCGAGTTTGATGTCGTTCTTGAGATCTTCCAAGCAAACAGTCCCTGAGTGCAGAGTGGAACTTTTGCACAAGCAGTCCAAGTTGTTGCCATCGCAGACAGAGTCTTGGCCCTGGCAGTGTTTGAAAGCAAGGAAGTGTGCGCATGACTGCGAGGGCGCAGTGAGAGGATCAGAGCGCATTCTGTCACGGAAGAGCGAAAAAACTATATGTCTCGCTGACTCTTCCGTCTGACGTGGGCAAAAGTCTTGACCAGGATGGGCTATGATGACACGCCAGACATGCTGCGGCCCCAGTGTGTGTAAGAGCAAAGGGAGAGAACTCCCGACTGTAATGAATTCCTGCGTCATGCGAGGGCATCTGACACCTCCCGACTGTAATAGATTCCCTGAGTTATACGAGGGCGTGGTTGATGAAGTGGCCATTTGTTTCCAAGACGCAACCGGACTGGAGACCACGAGTAATCAGCTCATGGATAAAGACCCGGAGACCACTAGAATACACCAGAATGTTCGGCGGTGCCCGGTGCCGGGACATTTCAGGAGCGCAAAGCCTCGCAAAAACCGTGGTCCTGCAAATCCGTGTTTTAGATTAATAATTCTATGCTCCCACAGCGGTTTTGAAGGACCCCAGGTGTCACCTTGCAGTTCTGGTCTGCCGTGGTCCTGCGCGGTCCTGCGGTAGTGGTTTCTGCAATGAGAGCAGGTCCAGATAGGTAGAGGTTGGGTCCTGCTCCGTTCCTGCGCAGCGTTTCGCAGGCTTAAACAGTGGATGCTGCGTATCATGTCATGAAGAATCCTGTCAAAGCAGCGTCTAAAGCCCAGGGTTTGTCGGTAGTCATTCTGCCAACGGGGCCCTCCAAACCAGAGACTTCCTCAGTTCTCGGGAGCAGCACAGGATGACATGTTGGACGTCGTAGGCCAAGAGATCGTCAACATGTTCTGGTCTTGAAGCCATAGCCTGCTGTTAATTGGTGAGTACCGTGCATGCGAAGCAGGCATTTTGCCGAAGCCATGTTCCTTTTGCCCGCAAAACGTCGTCGTTTGCAGGGCAAGCAGAGCCCGCCCGAGGGGGCAAACACCAGGGAAGCACGGACGCAGGTGCAGACCTTGGTCCGAGATGCGTGGGTGGCGAGGAGAATGGTCGAGGAAGGCTCACATGGGCACGCGCGGCGTAACATCTTGCGTGTGGAGTTTAGTAATGTGGAGCAGAGAGCTCCATTGCTAGAGGCCATGTGGGGCCGAATTCCCGTGCATCTCATGGCAGCGGCCAGGGCTGTTTTGGCCGCTTGGCGTACAGAACAGCCTATAGTGATGAACGAGCAGCCGCTGCCTTCCTATCGAGGTTCTGGCACAATGTTCAGATACAGTGGTTCCTGGTCCAAGATCCCAGATGTCAGGGCCAGCGCAATGCTGGCAGAAGGCGACGCAAGGATTGCCGATGTGTGTCGCCTCTTGCAGGACAATGCCGATGTTGCAGCCCTTTGGAGAGATTTCCAACGTTTTGCCGAGCAGCTACGGCAAAGCAGCAAGATGGATCGGTTGACTTTGGCGTGTGAGCTGCACACAGCTGTGAGTCTGGACACGCTGACGCCCAGCATCCACTTCCATCTCATGTTTGACTCCAGATGCTTGGCGCCGGCGCAGTTATTCTGAACTTTTGTCCAGATCCAAGTTCTGAATTCTTCGTCATACGTCCCCTTGTGTTTTGAAATCTTGATGGAGCGTGAAAATTTCAGCCACATGCAACAGGACTTGTCGTCAACAGTGTTCCTGGTAGGCCAGATGATCCCCCATGCCCCTTTTGCTCTTGATGTAGCAACAAGGACAGACGGTGACGCTGCCGAAGCCCAGTCTGTTGTTTCGTGGCGCCGTTCCGCATCAGTCTGTGGAGTGCAAGCAAGCCCGTGGGAAAGCTTGCCGAAAGGCCTACGACCAGGGGCACTACTACCTGCAGGTGCCAAAGACTGGCTCCATTCATATGACGACGACAGCAGCAGCCTTCACCACCTTCCCTGTTGCTCCGGATTGGATCACCAACTTATGGCAGGCCTGTAAAATCACGGAGCAGGTTGCGGAGCAGGAGTATTTGCGCTGCAAGAAACACGTGAAAGCCTACTTAGACAACATGAAGTTCCATGCCCAATGCGTGCAGACACAGGTCGTCAAAGCGAGGAAGGCGCAAGATCTCCAGGAGCTTCAGCCCCTCATGAAAAAGGCCGTCGTGATCGAGCAAGTCCAGCGTGACTTCCTTCCACAATTTACCCGACCCATGTTCAGAAGGAGCTTTTTGGTCCTAAGTGGACCCACGCGCCTTGGCAAAACAATCTTTGCCCGCAGTCTCTTCGGTCATCGCGAGACACTAGAACTCAACTGCTGTGGAGTGAGTCAACCTGATTTGCGTGCCTTTGACAATTTGCTGCATCGAGCCATCTTGTATGACGAAGCTTCGACGGCTATGGTGCTCAGCAACCGTCGCCTTTTCCAGGGATCTACAGAAGAGGTCACGCTCGCTCATTCTGGAACAAACATGTTCACCTACAGTGTGTACGTCTACAACGTCGCCATGATCCTGACATCGAACTCTTGGCTACGTGAGCTGGAGGAATTGCCGAGAGAGGAGCGCGAGTGGCTCGAAGGTAATCCAATTTGTATAAATTGCACGCAGCCGCTTTATGAGACGTAACAGCCAAGACACGAGAAAGCTCTGACCGTTCCGGAGATGTTAGAGGCTTCTGAAGCCCGCGAGCCAATCCGAAGCGCGGAGAACTGCAAGGTCCGAGCTCTCAAGGAACAGCCGGTAGCTGCGAGCCCTTCAACCCCAATCTCCAAGCCCTAACAGCGGTCAAGCTCCATGGAGCACACCTCGGAACAGCCGGTAGCCCCGAGCCCTTAAACTCGAAGCCCTAACACCGGTCAAGGTCCACGGAGTCACCTGCAGCTTGATGGACGTGGCCTCGGAAGCGTCATGTAAAGTATGACGAGTTCCGAACAACAGAGAGTGATGGTTCCAGACATTGTGTGTATATGTGGAGAGAGAGAGAGAGAGAGACAGAGAGAGAGAGAGAGAGATAGATAGATAGATAGATAGATAGATAGATAGATAAATAGTGCGCGCGTGTATGTGGGTAGGTGTGTATGTGCGTGCGTGTGTGTGTGTGTGTGTGTTTATTGGGAGTTCTCTCACAGTATTCTTTTCCGTGAAATGCTGTCAACTAGACGGGTGCATACATGTTCCGTCTGCTTTGTTTTGGTTCCCTCCAAGTCCTAAATCATGCATCGTCTTGCAGATACGCTTTTCTCTAAATGTTTGGCCGTCAAAGGCTAGAGGAGTGCATACATGTTCCGTCTGCTTTGTTTTGGTTCACTCCAAGTCCTGGATTATGCATCGTCTTGCAGATACGTACCGGAAAACATGCATCGTCTTGCAGATACGCTTTTCTCTAAATGTTCGGCCGTCAAAGGCTAGAGGAGTGCATGCATTTACCGTCCGATGGGTTTGGTTCACC
The DNA here is from genome assembly GCA_905221615.1 of Symbiodinium sp. CCMP2592. Taxonomy (NCBI): domain Eukaryota; class Dinophyceae; order Suessiales; family Symbiodiniaceae; genus Symbiodinium; species Symbiodinium sp. CCMP2592. The sequence goes on from CAJNDT010005858.1 coordinate 250,810, forward strand.
CCAAGCCCTAAATTATGCATCGTCTTGCAGATACGTGCCGGAAAACATGCATCGTCTTGCAGATACGCATTTCTCTAAATGTTTGGCCGTCAAAGGCTAGAGGAGTGCATGCATTTTCCGTCCGATTTGTTTTGGTTCACTCCAAGTCCTAAAGAATGCATCGTCTTGCAGATATGGTGTCAGGTCTCGTGCTGTGTAAACGGTTTGTACATGCAGCAGATCCAAGCTTCCACGCGCCGCTGCAGGTCTGTCTAAATTCATTGTGACCGGGTGGCAGCCTGAGTTGAGACGGTCTTCAGGCACATTATCACATCTTGGACTGCAACCAGTCTTGCAGACGTGTCCTGGTGTTGGATATAGTGCTGTGTAAGCTAGGTTTCCCACCCTTCCGGGGGCCGAGGATAGTAGCCTTTGACCCCATGGGCGCATCCCTGGAGGTCGCTCTTGTGAAGATATGCTCCGTGGCAGAGGCATGTTGTGCAGCGCGAAAACAGCTGGAAAGACAGTGGTTTGGGCGTGCAAGATCTGCGCAGAGTGTTTTCTCCCTGCCGCACTGTCCATTTTTGTGGCCTGTCCGTCTTAGCAAAGGTCCAAGCAAGCCTTGCCGAGCTGGTCTTTTTCCGTAAAGAGGCCTCGCAGGTGACGTTGTTTAGCGAGGTTGTTCTGCTGCAGAGTGTCGCAGGAACAGTTGGAGGCTGATGCTGGATTCTTCTCTATGTACAGAGGCTTCTCTATGTACAGAGGCCAGGTCTGTGTCTGCTTTCCTTCTGGACCACATTGGGTGTGTCTTTCTGCGAGGCACCGCTGTTGCTGGACGCACGTTGCGGACGAGGTCCTGAGGAGCGGTAGCTTTGGAGCACAGGCCTGGTGGCTGGAGAAAGGTTCATGCGGATTCTGTGTGCTTGTGTGGGCGTGCCGGATTACAGACATGCCATGAACGCAGAAGGGCTGGACGCTCTCTACCAACTGGGTTTCTGCAGCTGTTTTGTAGCTGTGGCCAGACCTCGTTGCGTGGGGACCTGAAGGCGCGGAGCAAACCAAGTTTCTGCGGTGTGGAAGAAAGCCGATGCATGACACAAGGTGCTGGGTAATGCCTCCGAAGCAGAGCGACCAGCAGGTAGGCTTCTGTAGTTTGATCATGCTTGGTTGGAATGCCAAGCTATGCTTGTTAGGTACTGCACCAAGAGCTTCTGCGTCTGAAAGAGACGCGCAAGGCCTTGAAAGCAGAGCTGCGCGAGCAGTCGAAAGAGCATCGGAACCTGATGGCACGACGCAAGCGCCTCCTGCAGGCTCGCGTAGAGCGACGCCGTGTGATTTCGCGTTTCTGGCTTGCTGGCCAAGCCAGGCCACAAAGAACTTAAGCAACGAAGACCTCCAGCTGCTGCTACGTGCGCGAGAAGGTTTGGTCCAGACTCTTTCTATTATAGTAGACTTGTGGGTGTACTTCGGGGAGGCGTTGCTGCTGCTGCCCCCAACGGTCAACCTCTCGCTGACAACGCAGGCAGGAATGCGTGGGAACGTTGTTGTCACACACACACACAGACACACACACACACACACACAGACACGCACAAATTGCCGACAGGTGGCGGTGGCGCAGGAGAGCCTGCAGGTGAGAACGCATGTCCTGTCTCATGCGTCGTTCGGTCTAGACAGTTGCGTTGGACGTGTGGTGTCTGCTGGGTCGACCAGAGTTTTGCAAATCCAGCAAAGCATGATGTGCGGTGCATGCATGCAGGAGCGGGCGCTGAGCGTTGAAGGCTCTGTGGCTGGCGTTGCTTTTCCTAGACTGTGCGTGATTGGTTCCGGTGTTGATTTGGCCTGTCTGGAGCAGCCTGGCCTGGGGGGGCCTCCCCGGTAGACGGCGGTGTCTCTGTGGATTGATGTATTGGGGGCAACCACGTGTGAGCCTGAATCTGCTGTGGCCGTGCAGCGCGAGCCATAGTCTCAGTTGGCCTGGTGACTGTTACTTCCTGGGAACACAGCCTAGCAAGCCAAGATTCCGGGCATAGCAGTCCTGAGCAACCCATGCTTGAGTGTGTAGTAAAGTCAACTTACCTTCCATGTGTTTTGAGAAGTTGCCTTAAACCCTTTCGAAGCCATGCCTCCACCTGGCCCCGAAGAGAAGCTGAGGGAGCTGTCTCGCCAAATAAAGAACCTGGGTCAGCGCTGCAAACGGGCCGCAGCGCCTGCTCCGACGGAAGTCGAAGGCGATGCGGATGGGTTCCGGCGTTGCGCTCCAGACAGCCTCATGGCCATGCTCGTTTATGGTTTCAGCGGTCATTGCTCCAGCGCGGCAGCTGATTTTGCTTGTGGCAGAGGTTGGAGGCCTGGCGCTTCGGCCGCTGCAGCCACCGAGGAGCAAGTGGCTACGGTTGAGTGGGCTTACATTCACATGCCCCTGTCGGTTCTTGTGGATTTGGAGTTAGAGCCATTAAAAATGGTTGGGCAGCGAGATGTCTATTGCGCGGCCAAGTATTGCCTGGAGCATCGACTTGTGGCCTACGTGGAGGAACAGAACACAGTGCATGGGATTGCACCATCTCGTGCGCAGATGCTAGACGTGGCTCTGGCGAGCATTCCTGCCGCCGCGCCGTCTTGCGTGAAAGAGCGCCTGGTTTCGCTTGTGCAGGGTACACCGCGGAAGGAGCGCAAGTACCTGGCAGCCTTTCGCCGCAGGTGGAGCGCAAGATATGGGTGCTTACGCACAGAAGATGTTGTTGATGTTGCTGAGCGCCGACAGAAGGCTGGCTGGGACAGGGTCCGCTGCGCGCGCATCGTTTTAAGAATCCTGGCGTGTTGTGATATGGGCTAGCAGCAGCGCAGCGGGGGGTTGTCTGTTACAGTGTTACCCACCCTCCGCAGTGATGGTTCGGCCTGGGAGCTTCATTCTTTCAGTGTCAAGCAGAGGGGAAGATTGGGAACATAGAAATATGGGCTAGTCTGCAGCGCAGGATCTAGGCTCGCTTGGTAAGACTGGTTTGTGTTCTGCTCTGGCCGCAGGAAAGGGCAGGCTGCTTTTTAGCTTCGTCTGGCAAGCCCGAAATGTAGGTCTTCATTCTGAAGCATTCCTCACTGTTCACTGTGCAGGCTACTGTATTCCATCAGTGGATGAATCACATTTGGCGTGACGCCGCTAAGCCGGTGCTGGTGGTGAACATGGATGAGACCTCGGTGGTGCGGCATCCAACTGGGCTCTGGGGAACTGTCTTGAAGGGTCCGGCGAATAAGCCGCGGCGGGACCACGGGACTCTCTCGGACCGTCGTGGCAGCTTGTCGTTTCTGGCAAGCATCTGCCCGGACAGCGACGTGCAAGGCATACTGCCGCAGATTCTTCTGGCGAATGAGCATCAGGTCAGTCTTGCAGTTCTGCGCCGCTTGCAAGCTTCAGGTTCGCTTCCTCCCAACATGCACATCTGGCGAGAAGCATCTGGGTGGACGACGCATGCCATCATGAGGCGGTACCTCAGCTTCTTGGCGCGGTCTTTGGGCGAGGTGGTCGCCCAGCGGACGGTTGTCCTCCTTGTTGATGTTAACAGAGCACACATAGACCATTCGATACTTTTGCATGCCAGGCGACTGTCAATTCGAATGTGCTTTGTCCCGGCCAGGATGACACGATGGCTCCAGCCAGCAGACACAGCTATGTTCGCTCGTTTCAAGGCTGCGTTTCGTCGCACCTGGAGAGAGCAGAAAGCTTGCCTGCCTATGGGCGTGGTCTCCCAAGAGACATGGCTGCGCATAATTTTCGCCGCGATTGCCGCTGTCTTGCCGACGACCAATTGGTATGTCGCCTTCGACTCTCTTGGGCTGCTCGGGAACCAGAACTCCATGTCGCAGAGAGTGTGTGAGGAGCTGGGCTTGGCAATGCCACCGCAGGTCCCGCGTGGAGTTCCAAGTGCGGCGCAGGCTGCGTTGGTCTTCCCTAGTGGAATGAAAGTCGATGTGATGACTTGGGTGCATTTCGTGCCGAAGTCAGCTTTAAAAGGGTTGGCTATGCCAGCCGCGGCGCACGGCCCAGGGGCAGCAAGGCCTGCGGCGTCGGCGTCGGGTGCGTCTGGGAGTTCCGTCGCTCCGAGACGTCGTGCGCTCCCAGCTTCTGTTGAACCAGTGCGTTGGTATCGTGGACGCCCAGTCCGCGACCTGCGCTGATTTCAAAGAGCCCAGCAGCGTTTGAAAATACTGGAGAGGCCACCTCTACACGGGTCTGTTTCGAGCAGTGTTTTTGATACCAAAAGTGGTGTTGCTGCGTGGAGGTCCTGTGTGACGGAACGAAGCGTGGAAGCCATTCGCCCAGCCTCTCTGAAGTCTGTTTCAGATGTGCTATGTGATGTGGTTTCTTGGACCGATTTCCTCCGCCAGTGACAGCAGCCGTTTTAGACGAACAGCTGGAAGTTGGTCTACATCAATTCCACGGCTGCTAGCTGTCAGATTTGAGGCATGCGCTGCTGTTGCATAATGCTTGCAAACACAGAGAGATCAGCAGCATTTTTTGCCATGTGCAGTGAGCCATTTTACAGGCCAGACCATGCGGTGGAGTCGCGTAGACGCTAGGTTTGAGGGGCGCAAAAACTTTGATGGTTTGCTGTTGACTCGTTGACCCTTTAGCATGTGCACGAAAGAGGCTCCGCATGTTGTGTTGCCGAGCTGTGTCGTGCCCACATGTATGATTTGTGCCTGCGGCGCACGGCATCAGTCACGCTTTGTGCGCTTGCTGCAAGTCCACCCTCCGGGGTGCGAGAGCATTGTCATGCCATTATACAGTAGTGATGCGGCACGTGTTGGTAGGACTGACCGACACTTTGTGCAACCTAACGTTGTCCAGCGCTTACAGAATGCGACCCTGAGAGAGCCACAGCCTAAGTTGAATGTGGAGGGCATCCAGCTGCCCATTGCCTGCAAAGTTTGACGTTTGGTAGCTTCGACCAGGGTTTGGAGGGCATCAAAATACCCAGCAGCTTGCAGAATGATTGCTTGTTCGTTTGAGCTTGGAGGCCATCCAACTACCCCAGCATCCGCGGTGCAGCGTGCGAGTCTGAGCATCCAACTGCCCAGCTAGCGCCTGCCAAGTTTGACGGAGGGCATATGAAGCATCAAACTACCCAGCAGTCTGCAGTTGATTGCTTGTTTTCATGTTTGAGCTTGCAGGGCATCCAACTACCCAGCAGCATGGTCAGAAGGTGCGCGCCCCAGTGCTCTGAATGTCAAGAGATTCCCACTGTCCCTACGTACTAGCCGCTTTCACGTGAGTGAGCGAGCCGCCGTGATTTCTGCCCAGTGCTCTGAATGTCACAGTGATGCAATTCAAGCAAGCGCGGGCAAACAGCGGGGGTGACGGGCAACTCTTCAGGTCGCAGCATTGTGATGGTCAGAAGGTGTCGCGCCCCAGTGCTCTGAACGTCAAGAGATTCCCACTGTCCCTACGTACTCCCAGAACCTCCAAAACCCCTTGATTAAGGAATGTACCTTCAATCATATTAGGGATCCGATTATAATTTAAGGTACATTCCTTAATTTAGGGGTTTTGGAGGCTCTGGGCTATCCGCTTTCATGTGAGTGAGCGAGCCGCTGTGATTCTGCCCAGTGCTCTGAATGTCACAGTGATGCAATTCAAGCAAGCACGGGTAAAGGGTAACGCCAGGTCGCAGCATCAGCATGGTCAGAAGGTGCCGCGCCTCAGTGCTCTGAATGTCAAGTCCCTACGTACTAGCCTTTTTCACGTGAGTGAGCGAGCCGCCGTGATTTCTGCCCAGTGCTCTGAATGTCACAGTGATGCAATTCCGCCGTGATTTCTGCCCAGTGCTCTGAATGTCACAGTGATGCAATTCAAGCAAGCGCGGGCAAACAGCGGGGGTGACGGGCAACTCTTCAGGTCGCAGCATTGTGATGGTCAGAAGGTGCCGCGCCCCAGTGCTCTGAACGTCAAGAGATTTGTCCCTACGTACTCCCAGAACCTCCAAAACCCCTTGATTAAGGAATGTACCTTCAATCATATTAGGGATCCGATTATAATTTAAGGTACATTCCTTAATTAAGGGCTTTTGGAGGCCCTGGGCTATCCGCTTTCATGTGAGTGAGCGAGCCGCTGTGATTTCTGCCCAGTGCTCTGAATGTCACAGTGATGCCATTCAAGCAAGCACGGGTAAAGGGTTACGCTTCAGGTCGCAGCATCAGCATGGTCAGAACGTGCCGCGCCTCAGTGCTCTGAATGTCAAGAGATTCCCACAGTCCCTACGTACTAGCCGCTTTCACGTGAGTGAGTGAGCCGCCGTGATTTCTGCCCAGTGCTCTGAATGTCACAGTGATGCAATTCCGCCGTGATTTCTGCCCAGTGCTCTGAATGTCACAGTGATGCAATTCAAGCAAGCCCGGGCAAACAGCGGGGGTGACGGGCAACTCTTCAGGTCGCAGCATTGTGATGGTCAGAAGGTGCCGCGCCCCAGTGCTCTGAACGTCAAGAGATTCCCACTGTCCCTACGTACTTCCAGAACCTCCAAAACCCCTTGATTAAGGAATGTACCTTCAATCATATTAGGGATCCGATTATAATTTAAGGTACATTCCTTAGTTAAGGGGTTTTGGAGGCTCTGGGCTATCCGCTTTCATGTGAGTGAGCGAGCCGCTGAGATTTCTGCCCAGCGCTCTGAATGTCACAGTGATTGCGCTACACTGATGCGCTCAAGGCCGAATTCCTGTTTGAAATGCTTCGTGATGCGGAGAGATCATTGCAGTTATTGATCTTGAACAAGGAATTCGCGCGACACTAATGTGCGGAGGGCGGGGGTAGGCAGGGGGTGAAGGAGGGCGGGCAGGAAGGAGGGAGAGAGTCAGGGAGGGAGAGAGAGCGAGGGAGGAAGTGAGCGACAAAGTGAGTGGGGGAGTGAGTGAGGCAAACTTTGTTGCAACGCGGCGAAAGTGTTGGCCAAAACGAGGCCAAACGAAGACTGATGCGTCCGAAACGCTTTAAAAACAATTTTCCGAATGCAGTGGTAGGGACTGCGCGCGTTTTGAGTCGCGGCGGATGCCTGGCAAACTTTGTTGCAACGCGGCGAAAGTGTTGGCCAAAACGAGGCCAAACGAAGACTGATGCGTCCAAAACGCTTTAAAAACAATTTTCCGAATGCAGTGGTAGGGACTGCGCGCGTTTTGAGTCGCGGCGGATGCCTTGGCAAACTTTGTTGCAGCGCGGCGAAAGTGTTGGCCAAAACGAGGCCAAACGAAGACTGATGCGTCCGACACGCTCTTAAATCAATTTTCCGAATACAGTGGTAGGGACTGCGCGGGTTTTGAGTCGCGGCGGATGCCTTGGCAAACTTTGTTGTAACGACGCGAAAGTGTTGGCAAAAACAAGGCCAAACGAAGACTGATGCGTCCGAAACGCTTTAAAAACAATTTTCCGAATACAGTGGTAGGGAATGCGCGGGTTTTGAGTCGCGGCGGATGCCTTGGCAAACTTTGTTGTAACGACGCGAAAGTGTTGGCAAAAACAAGGCGAAACGAAGACTGATGCGTCCGAAACGCTTTAACAACAATTTTCCGAATGCAGTGGTAGGGAATGCGCGGGTTTTGAGTCGCGGCGGATGCCTTGGCAAACTTTGTTGTAACGACGCGAAAGTGTTGGCAAAAACAAGGCGAAACGAAGACTGATGCGTCCGAAACGCTTTAAAAACAATTTTCCGAATGCAGTGGTAGGGACTGCGCGCGTTTTGAGTCGCGGCGGATGCCTTGGCAAACTTGGTTGAAGCGCCGCGAAAGTGTTGGCAAAAACAAGGCCAAACAAAGACTGATGCGTCCGAAACGCTTTAAAAACAATTTTCCGAATGCAGTGGTAGGGACTGCGCGCGTTTTGAGTCGCGGCGGATGCCTTGGCAAACTTTGTTGAAGCGCCGCGAAAGTGTTGGCAAAATCAAGGCCAAACGAAGACTGATACGCACCTATCTTTGCATTCGGAAACTTGTCTTGATAGCCTTACGGCCAAATTCTGCGATGTTTCTTTTCTGTTTACCAATACAATCAATACAAACTGCTGTGAGTGAGAGAGAGAGAGAGAGAGAGAGAGAGAGAGAGAGGGAGAGAGAGAGAGACAGAGGGAGAGAGAGAGAGAGAGAGGGAGAGAGAGAGAGAGAGAGAGAGAGTGCGAGGGAGCGAGGCAGGGAGTGAGGGAGGGAGGGACGCGGGAGCCTGCGAGACTCGAGTTTGATGTCGTTCTTGAGATCTTCCAAGCAAACAGTCCCTGAGTGCAGAGTGGAACTTTTGCACAAGCAGTCCAAGTTGTTGCCATCGCAGACAGAGTCTTGGCCCTGGCAGTGTTTGAAAGCAAGGAAGTGTGCGCATGACTGCGAGGGCGCAGTGAGAGGATCAGAGCGCATTCTGTCACGGAAGAGCGAAAAAACTATATGTCTCGCTGACTCTTCCGTCTGACGTGGGCAAAAGTCTTGACCAGGATGGGCTATGATGACACGCCAGACATGCTGCGGCCCCAGTGTGTGTAAGAGCAAAGGGAGAGAACTCCCGACTGTAATGAATTCCTGCGTCATGCGAGGGCATCTGACACCTCCCGACTGTAATAGATTCCCTGAGTTATACGAGGGCGTGGTTGATGAAGTGGCCATTTGTTTCCAAGACGCAACCGGACTGGAGACCACGAGTAATCAGCTCATGGATAAAGACCCGGAGACCACTAGAATACACCAGAATGTTCGGCGGTGCCCGGTGCCGGGACATTTCAGGAGCGCAAAGCCTCGCAAAAACCGTGGTCCTGCAAATCCGTGTTTTAGATTAATAATTCTATGCTCCCACAGCGGTTTTGAAGGACCCCAGGTGTCACCTTGCAGTTCTGGTCTGCCGTGGTCCTGCGCGGTCCTGCGGTAGTGGTTTCTGCAATGAGAGCAGGTCCAGATAGGTAGAGGTTGGGTCCTGCTCCGTTCCTGCGCAGCGTTTCGCAGGCTTAAACAGTGGATGCTGCGTATCATGTCATGAAGAATCCTGTCAAAGCAGCGTCTAAAGCCCAGGGTTTGTCGGTAGTCATTCTGCCAACGGGGCCCTCCAAACCAGAGACTTCCTCAGTTCTCGGGAGCAGCACAGGATGACATGTTGGACGTCGTAGGCCAAGAGATCGTCAACATGTTCTGGTCTTGAAGCCATAGCCTGCTGTTAATTGGTGAGTACCGTGCATGCGAAGCAGGCATTTTGCCGAAGCCATGTTCCTTTTGCCCGCAAAACGTCGTCGTTTGCAGGGCAAGCAGAGCCCGCCCGAGGGGGCAAACACCAGGGAAGCACGGACGCAGGTGCAGACCTTGGTCCGAGATGCGTGGGTGGCGAGGAGAATGGTCGAGGAAGGCTCACATGGGCACGCGCGGCGTAACATCTTGCGTGTGGAGTTTAGTAATGTGGAGCAGAGAGCTCCATTGCTAGAGGCCATGTGGGGCCGAATTCCCGTGCATCTCATGGCAGCGGCCAGGGCTGTTTTGGCCGCTTGGCGTACAGAACAGCCTATAGTGATGAACGAGCAGCCGCTGCCTTCCTATCGAGGTTCTGGCACAATGTTCAGATACAGTGGTTCCTGGTCCAAGATCCCAGATGTCAGGGCCAGCGCAATGCTGGCAGAAGGCGACGCAAGGATTGCCGATGTGTGTCGCCTCTTGCAGGACAATGCCGATGTTGCAGCCCTTTGGAGAGATTTCCAACGTTTTGCCGAGCAGCTACGGCAAAGCAGCAAGATGGATCGGTTGACTTTGGCGTGTGAGCTGCACACAGCTGTGAGTCTGGACACGCTGACGCCCAGCATCCACTTCCATCTCATGTTTGACTCCAGATGCTTGGCGCCGGCGCAGTTATTCTGAACTTTTGTCCAGATCCAAGTTCTGAATTCTTCGTCATACGTCCCCTTGTGTTTTGAAATCTTGATGGAGCGTGAAAATTTCAGCCACATGCAACAGGACTTGTCGTCAACAGTGTTCCTGGTAGGCCAGATGATCCCCCATGCCCCTTTTGCTCTTGATGTAGCAACAAGGACAGACGGTGACGCTGCCGAAGCCCAGTCTGTTGTTTCGTGGCGCCGTTCCGCATCAGTCTGTGGAGTGCAAGCAAGCCCGTGGGAAAGCTTGCCGAAAGGCCTACGACCAGGGGCACTACTACCTGCAGGTGCCAAAGACTGGCTCCATTCATATGACGACGACAGCAGCAGCCTTCACCACCTTCCCTGTTGCTCCGGATTGGATCACCAACTTATGGCAGGCCTGTAAAATCACGGAGCAGGTTGCGGAGCAGGAGTATTTGCGCTGCAAGAAACACGTGAAAGCCTACTTAGACAACATGAAGTTCCATGCCCAATGCGTGCAGACACAGGTCGTCAAAGCGAGGAAGGCGCAAGATCTCCAGGAGCTTCAGCCCCTCATGAAAAAGGCCGTCGTGATCGAGCAAGTCCAGCGTGACTTCCTTCCACAATTTACCCGACCCATGTTCAGAAGGAGCTTTTTGGTCCTAAGTGGACCCACGCGCCTTGGCAAAACAATCTTTGCCCGCAGTCTCTTCGGTCATCGCGAGACACTAGAACTCAACTGCTGTGGAGTGAGTCAACCTGATTTGCGTGCCTTTGACAATTTGCTGCATCGAGCCATCTTGTATGACGAAGCTTCGACGGCTATGGTGCTCAGCAACCGTCGCCTTTTCCAGGGATCTACAGAAGAGGTCACGCTCGCTCATTCTGGAACAAACATGTTCACCTACAGTGTGTACGTCTACAACGTCGCCATGATCCTGACATCGAACTCTTGGCTACGTGAGCTGGAGGAATTGCCGAGAGAGGAGCGCGAGTGGCTCGAAGGTAATTCAATTTGTATAAATTGCACGCAGCCGCTTTATGAGACGTAACAGCCAAGACACGAGAAAGCTCTGACCGTTCCGGAGATGTTAGAGGCTTCTGAAGCCCGCGAGCCAATCCGAAGCGCGGAGAACTGCAAGGTCCGAGCTCTCAAGGAACAGCCGGTAGCTGCGAGCCCTTCAACCCCAATCTCCAAGCCCTAACAGCGGTCAAGCTCCATGGAGCACACCTCGGAACAGCCGGTAGCCCCGAGCCCTTAAACTCGAAGCCCTAACACCGGTCAAGGTCCACGGAGTCACCTGCAGCTTGATGGACGTGGCCTCGGAAGCGTCATGTAAAGTATGACGAGTTCCGAACAACAGAGAGTGATGGTTCCAGACATTGTGTGTATATGTGGAGAGAGAGAGAGAGAGAGACAGAGAGAGAGAGAGAGAGATAGATAGATAGATAGATAGATAGATAGATAGATAAATAGTGCGCGCGTGTATGTGGGTAGGTGTGTATGTGCGTGCGTGTGTGTGTGTGTGTGTGTTTATTGGGAGTTCTCTCACAGTATTCTTTTCCGTGAAATGCTGTCAACTAGACGGGTGCATACATGTTCCGTCTGCTTTGTTTTGGTTCCCTCCAAGTCCTAAATCATGCATCGTCTTGCAGATACGCTTTTCTCTAAATGTTTGGCCGTCAAAGGCTAGAGGAGTGCATACATGTTCCGTCTGCTTTGTTTTGGTTCACTCCAAGTCCTGGATTATGCATCGTCTTGCAGATACGTACCGGAAAACATGCATCGTCTTGCAGATACGCTTTTCTCTAAATGTTCGGCCGTCAAAGGCTAGAGGAGTGCATGCATTTACCGTCCGATGGGTTTGGTTCACCCCAAGCCCTAAATTATGCATCGTCTTGCAGATACGTGCCGGAAAACATGCATCGTCTTGCAGATACGCATTTCTCTAAATGTTTGGCCGTCAAAGGCTAGAGGAGTGCATGCATTTTCCGTCCGATTTGTTTTGGTTCACTCCAAGTCCTAAAGAATGCATCGTCTTGCAGATATGGTGTCAGGTCTCGTGCTGTGTAAACGGTTTGTACATGCAGCAGATCCAAGCTTCCACGCGCCGCTGCAGGTCTGTCTAAATTCATTGTGACCGGGTGGCAGCCTGAGTTGAGACGGTCTTCAGGCACATTATCACATCTTGGACTGCAACCAGTCTTGCAGACGTGTCCTGGTGTTGGATATAGTGCTGTGTAAGCTAGGTTTCCCACCCTTCCGGGGGCCGAGGATAGTAGCCTTTGACCCCATGGGCGCATCCCTGGAGGTCGCTCTTGTGAAGATATGCTCCGTGGCAGAGGCATGTTGTGCAGCGCGAAAACAGCTGGAAAGACAGTGGTTTGGGCGTGCAAGATCTGCGCAGAGTGTTTTCTCCCTGCCGCACTGTCCATTTTTGTGGCCTGTCCGTCTTAGCAAAGGTCCAAGCAAGCCTTGCCGAGCTGGTCTTTTTCCGTAAAGAGGCCTCGCAGGTGACGTTGTTTAGCGAGGTTGTTCTGCTGCAGAGTGTCGCAGGAACAGTTGGAGGCTGATGCTGGATTCTTCTCTATGTACAGAGGCTTCTCTATGTACAGAGGCCAGGTCTGTGTCTGCTTTCCTTCTGGACCACATTGGGTGTGTCTTTCTGCGAGGCACCGCTGTTGCTGGACGCACGTTGCGGACGAGGTCCTGAGGAGCGGTAGCTTTGGAGCACAGGCCTGGTGGCTGGAGAAAGGTTCATGCGGATTCTGTGTGCTTGTGTGGGCGTGCCGGATTACAGACATGCCATGAACGCAGAAGGGCTGGACGCTCTCTACCAACTGGGTTTCTGCAGCTGTTTTGTAGCTGTGGCCAGACCTCGTTGCGTGGGGACCTGAAGGCGCGGAGCAAACCAAGTTTCTGCGGTGTGGAAGAAAGCCGATGCATGACACAAGGTGCTGGGTAATGCCTCCGAAGCAGAGCGACCAGCAGGTAGGCTTCTGTAGTTTGATCATGCTTGGTTGGAATGCCAAGCTATGCTTGTTAGGTACTGCACCAAGAGCTTCTGCGTCTGAAAGAGACGCGCAAGGCCTTGAAAGCAGAGCTGCGCGAGCAGTCGAAAGAGCATCGGAACCTGATGGCACGACGCAAGCGCCTCCTGCAGGCTCGCGTAGAGCGACGCCGTGTGATTTCGCGTTTCTGGCTTGCTGGCCAAGCCAGGCCACAAAGAACTTAAGCAACGAAGACCTCCAGCTGCTGCTACGTGCGCGAGAAGGTTTGGTCCAGACTCTTTCTATTATAGTAGACTTGTGGGTGTACTTCGGGGAGGCGTTGCTGCTGCTGCCCCCAACGGTCAACCTCTCGCTGACAACGCAGGCAGGAATGCGTGGGAACGTTGTTGTCACACACACACACAGACACACACACACACACACAGACACGCACAAATTGCCGACAGGTGGCGGTGGCGCAGGAGAGCCTGCAGGTGAGAACGCATGTCCTGTCTCATGCGTCGTTCGGTCTAGACAGTTGCGTTGGACGTGTGGTGTCTGCTGGGTCGACCAGAGTTTTGCAAATCCAGCAAAGCATGATGTGCGGTGCATGCATGCAGGAGCGGGCGCTGAGCGTTGAAGGCTCTGTGGCTGGCGTTGCTTTTCCTAGACTGTGCGTGATTGGTTCCGGTGTTGATTTGGCCTGTCTGGAGCAGCCTGGCCTGGGGGGGCCTCCCCGGTAGACGGCGGTGTCTCTGTGGATTGATGTATTGGGGGCAACCACGTGTGAGCCTGAATCTGCTGTGGCCGTGCAGCGCGAGCCATAGTCTCAGTTGGCCTGGTGACTGTTGCTTCCTGGGAACACAGCCTAGCAAGCCAAGATTCCGGGCATAGCAGTCCTGAGCAACCCATGCTTGAGTGTGTAGTAAAGTCAACTTACCTTCCATGTGTTTTGAGAAGTTGCCTTAAACCCTTTCGAAGCCATGCCTCCACCTGGCCCCGAAGAGAAGCTGAGGGAGCTGTCTCGCCAAATAAAGAACCTGGGTCAGCGCTGCAAACGGGCCGCAGCGCCTGCTCCGACGGAAGTCGAAGGCGATGCGGATGGGTTCCGGCGTTGCGCTCCAGACAGCCTCATGGCCATGCTCTTTTATGGTTTCAGCGGTCATTGCTCCAGCGCGGCAGCTGATTTTGCTTGTGGCAGAGGTTGGAGGCCTGGCGCTTCGGCCGCTGCAGCCACCGAGGAGCAAGTGGCTACGGTTGAGTGGGCTTACATTCACATGCCCCTGTCGGTTCTTGTGGATTTGGAGTTAGAGCCATTAAAAATGGTTGGGCAGCGAGATGTCTATTGCGCGGCCAAGTATTGCCTGGAGCATCGACTTGTGGCCTACGTGGAGGAACAGAACACAGTGCATGGGATTGCACCATCTCGTGCGCAGATGCTAGACGTGGCTCTGGCGAGCATTCCTGCCGCCGCGCCGTCTTGCGTGAAAGAGCGCCTGGTTTCGCTTGTGCAGGGTACACCGCGGAAGGAGCGCAAGTACCTGGCAGCCTTTCGCCGCAGGTGGAGCGCAAGATATGGGTGCTTACGCACAGAAGATGTTGTTGATGTTGCTGAGCGCCGACAGAAGGCTGGCTGGGACAGGGTCCGCTGCGCGCGCATCGTTTTAAGAATCCTGGCGTGTTGTGATATGGGCTAGCAGCAGCGCAGCGGGGGGTTGTCTGTTACAGTGTTACCCACCCTCCGCAGTGATGGTTCGGCCTGGGAGCTTCATTCTTTCAGTGTCAAGCAGAGGGGAAGATTGGGAACATAGAAATATGGGCTAGTCTGCAGCGCAGGATCTAGGCTCGCTTGGTAAGACTGGTTTGTGTTCTGCTCTGGCCGCAGGAAAGGGCAGGCTGCTTTTTAGCTTCGTCTGGCAAGCCCGAAATGTAGGTCTTCATTCTGAAGCATTCCTCACTGTTCACTGTGCAGGCTACTGTATTCCATCAGTGGATGAATCACATTTGGCGTGACGCCGCTAAGCCGGTGCTGGTGGTGAACATGGATGAGACCTCGGTGGTGCGGCATCCAACTGGGCTCTGGGGAACTGTCTTGAAGGGTCCGGCGAATAAGCCGCGGCGGGACCACGGGACTCTCTCGGACCGTCGTGGCAGCTTGTCGTTTCTGGCAAGCATCTGCCCGGACAGCGACGTGCAAGGCATACTGCCGCAGATTCTTCTGGCGAATGAGCATCAGGTCAGTCTTGCAGTTCTGCGCCGCTTGCAAGCTTCAGGTTCGCTTCCTCCCAACATGCACATCTGGCGAGAAGCATCTGGGTGGACGACGCATGCCATCATGAGGCGGTACCTCAGCTTCTTGGCGCGGTCTTTGGGCGAGGTGGTCGCCCAGCGGACGGTTGTCCTCCTTGTTGATGTTAACAGAGCACACATAGACCATTCGATACTTTTGCATGCCAGGCGACTGTCAATTCGAATGTGCTTTGTCCCGGCCAGGATGACACGATGGCTCCAGCCAGCAGACACAGCTATGTTCGCTCGTTTCAAGGCTGCGTTTCGTCGCACCTGGAGAGAGCAGAAAGCTTGCCTGCCTATGGGCGTGGTCTCCCAAGAGACATGGCTGCGCATAATTTTCGCCGCGATTGCCGCTGTCTTGCCGACGACCAATTGGTATGTCGCCTTCGACTCTCTTGGGCTGCTCGGGAACCAGAACTCCATGTCGCAGAGAGTGTGTGAGGAGCTGGGCTTGGCAATGCCACCGCAGGTCCCGCGTGGAGTTCCAAGTGCGGCGCAGGCTGCGTTGGTCTTCCCTAGTGGAATGAAAGTCGATGTGATGACTTGGGTGCATTTCGTGCCGAAGTCAGCTTTAAAAGGGTTGGCTATGCCAGCCGCGGCGCACGGCCCAGGGGCAGCAAGGCCTGCGGCGTCGGCGTCGGGTGCGTCTGGGAGTTCCGTCGCTCCGAGACGTCGTGCGCTCCCAGCTTCTGTTGAACCAGTGCGTTGGTATCGTGGACGCCCAGTCCGCGACCTGCGCTGATTTCAAAGAGCCCAGCAGCGTTTGAAAATCCTGTACTTGAGCCAGACAATTCCGTAGGCTCGACCACTTGACCGAAGCGAAATCTCATCCAGCTCGACATCTGCGCTGCACCCTCCAACCACGATAGCGTCGTGCAAGCTGCAGTCGTCTGGTGAGAGGTGGAGCTCAGAAGAGTGAGCCAAAGAGCTCCTGTAATGGCCTTGAGAGGAAGTTTCTGGCCACCAAACAAGTCCGCGTCCACGTTTGTAAGAGCTACAGTCTTCCTGCACACTTTGTAGCGCCAGTTGCAAGCACCTCCACAAGGCTCCAACTTCCACTTGGAACTTTGCAGATTTGCAGGTTCAAATGCTGCATGACACTTCATGTGGTAGAGTCTGCCGTCTTGAACGCCGCGCCCGCCAAGTCATTCTGCCAGACCGGAGAGATATTCAGCAAGCAAAAGCCGGTGCAAGAAACAGCAACTGCACTGCAACAACAATATTCAAGGGGATACCTTGATTCAAATCCAAGAACAACTCCGCGTCCACACAGGTTCGATAGTCTCGATGTCTTCCAGCCGCTGCACATGCGCCAGCCTGGCTATTTCTGTTTCCAACAACGTCTCTCGTCTCTTGCCATCGTGTGAGAAACAACAAGGGTTCTGGCACACGTCAGATGCGCATCGAGACAGTGCTCCGATCAAGACAAGATGTTAGGAAAGAAAAACAAGTCGTGCTGGCTTCGGGCTCGTTGTCGGATTTCCTCACTTCTTTCGTGCCGAGCATTCGTATTAACTGCAGCAAGAGGCTGTTGAAAAAGAGCAGCAAGTCAGAAGCAAATCGCAGCACCTCCAGGAAAATTGGACTCGAGGTGCTACACCACTGCCCTTGGACCAGATCAATGCGACTCAAAGCATCTCGGTCCTGCAATTTTGAGCATTCGGCTTTGTACTTCCTGAATCGCAGCGGTGCCTTCATTTGGCCTCTCTAGCAAGATAAAGGTGGTGTCTTTTTTCGCAAGTCAGAAACCTGAAAAAACGACGACCTCTGGCATGCATAAGATGGCCTTGCAGCCTGTGCTTGTATCTGTTGTGTGTGTGGTGTGTTTGTGTGTGTGTGTGTGTGCGTGTGTTGTGTGTGTGGTGTGTTTGTATGTTGTGTGTTGTGTGTGCATGTGTTGTGTGTGTGGTGTGTTTGTATGTTGTGTGTTCGTGTGTGCGTGCGTGCGTCCGTGCGTTGTGTGCGTGTGGTCAAAAAAAGATGTCAGTTTCTTTTGATAAAAAAGAAAAGTGGATGATTTGTTGTGTCAAGCTCAGAAGCAATCAGCAAAGTTTTGTGATGCAAACTTGAGAAGCGAAGTTTTTGGCGCAAGTTGCAACGTGACTGACTTACTTGGAAAGTTTGCTTGCCATGCCGAATTCCGAGGAATGCTCTGCAAAGTTGTGGAGTGGAAACAACCGAGCTCTTTGGTTTTTGATTTGGTTGCAGCTATTGATTCTTCCACGATGCTGCAGCCGCGGTCATGAGTGGAAGTTTTCCAACGGAAACGACAATGGAGATGGTGCTTATTGTCATCTGCATTGCACAGCGCGCTTGCAGGAAGTGTTTCGGACGTTGTACTGGTTTTTTTCGGATGCACCCCAAAAGCAGGTTCTCAAAGAAACCGGTCTTGCTGAGAAGACATGGGCCAAGATCCGCGACAAGATCCGAGATCTGCTATGGCTTGTTATTCAGCAGCAATTCAATCGGGTGCAACTTGGTGGTCCTGGCCCTGTGGTGGTCATCGATGAAACCTTTTTCACCAAGAAGAAGGTGAATGCAGGAGGTTTTGTTGGAAGGCGCACCATGGGCAACAAGACCATTGTTATGGGCTTCTTGGAGTTGGACTTGGCCACGAGAAAAGCAACAGGTGCATGTGTTTTGATTACCATTCCGAACAGGAAAATGTCAACTTTGAGGCGGGAGATTCAAACACACGTGGTACCGGGTTCCCTCATCTTCACGGACCGACACAAGTCGTACCATTTCTTGGGACGCAGAGGGAGCCAGTATGTGCACCGAGCTGTCAACCACAAGGCTGGTGAGTTCTCCCGCATGGAGCGCATATTTGGTCAGGACATCAATGTCACGACAAATGCGGTGGAAGGTCTGTTTGGACGCTTAAAGAAATACTTGCGGCAACGTGAATATGCCCGGTTTGGCAAGCGGGCCTATGGCGAAGTCCTTGCAGAGTTTCTGTGGCGGCAGAGATGTTCTGCTTTTCGCGTAGAGCCATTCTACAACTTGCTGAAAGAGATTAAAACTTCGCAAGATGCTCATCCCAGGCGGCCGCAGGCAGACAGGAGTGCAAGCAGCATCACTTTGATGTCTTCGGAAGGGCTTATTGTCGTTGAAATCTAGGAGGTCCTGTGTTAAGGCCACAGTCTTTGGGGTACAGTCGTTGCTATGGCTATAAGTAAGGTTTAAGACCAACAAATCTTGTGGCAGCACCAAGGTCGCAACTCCGTTTGTCGAAGAAGATGTACCTGAGAATATGCGGAGCGATTTTGAGTCCTTTTTGCCTTCGGATGACAGTGATGATGAGGAAGATCTGCCCGAGCCTGCCCCACCAGTCGTGCCAGAACAAAGAGAAGACGATGAACAGGAACCTGCCTTACCAGCTGTGCTAGGAGAACAGGAACACGGGGAAGAGGGTCAGATGGGCAAGGAACCATTGCATGTACAGCATCCCATGAAAAAAGAAAACCTGAAAGTCAAATTTGAGGCTGACACAGGAAGCAGCGGGAGTGATTTGGAAATTGTTTACTTAGTCGCGGAAGAGTCTCGCCCCAAGGCGCGCGCGGCCTTGGCCAGAGCAGGCCGGGAGGATCTTTAGTCGCGGAAGAGTCTCGCCCCAAGACGCGTGCGGCCTTGGCCACAGCAGGCCCGGGAGGGTCTTTAGTCGCGGAAGAGTCTCGCCCCAAGGCGCGCGCGGCCTTGGCCACAGCAGGCCCGGGAGGGTCTTTAGTCGCGGAAGAGTCTCGCCCCAAGGCGCGCGCGGCCTTGGCCAGAGCAGGCCGCGCGCGGCCTTGGCCAGAGCAGGCCGGGAGGGTCTTTAGTCGCGGAAGAGTCTCGCCCCAAGGCGCGCGCGGCCTTGGCCAGAGCAGGCCCGGGGTCTTTATAGTCGCGGAAGAGTCTCGCAGTAAACTTACTGTACTTTCCCTCTAGCAGCACAGACTCCATGAGAATCATCCTGCGCATGTTTTTGTGGTTGATCCGGATGTTGCCTTGGGCAAGTGTCCATACTTTTCCGTCTCGTGTGGCAAACACACTGCATGGATGGATTCTTTTCTGTGGGAACTTTGGAAGTGCCTGCAGAGCTTTTAGAAGAACCATCAGACTTGCTACTTTGCTTGAAGGAGTGTTAAAAACAAGCTGGTCCGACAGTTGATCAAGATGCCAGCTTGTTGATTGAGATGCCAGCTGGTGCGATGAGAAGCGGTATTTTGAGTAGGCTTTTTTATTGCTATGGCCGCAAAATGGGTTTTGAGGTTTTGTCTTTATGAGCTTCTCCCCCTTAAACGGGGGCTCGAGCGGGGGGGCTTAAAGGGGGGCTTTAAAGGGGCTTTAAGGGAAGCGACAAAAGGGGGTTTCAGCGGGCTTGAGGGGGGCTTCAAACGAGGGCTTAACGGCGGAAAGGGTGACTTGAAAGAGGGCTTTGAAACGGCTACTTGTTAAGGGAGCTTCAGCTCGAACGGTACTTTCGTTCACTTTCTCGCGATTTGTGCTTCTTCTCTTCGTCTAAGGAGGCTTGAGGGAGGGCTTAAGCCCCTTTGTCTAAGCGGGTGCCTATAGGAAGCAGTCTGAGCTGAAGCCTCAATCCTTTTCTTTTTTCCAAGGCTTGGGAGCTTCTAGCGGGTGTTGCGACTGTCATTGGCTCAAGACACGTGAACCAGCAGTTAGCTGTACGTGCAAGAAAAGAGAGAACTGTCCGAGTGCTGTGAGTATGTTTTGCCAGCGTGAAGTGCAGCAAGCTTGCTCAAAGTGCTTGGTTGCTTTTTCGTGGTCGTGGACGCCAGAATTGCGTCTGTGCATCGTGTTCTGAACGGTTTGGATTTGCTGTCCTGTGGTCAGGGGACTCTTCCTGCCTACGGCAGTTTCCCTCTTGTTGCCTTTTCCTTGGAAGAGGCACTGGCAAAAAAACAGGGGGCTCTTTCCGTGTCTTTGCGGTTTCCAGCCACTAGCAGCCTGGTTCCTTTCAGAGGGGGTTTCCGGCTGGAGGCTTACCACCCAAAACAGTGCCAGTTGCAGTCAAGTAACTGATGCGTGGCATCTACTCATATTCGTTCAACGGCGGCCAAGAAAGCAGGGTGGTTCAAACTTGCTGCGCGTGCATGCGGAGTTTTAGACATTGCAGCAATTGCGGAGGCCCCTGTTGCGCGGGTGCATCTTCTACGGGTTCTTCGGGCTCGCTAATATCACCCGCCAAACCGTCAAAAGCTGAGCGTTAATCCACCAAGACGATTTCGGCAGAGTTTTCCAACTTTTGCTCGCTGCGGAAATCATGTAAGGGCAGTGGGCGGTTCATGTAGGCACTAGCCATGACTTTGAGTGTTATTTCAGGCCCTACTTCGTGCTTTATCGAGCAATAAAAGAGGCTGAACAGCGGTAGGGCGGAGCGCGACACTGGTGGTCTGTCCATTTGTGCTCGCAAGTTGTTTCCAAAGGTTTTTCGGGCTTGTGGAAGTGCTTGCGGAAGGTTTCTTGTGGTAGGGCAATCCCCAGGAAGAAACTGTATTCACAGCAGAAGCAGAAAAATTAGGGATTCAGAACCATTTTCGGAGTTGTGTGAGTTGAAGAAATACAGGTCTTTCAAGCCCTCTTGTACAGGATCTGGACAGTCATGTTGTTGACCATGGACACATTTGGCTCAAGACACAAAAAGAGTGACTTGCACGTTGTGTCTTGCTTTACGTGTATACCACGCAAATAACTGGTTAACAGCCTCAGCTACGTGGACACTTTGGTAGGTTGATTGGTAGATCCTCTCGCCGCCATTGTGCCCCTCCATATTTCATATCTTCACTCTCCCGTCCTTGGTAGAGAGTTGCTCATTGCACTGAAACGAGCCAGAGCCAGGCTCATCACCTTTTCATACCTGTGCAGGTCACCGTTGGATTTCCACGTGACCGAAAGAGATTAGCATAACGTACCTCCATATTTGGGTTCAATTCATCAAAGCATTGCGCGAGAAGCGCAGGACACGCTTGTGGATTGAACAGCCAACAAACCATTGGAGAAGGATTGTTGTAGGTGCCATTGATTCGGGGTACCGCGTAAGCTCTTTGATCTACCAACTAACTCGGATCCACAGACTTCAACAACTGCGATACGCAGACGACGCGTTGAGCTTCGGGTTGCCTAGGTATTACCCTTGACAGGCTTTTGACGCGCCTGCTGCCGCTGCTTGCTCCGAGGTACGCTTGGTGAAACCCAGACTGCCTTTTTGACAAACGACCACCCATAACCTCTTGGCAATTGCCTAGTACGAGGGGCGGGCTTATTCGGTCGTTGCGTAGGGTTGTCTTTGTAGGGTTGTTCGGTTGAGTTCCTTAGCGGTTGACTCCCGTGCACCCCAACTGCAAACAGAACATCAGCACCGTTGGACGCTCCACGTGCTGCATCAACCATCCTGTTTCAGGGCTTTCGGGGGTCGTTGGTACGCCACACTCCTTTGCCCTGTGCGGCTCAGATCAGCCGGTTGACTGCTGAGTTTCCTTCCCATTGACCATCACCGAGACCCCAATCCCATTTCAATCGTTAATCCCGGCCTAGACTGAAGTCCAGCTCAGGCATTGCGCATTTTCCAACCTTTTTGTGCATAGGCTTGCCACCATTGCCTAGGCTTACGGGGTTTGATTCTGGGAATATTGGGTGACATTACTCGGCCTCGCCAGCCTTGTCTCGGCGCTAGATTCGCAAAGGCTTGCCACCAGTGTCTAGGCTTCAGGGAGGTTCGAGATTTGGATCAGATTCCGTTGGGTTACCTTTGCCGGCCTCGCCAGCCAAATCTCGGCTTTGTTTTGCCCCGTGGTTGCGTGGGACGATTTCGTTGCGGCGTACGGCCGGATTGATACAGCAGAAGACTTGAGTGGTCGTATTGAGAAGGCGGCGAGCAGGGGAGGCCAATGGAACATCCGACTACCGTCGTCGGAAGGCCGTGCTGTTCGTCGCTCTCAGGGCTATCATACAGATTGTTTTGACTTTGGAGAGCCCCGGTCTTGATCTACTTCGTATTAGAGAGGCCGAGTTGGAGGGTTCCCAGTCATTGTCAAGGGGGTACGTGCAAACCTACATGTTGGAACTGTTTTCTGAGCTCCGCGCCCTCTTCCCTTCTGTACCTGAGCCTGCGACTCCTCCTGCTGCGGAGAGAGGGCGAACTCGTTCGCCTGCACGTGCCGCTTCAGCAAATAGAAACCTTGATTTAGGTGTAGGTGAAACCTTGCCTAGTGGTCGACCCTGTCCTCCTCAGCCACCCGTTAAATCCCCAGGTCCATCTCGTGCCCCATCGATCCCTGGCAGAGCTGTCAAGTCAAAGGTAAGACCTCGTACGAGCCAGGACTGGGACGCAGAATACCCAACTTTAGCAGAATCGTTTCAGTTGAGTTCCCAAACACATCGGGATTTCAAACCGGGTGAGGTTTGTGATTGGACAGTAGAGCAGTGGGAAGAATACAACGCCCGGGAAGAACAACGGTCCCTACAGGCTTCTTCTTCTGCTGCTGCGTCCATTGGCCCGCGTGTTTCAGTCTCTTCGCCCTCCGTTGTTGTTGTGCCGGATGAGCCAACTTTTAATGGACCTGAGTCGGTGTTTGATGGATCTGAGACCGCGTCGTTTGATGGACCCGAGGCTGCGCCGACCGATGCACCTGTGATTACGCCGGCGTTTCTTGCGTTTGACTTTCACGGTGTGCTCGACGTTTCCTTTGCCGATGCTCGATACCTGTTGGCTGAGCTTCAGGGGAACCTCCCACCAGGCCTGTCGTTGGAGGCGATCTGCTTGACTTATTCTGGGTATGAACGCGGATTGCAAACTCAAGAGTCTTTGCGGCGTGAGCTACCCCAGCTTGAGTCTTTTATCTGCAGACGTCCATTGGGCCGCGGCGGGAAGGCAGAGGCATTGGAATGGTATAGCAGGGACAGAGGCATCCCGCGGAGTTCCATTGGTATGGTAGACGATCGTACAGACATCCTCCGCGAGGTGCGCGACCGTGGGTTTGTTGGCTTTCACTTGCCCGCTGGCCAAGATCTGTCATCGCTGCTGCCCTCCATCACTCAGTGGCTGATGGAACTGTAAAAGGTGTTTTGAGGTATTCATCACCTCCCTTATTCTTGTGTGTGCTGCGGCACTTTGCTACGTCTGCACCCAAGTTGAGGGTTAACTTCGGATTTTGTTCTTAGGACTTTGGGGTGTCCAAAGTCGCCAAATCAATAGGTTCACAACCACATGCCCGTGAACCTATTGTTTCGTGTGGTGCGGTGATCTATCGGAACTCTACGGGCTGCCAGGAAAGCCGCACAAGGACACTCACAAACCCGCTTTTCGGAAAGCCGGAGCCCCAAATCGATAGGTTCACAACCACATGCCCGTGAACCTATTGTTTCGTGTGGTGCGGTGTTCAGGGTTTCTTTGAGGTTCCCATCGTGTAAACACCATGGCGTCCTCTCCAGACAACACTTCCCCCGAACAGGGATCCGCTGACTCACTTCAGGTTTCGTCGAGCAGCGGGCATCAAGTAGCCGCGATGTCGGTTGTTCCGGTTGGTGGGGTTTCGATTGGTGACGATAGTGAATCTTCACCAAGGCCTAGGCGAGCATTGTACCCCCGGTAACACATCACGCCGAAATCGAGCTTCTTCCCCATCGACTAAAGCGAAAGCCGAAGCTTTAGCGTCGATTCCACCGCCTGCTTATGCATGTGAGGTTTCTAGACCTGTTGGGATTCCGGTTTCGTTCGCACCGGGCGATGGTCGCTCCACCCCGGATGTGCACTTACACCAGCATAACCAGCAGGTTCGACAGGAAGTGCATTTGCATGGGGTTGACCCTAAGGCCCACTCTCAGGCCATTGCCTCCGCACAGTTGGCACACATGCAGGCTCAGAGCATCCAACATCAAGCGCAAGCATTGGTTCAGGGTGTCGCGATTGAAGCACAAAGTGCAGTAAGTTCGGCACAACAGGATGCCAGACAACAGGCTTTTGAGTATAGCAATAAGCTTCGGGATGAGGCCGAACGACAGGTACTCATTATATCCCAGGAGGCTCAACAAACCATTGCCGAGCTCAGAGCCCGTAATCAGCAGCTGGAACAACAACAGAATGAGCTATTGCAAAGGCTTTCAGAGCTTCAAGCCCAAGCCAGGCCGCCACCCGCAACGGCTTCACAGGCACCACCGGTTTCAGACCATAATGGCACGGACATTGGTGAAGCTTTGAAGGCGCTGGCATCGAGTGTTGGGGAAACCATGCGAGAGCTTAAGGAGATTGTTAGTCCAAAAGCCAAGAAGAAGGCCAAACCCAAGCCGAAACAATCATCAAAGCCTCACGTGAACATGTTCACTGGTACCGTGACGGCCTCTGCACCTAACTCGTATGGGTATAGTTGTGCTCCGCGGTTGCCTGTATTCACTGGGGTTGGACTTCCTTCGCCACCATCGCCGAAGAAGGGATCATCGAAGCATCAATTGTTCTCTACGCCCAAGCCCCCTCCCGGTAGGCATCCTCCCGCGCCACCAGAAATGTTTGACATCGGTTCGGAACATGAGGAAGGGGAGGAGGAAGATGACATTGAGCATGATCCCGTAATTAATCCCGATGATGAAGATTACGAGGGTTCAACGTGCCACATCAAAGACCTTCGCGAACTGAAGCTCCCCACTCTACCAGTGTCAGCTTCTGGTTTTAGATCGTGGAAAAACGGGGTGTTAACGCAGTTCGGAAGTATAGATAAGTCGGGTGAGGCACGCATCCTGAGGTGGTTGCAGGCCGCACTCGATCCCAACATTACCGATCGGGCGATGGCTAAGATGCAGAGTGACTCAGATGGGTTGCCCCGGTTGGACGCATACCTCGCAGCTCAGGTCACTGACCCGAAACACCTCAAAGGGGAGTTCGGTGTTACAGCTCAGTCATTCGTTGAAAGGGCTCATGCGCTTGGGGCTTTACCTTCAGGGCGAGTCCTTCTTGCGATGCTGAGCAAGCGATTCCGAGTTGATAGAATCAGGGGGGCAACGGTCTCACAACAGACTTTCCTTGCGATTCAGCTCGAGGGTTTTAGCCAACAACATCTTCAGACATTCCGTGAACGCGTGGA
This sequence comes from Symbiodinium sp. CCMP2592, assembly GCA_905221615.1. Classification (NCBI taxonomy): domain Eukaryota; class Dinophyceae; order Suessiales; family Symbiodiniaceae; genus Symbiodinium; species Symbiodinium sp. CCMP2592. Next base: position 275,986 of record CAJNDT010005858.1, read on the forward strand.
GTTCTGTTTGAATGGCTTCAGCCCAGACGCTTGGCCTGCCGAAAATACCATGTTCTCATGGTTATACGCGAAACTGAAACATTGCCGTTTGCTTTCCAGGGCCATTGATCTTGATTCAAATCCATCGAGCAACAAGCGCACTTTCAACTGGTTGTGGACTCAACTTGTTGAGCTCCTCGACGAGCTCCGGGAAGAGGCCAACGAGGAATCAATCAGAGATGCATTGTTGCGGCCCAGGACCAAAAGCCCATCAACCCCGAAGAAAGGAGAACAGCAGAAAGCGACACCAGCCTCTCCAACGCCTGCCGCTCCTGCTCCTCCGACCGGTCCCAAAGGTACCGGAAAGGGTGGAAAAGATCGGGAGCAGAAGGGTAAGGGCGATAAGGATAAGGGTAAAGGTAAAGGTGACGCCAAAGGCGGTCCGCCGAAGAAGCCGCCCAAGAAGTCAAAGGCAACCGGTGAAGGCAAAGGTGCAAAGGCCGAGAGCAAAGCTCCGCCAAAGGAGAATCCACCCAAAGCGACATGCCTTTTCTTTCCGAAAGGAACCTGCAACCGAGGTGCAAATTGTCCATTCTCACGGTGAATGGAGCAGCTGCCACGGCAAAGAGCTCTACCGCGGCTGTCGCCCTGATGCTTCCCACTACGGCTCAGGGTATCTCGGTCGATGGACGTTCCACACCGAGTGCGACAAGCTTTTGGAAAAGATCGGGACTGAGCTACTTGTTCCGCGCCGTTGTCGGTTGGCTCTCTGTCTGTAGCCATGCCGTACCAGCTGTCCTGCCAAAGGTTACAGAGATAGCATTGCCAGGATACCAGACAGGTCCTTATCAGCTCGAGTGGATCGCTGATTCGGGAGCCGGTCGCAACTTGACGGCTCTCAAGGCGCTTCAGCGCCAAGGAATCCCACCTGATATAGGCTTGCAAGCCTTTCAGGCCGAACAGCCGATTCACTTCTCCACCGGTAATGGCGTTGTCACTTCGCACGAAGTCTTGACCTGTGAGGGCCAAGACTTTGGCCAGAACACGGCATACCTCATGAACGATTGTCCCGTCGTAAGGTCGATGGGTGAGATAGTAAACGGTGGCCAGTTGCCTTTCCTTTGGCTTCCTGGTCAATTGCCCTGCTTTCTCAAATCCAGCAACCACGTGCAAGCAGACCTTAGTGGGGCCCTGTTCGCCGATCGTGTTGAGGGAAATGTGCCTATTTTCAAAGAACAAGTGTCTTTCGCTGTTGCCGCGCACGCCACAAACGACAGGTCCCCGTCACCATCGTCCCCGTTGCTACCTCCTGGTGAGAGCTCCGCCGAGCCTCCCAGTCGAGTCCTTGATGAAGGATCTGCGCGCGCCGAGCCTTCAAAAGATGACGCAGCACAAGGAGACTCTGATGACGGAGAAGAACCCCTCTCCAAAGACTACGCCTCGTGCGTGAGGCTGCATCCTTGGGTCATCGCCTGTGCCACTTCCCCAAGAACCCAGCTTGTCACATCTGTTCACAATCCCGAATGTACCGCAAAAAGGTCGAGAAACTTAGGCGTGACCCTTTGGTTGACCGCGGGGCTCTTCCTGAAGTAGAAGAGTTTGGGGAGCGTGTAGCCGCGGATGTGATAATCGTCGTCAAAACTAAGCCGAAGCCAAAGGACGGCAGTGAAGCTGGAGGTCACTCCACAGTTGCTGCGGAATCCACGGTGCTTTTGGTAAGGGACGAGTTTTCTGGTTACTTACGAGCTTTCCCTCTCACTCAACGGAACACGGAAAACGTAGTGAAGGGCTTGCTACAGTTCATTGGCCGGCACGTGAAGAAGCCGATGATCATGTTCAAGAGTGACAATGCACGAGAACTCGAAGCCGCCTGCCAACAGTTAGGCTGGGTGAGTGAACCCACCCTCGCAAACCGCTGGCCGCATAACAGTGTTCTAGAAAGGGATATTAGGACCTTACAGGAAGTAGCGCGTGCTGTTTACTTGCAGTCTGGTTTCCAAATCAGACCCGGTCTGTGGCCTCACAGTTGCGTCTACGCCGCTTTCGTGCTCAACCTGAAGCACAAGCTCAAAGACGCCGAACACACTCGTTACGTCGCTGCTGTTGGTTCTGAGTTTCCTGGTCGCCGCCTGTTGCTTGGCCAACTTGTCTTCTATCGGACTGACCCATCTCACAGAGGGAAGTTCGATCCTTCTGCTGCTCCCGGCTTGTTTGCCGGCTGGCGCCTTGACAGTGGACCAGAGTCTTACAAGGGTGTTTACCTCGTCTTAGACTACAAGCGTGTCAAAGACGACTTAGCAGGTGCATCCCTTCCAATCTCTGTCCCACTAGAAGAACTCCACGTTCCTGAGGGCGAGCCTGTGCTCCCAATGCGGGCCGCCTTTGAAAAGGCGTTAGAAGGGTTTGCAGAACCTAAGTTTGAAGACGTTGCTGGTCTAGAGATACCGTTTTCGCCTTTAGCTGTAGATGCTAAACCCTCTACAAGACACGAGTATATCACCCTTGACAGAATCATCAAATACGGCCCCACACCTGGATGCAGGGCTTGTAGCTTCGATTCTAAAGTTCACAGTCCCATTTGCAAAGTTCGTTTCGACGGATTAGTGCGCGCGGACAAGGTTGCAAATGCTCGTGTAAAGGACAAAGTCCCTGTAGAGAGAGAGGCTGAGAAGGCACCAGAGCCAGAGCTTGCCTACGAAGACGTTCTCGAGAGGATTGAAGACAAGCTGCTCGACGGCCTTCCCCCTGCTGAGCCGCGTGCGGTGTCGCATGCACCTGACGCAAACGACCATCTCTCTGACTACGAACCATCTGACGATGGCGGTTCCGCACCAGTTGTCGGAGCGACAGCGCAGACTGCCTCCGAGCCTGCACCTGGCCACCTTACCACTGTCCGCACAGTGCCAGACCAAAGTTTCCTGGAACGTGACCACTCACTTCGCCGCTCCTGCAGGTTTGAGGCTTTGCCCGGAAAGAACCAACTCGTTGAGTGCTGCTGTGAAGACGACAGCGAAATCGGCCTTGCAGCAGCAAGCCACCGTGTAAACTGCTTGAGGCTCACAACGTCCACGCTCGACCTTGCTGAGCCAACCCACGTTGAGCAAGTTATTGGCCAGCTCAAGCCTGGAGCTTGCGGTCATTTCAGCTTGCCTTCTGCGGACTTTTGTCCTTCGCAGCGTATGAACAAACACCGCCACGGTGCAGCGTACACTGCCAGACTTAAGAAGCGACAGCAGCATACACGTGTCATGCCCAGTCTTGCTCTCCAAGTAGCATCCCATATGATTGAGCAGGGGGGTCATGTAAGCTTTCAGTGGCCTGCGACCAACCAGCTTTGGCAAGAACCGTCGTGGCTAGAGTTTGAAGAGAAGTTCAACTTAAGAAAGGTGTACTTTCACAGTTGCTCTTTCGGCGTAAAAGGAAAAGAGAACCCCGTCAAGGAACACTGGGCTATCTCCACTACGTCACTAAGAGTGCTACAGTTGTATGGCCAACACCAAAGCTCAGGAGACCACGAGCACGAAACTGCTGACTGCTCTGTCACCTTGAGTACCGGCCTTAACAACTCACACTGTGCCAATCTTTTGATTGAAGCTCTCTACCCACAGCTGTTCTACAGCAGTATCCCAGCAATGTGTGCAACGAACGCGCTTGTCACGAAGAACCTGAGCAGAAGCGAATGGCTCAAAGACGTACAAGGCGTTAACTCGGTACAAAAAGAAGCCGAGGGCCTCCGCAGCAACCAGACCTGGGATGACGACTCTGTTCGGCCTTTATGGCAGCTCAAGAAGGAATCCAAAGAATCTGGTCAGAAAATAAAAGTCGCGGAGCTGCTCACATTGTGCGGAATCAAACACTTTGAGCTCGGACCACAACACCACCGCTACAAAGGACGGATCGTCTACAGAGGCGATTACGTCACCGACGCCAGTGGGAACCAGGTTTACTTTGAAGACACCGCAACGACGCCCACCGGCTTGGTCGGTTTGGGAGTCACCCTGTGGTACGGCCTCAGACCTGGAAACTCAACCTCGTGCTCAGACTGTGTGCAAGCCTACCTCCAGGCCTCCATAGGCGATGGCAACTGGGTGATCATCCCACCCAAGCTTTGGCTGCCTTCGTGGCACCAGAGGTTCCCTGCAGGGACCAAGCTCGTAGTTCAGCTGCAGAAATCGTTATACGGGCACCCAGAGTCCGGACGAAGATGGCAGCTGTTCCTAGAGAGACACCTGCGTGAACTCGGAGGCGTAGAATGCCCCGAGTACCGTCCAACTGGATCGTCCGTCGGAACGGAAAGACCTTAATACTCAATGTCTACGTAAACGACTTGACTCTGAGCGGACCCGCTGAACTTCACCAGCAGTTCTGGCACGAGCTAAGGTCTAGGGTAAAACTCGACCCAGAAGTCTACATAGAATCGGGTGATAAGGGTTGTCGTATCTTAGGTAGACACCACAGCTTTCTGCGTGAAACGCCGCAAGGCACGAGTCCATCGACCTGTGAGTTTGACATGCGCTCGTACGCAGCACAGCTTGTCGACTTCTACTGCGAGGTCGCCGGCGTCACCAAAGACAAGCTACGCAACTTTCCGTCCCCTTGTTATCCGGAGAACCAGCTCACCGATGCTGATCTTGAGACAGAAGGTGAATTGCATCATGCTGCGTCGCGCATTCTTATGCGAGGCCTGTGGCTAAGTCGCCTTGCTCGGCCTGACCTGTCTTTTTCAATCACCCGATTAGCATCGAGGGTAACAAAATGGACCAAATTTGAAGATCGCCAGTTGATGCGTTGCATTTCATATCTCCATCACACGACACACCTCACGTTGCGCGGGGCAGTCTCGCAAACGGACCTCTCTTGCAACATCGAAGTGTTTACCGATGCAGATTTTGCATCTTGCCCGTACAGTGCCAAAAGCACGTCCGGCATCATCATAATGCTGCGCACCGGTGAATCTTACTTTCCTGTCCACTGGTTGTCTAGGAAACAATCATCAACGGCCAGAAGCACCACGGAAGCCGAGATGATCGCGCTTGCTGCAGCGATGCTCTCCGAGGCCGAGAACCTGCAAACCTTCCTCGAGTCTTTGCTTGACGCTGCAGTTTCGGTGTCCTACCAACAAGATAACGAAACGGTGCTCGCGATCCTCAAGGCAGGGTATAGCGCAAAACTTCGACACATGAGCCGGGCTCATCGTGTTAACGTCGCCTCCGTGTGCGAAAGGCTTGCAGAAGAACGCGTCCAAGCTGTTTACTGCAGCACCAAACTTCAGAAGGCTAACGGGTTTACGAAGGTCATATCGCCTCAAGAATGGCCTCTTGTTCTGAGTCAGCTGTGCCTCTTGCCTGCCACTGACAAGGCATTAGCAACTTCAGCCCAAGATTTTTCAGCTGATGTTTTACATGTTCAGTGCGTCAGCGAATGGTGGCAGCTTTTTGTGGGCCTAGCCCATGTCAAGGGAGGCTCTCGCCTCGGGGTCGTTAGGAGGCCTCGTCTTGAGCGCGATTGTGCAAAGCCTCGGTCAGCCCTCTCCTGTTGTTGTGTCGGGCCCTGCACTAAACCCCTCTTCTCTTGAGCCATTGTGTGCGCTCGGTGAACTGCCCGACGATTGGGCAGATCTTCTTTCCCACAGGCAGTTCTGGATTGGGCTTCTCTGCGGGATTGCCATTGGGCCTCTGGTTGATCTACTCTATTGTGCTCGGCTGTGGTGGCGTCAAACAACTGCTCGCTGGATCTCTTTGGGCCCTAGGTCGAGTGGAAACTTTCCGCTTTACCGGGTGCATGAGCCGCGGCACTAAGGAGCTGGAGTTCGAGGTCCAGGCTCTGAAATTGGAGCTGCAAGTGCTCCGCTTGCGTCTCGACAGGCAGGAGTCCGAGATTGCTGAGCTCAAGGCAGCTCAGGGATCTGAGCCGGGGTTTGAGATTGTCCGGGAGCCGTCCAGCGAAGGGGCTGAGAGGGCCTTGCGCAGCTCCAGTGGAGCGGCTGCTTCTTCGGAGTCTGCCTGTGTGCGTGGGGCTAGCTCTGATTGGACTTTCAGGCTTGAGGTCGCCAAGGAGATCGGCCGCTTCTTGAAAGCAGGTTTCAAACGCGAGCCTTGGTCTGGCACAAGTGGCCGGTCGAAGGTGAATCTCAAGAGTACTATCTACGTCCTTGTGAGGGACAAGGGGGGCCAGACCTTCACTAATCCGGTTCGGGCCTTCCGCTCCTGGCGTGGCATCAAGGAGTTTGTGGAGACCAAGGGTGACTTGTTTGATTCCCTTTTCGTCGGCTTCCCATCCCAGCGGGAGGCGACTGTGGCTGTGGCCGAGGCTGGCTTTCAGTGGCCTCTTGAGGTCGAGCCATGAGTGGTGAAGCCAGCGATGAAGAAGAAGAGGAGGCGGGAGTGCGATCGCACCTCCTCTTTCAATCAGGTCGCACAAATTTGATTGTCGTGTGGGAGCCCTGCCTTGTATTTTGGCCATTGCAGAATTGGGGGGCAGGCTGATCGTAGCTCTGCCTCACGAGGTATGGCACCGGCTCACCTCAAAGCGCAAGGTCAGCCCGACTACTTTGGGCAAAGCGATTCTGGTGTCAGTTGTCGGCGCCTACCCCGAGGAGAAAGAGACGCCTGTGCAGGAGGTCACCATAAAACTCTGGGTCGGGGTCTTGGCCATGGAGCTGGAGGCCCTCATCACCTTCGAGCGGCCCCCGGCCGAAATCACTTACCATTTCTCGACCAACGTGCTGCCCTATGCCCAAGCCTTAGTCTCCGTTGCGGACGAGCACTTTGCCTTCACGACGGCGGAGAGCGGGGGCGGCGGAGACGGTATCTTCAAGCGCATGGCTGCCGTCGAGTCTGGGTTAGCAGAAATCAAGCTGCTCATTCAGAACATGGGCAACAAGGAGCCGGCCGGGAAGGCGGGCGAAGGAGTCGACAAGACTCGAGGTGCCAAGTCGAAGGTCGCCGCAGCCCCTCGGAAGGTGGCGCTGGGCGGCCTGGATGCATCGACCGTAGCGGCGGCCCGAGCTGCAGGGATCGAGGACAGCGCCTTGCAGGAGATGGGAAAGCTTCTGGCAGCCAAGAAGCTCAAAAAGCCGGAAGAGGGCGCCGAGAACTTTGTGACGGCCATGGCGGCCGGGGCTCTGGACGAGGGCGAGTTCGCCGAGGACCTCCAGGAGCTCAACGACGAGGACCCGTTCGCCGCTGGCGCCCAGGACGGCAGCCAGATGGAGGCCGCTTTGCTTCAGCTCACAAAGATTGTGAGCACTTTGGCTGTGCCAGCTCGCGGCAGCAAACCCGACTTAGACAGTGTTCTGGATGCAGGGGTGAGCGGGAGCAGCAGCGACCAGCAGGGACTAGGGCAAGGACGGAAAAGCGCGGCCGCATTGAGGTTACTCACCAAGACCTACGAGGAGAATCCCAAGGTGATCTACGAAACTTTGGAGCGGCAGATGCGGCTGGACTTCCAAGTCGCTCCCCCAAAGCCTGGTGTTCCAGATGTCGGAGGAGGTGCTGGTACCGCAAGGGGCTGGCTTGCTTCGAAGAGCCGCATTGGAAATTATCACAATCACATTCGGTGGGCCTGGGGCATGGCAGGAGTGTGGGACGATCTGATGCAGAACAATGTGGAGCGAGCCCGCGCTCGGGCAGGCTTGATGGTGGCCTGTGCCGACCAGGCCTCGATCGATTCAGGATCGTGGGTGATGAGCACCGTTGCCCTGCTGGAGCCATTGCCGCCGTATCAAGAATTCGCTCGTCATTCAGGGCCTCAACCGGCGGAGTCGCAGACGACGGCCTTGTTCGATCCAAGGTGGAGCGAGATATTCCTCCAAGTGCTTCGGGACCGCGAGGCATTCAACGAGGCCAAGCTAAAACTGTCTCAGGGGAACAAACGGGACCCTGGGGGCACTCAGCGCGGCGACAAGGAGTCCACCGAGGAGCCGGGACGGGGTCGCGGACGCGGCCGAGGCAGAGGACGAGGCCGAGACGGCAGTGGCGCCCAAGGGGGTGCCGAACAGCAGTGAGTGCGAGTGACTTTGAGGACAGCCGCGCGGGGCCTTTTGAATGCCGGCCGCCCTCTTCTTTTGCAGCCCCTTCTACAAGCACTGTATGTGGCACGAGAGCTGGAACTACTTCTGAAAGCCCGGGCTTCTCCTCAGGCCGACCTGGGAAAGATCCGGAACGACAGCAGCAGACGCAGCACGTGCCGGGATCCAGAGCTGAATGTGTTGATACTTTGAAGGTTTTTCGCCAACTTGGGGCCCTCTTGTTCGAGGACCCCGGGGCCCTTGGCTCTTTCTCCAGAAGCTGCTTTAGGACTGCCCAGCCTCGTCGTGACCGGGGCGATTCTTCGAGCGGTCTGAGTGGCCGAGTGTGGCCCATCCCCGTGCCCTACGGCAACTTGATGTCCCAGCCGGCGGTCGATCTGGAAGGCGACTTGCTTAAGAAGTATGTTGTTAACCTGATTGTCATCGTTCTTGACTTTATCGATCTGGGCTTACCCTCCCGAGCTCCTGATGCTTGTCTTCCTGGAGGGTGGCTCCGACCCAGCCAAACCGAGCAGGTTCTTAGGATCGAGAAGTACTTGGACGCTTGGCTAGGCCTTGGGATCTTGGGGCCCGAGGACATGGGGAGGACTGCTGGCAAAGTTGAGGACCTGGAAGCCGCTTTGAGTGAGTTGCAAAACTTCGTGTCGGCAGGCAAAGAGCATCAGCCTAGTGAGAGCAGCCCCGACATTGGCAAGCTCCGTCGTGCCTATGCGGGCACGTACAAAGAGATTGAAGCCAGCAGGCTTCAGTTTCGCGGGCGACCTGACTTCGATCCTAGGCCGTTTCTCGATTCTCTCAGTCGCAAGATCTATGATTGCCCCTTTGAGACCTCGATTGCTCCCGAAGAGTTCGAAGGCAGGATTCCCCGAGTGCGCATCCACTGCTCCCGAGAACAAAAACTTCAGCTGTTCACTTTGCTTGACAAAAGTGGCCGCATACGTCTCTTTCGAAAGCAAGATGTAAGGTCCCAGTATGGTGCAGGAGTGTTCGCGGTCCTCAAGTCGTTGGAGCTCGATCGTTTAATTATGGATTCCCGACCTCATAATTTGCTTGAGCGCCCTCCTGGCCGTTATATCATGACACTCGGCTCTGGGGAGCTCTTCACGAAGCTCATTCTTGAAGCGGGTGAGATCGTGCTCATATCAACGAACGATATTAGGGACTTCTATCATCTCTTCCGTGTCAGCGATCAACGAGCTCAACGAAACAGCCTGATAGGAAGTGTCCATCCCAAAGAAGTTCGACATTTGACCTGTTTCCAGGACTGGATGAATGGCGAGACCGAGCTCATTGTGTCGTTGGCATGCCTCGCCATGGGCGACACGCAGGCGGTGGAACTTGCACAAACCTGCCATTTGGGGCTGTGCTTGCAGCAAGAGATAGTTGATGAGGACAGCCTCCTTGCAATGTCCCTGCCCGTTCCTAGGAGTGACACCATGTGTGGGATTGTTATCGACGATTTCGTGTCGCTCAGCAAAGTTCGGGAAGCTCGTCAACCAATCGTTCCAGTTGCTAGTCGAGGAGCTGAGCTCGCAGACCAAGCCCAAAAAGCTTACCAGCAAGTGCACTTGATTCCTCATGAAGCCAAGGCGGTGAGGGATGCTCCTCGTGCCGAGTTTTGGGGCGTCGATCTGGATGGTCGAGTTGGGCTTGTACGAGGATCGCTCAGACGGGCAGCACCTTTACTCAAGATCATCGTGCAGGTTTTGCGTTTGGGGGTGGTGAGCATAGGTTTGCTTGAAGTGCTCGCCGGTGGCCTCATTTCATTGTTCACTTTCAGGCGCAGGCTCATGAGCCTCCTGGAGGAAATCTTCGAAGTGATGAAAGGCCGCGTGCAGGGCACCGTTATAGCTATTGGGGAAAAGCTTCGTCGAGAATTATTGTTGATAGCTGTGTTGCTCCCCACTGCCGTGTCGGACATGCGTGCCGAAGTGAACCCCGAGGTGTTCGCAGTGGATGCCTCGATGTGGGGTGAGGCGGTGTGCTCTACCAGGACCAGCAAAGCTTTCGTGAAGGAGCTGACTCGCCACACGTTAACCAAAGGCGTCTGGACCCGTTTGCTATCGCCGCTGAAGGCGAGATCGCGAGCTCTTGGAGTCCTGGCACCTGAAGAAGAAGTTCCCGGTGGAGCTAAGGATTGCTTTCGAGCCCATCCGCTGCACACTGTACTTGCTCGTACCAGACCGTACAAATTGTGCTGGAAGCGGAAGAGCTTGAAGCGAAGACACATCAACATAGGAGAACTCAGGTCGTTCATCAAGGCTGAGCGCTTGGGCAAGCTGCCCGGCAAGGCCACCAGAATGGTCGTTGGCGGCGACTCTCAAGTCGCGCTTGGCTGTTTGCTCAAAGGACGGTCGGCGAGTCCCTCGTTGAACCACGAGCTCAGGAGTTCGTTGCCAGACTACATTGGAGGCGGTTTGCACAGCATGCAGATGTACTATGCCACTTCAATCAACCCGTCGGACGCTCCCACTAGAGGAAAACCCATACCCTCGCCACAGGAGCCATCGCCAGAGTGGTGGGAGCACGCCCTTCAGGGCGAGTTTGACGAGTTCGACCGGTGGCTGGAGCATCAACGTGCAGATCCTTTCTGTGTGTCAGGGCTGCCTTCTTTTGCTGAGCTTAGGAAGGCAGGGGAAGCTGAGATTGTGTCGCAAGTGCGGCACGGTCACCTCAGAGCTCGCCGAAATCTGCGCGAGCTTCTCAATGCGGCTCTTCCTTTTCCATTGGAGCCACTGGGCCATGAGTGGTCCGACCAACTTTGCCATTCCACTGAACGGCACACCCCCAAGGATGCAGTTGTGCCCCCTTTCAGTTCATGTGGGACCTTCTTTTTCCCGAAAGGTTTGGAGCGATCAGTTTGTGCTGCAAGAAGTGGATACTTGGATTTGTTTTCAGGCTGTGCTGGAGTTGCTCGGGAACTCGCTCGACTCACAGGGCGATGGGTTCTGTGCTACGACGTCAAGTTCTCGCCCGAGCAGGACCTCAGCTTAGCCGGTGTTCAGAGTGAAGTTCTGCGTCTCATCACTTCAGGTTGGATCATTGGCTGTGGAGCGGCGCCGGTGTGCTCCTCTTTGTCGCGAGCTGTGGCACCGTGCTGTCGGACGACTAGCCATCCTGAAGGACTGCCTGGGTTAAGCGCTTCACAGTCTGCCAAAGTCCGACTAGGGAACACATTGGCGAATTTCGTGGCCCAAGTCTGTTCACGGTGCCTGACGCATCATGTTCCATTTTGGGTGGAGAATCCTCAGTGCTCTTTTCTCTGGCAGCTCCCGTCTTTTGTGGAGCTACAACGAGATCACCGCCTAGGCAAGTGGACTGTTGATTTTTGCGCTTTTCGAGCTCCCTGGCGAAAGCGTACAGTTGTGCTCACAACTACGAGTCTCCGAGATCAAGTTACTCGGTGTCCTGGGTGTCCGCGGCATCAACAGCTCAGGGGGCGCTCTCCGTACCATCGCATGTCATGGACCCGAGTTGCTGAGCCTTACCCGCGAGGTGTTTCGCTGGTCCTTGCTATGGCGATGGCCGGAGCGACCGGCGATAGGCCAGCATTTCGGAGGCTGGATGCATCTGCGTGTGCTCGGGCGCTCGGCCGTCGCATAGGAGAAGCCCTTCATCCAGGGCCTCGTCGGACCACTGCGGCAAGCCGCGCCGCTCACCGACAAGGTTTGGAACTTCGGTCTGTGGCGCTCGTGGACGCTCGCACTGAGAACTTGGAGCGCCGACTTTGGGATGAATTTCGGGATTGGGTCGTTTTGGATTTAGACGCTGCGGTTGCAGACGAAATTCTTCTGGTTGCGGCGACGGTCGCTACGCTTCTGGCTGCTTACGGCGAGCACCTTTTCTATATCGGAGCTCCGCTGTCTTCTTTCAGGCATCTTTTGGCGTGGGCCCAGCGGCACTTCAATGATTTCCGCATGCATGCTAGAGAGTGCTGGGCCTTAGTGTCACGTTGGGAACAAGTTGAACCGCTCATTCATCGTGAACCACTACCATGTCGACTGTGTGAAGCGATGGCTAGTCTAGCGATCACTTGGCAGTGGCCGCGATTCGCGCTCATACTGCTGCTGGGGTTCCAAGGGATCCTACGCATTGGTGAAGTCTTGCGAGCTCTGCGCGCAGACCTCGTGCTGCCAGATGATATCGGTTCCGATTTGACTGATCGGCTTTTTATTCGGATCCGGATGCCCAAGACTGGCCGCCGCGGAGGTGGCAGACAGCAGCACAGCACCGTTCAAAACGCAGTGCTTGTTCAGGCTTGTGTGCGAGTGTTTGGGCGGCTTCCGCCTGATGCTCCGCTTTACCCTCTGTCAGCGCAAAGTTTCAGGCGTCGCTGGGACGATTTACTTGCGGCTCTTCATGTTTCTTCGGATTTGAACCTTACGCCTGCTTCTGTTCGTGGCGGAGGCGCTGTTCACAGTTATCGACAAGGCATGCCGATCCTGGATCTGCTTTGGCGCATGCGTCTGCAGCATGTGCAAACTCTTCAGCATTATCTGCAAGAGCTGGCGGCCGAAACAGTGCTTGGCCGCCTGTCGGCGCCTGCCCGCCGCTCTGTGGATGCTGCCGCTCGTCTCCTTCCTTTTCTTTTATCTTCTCTCGCTGCCGAGGACCCTTGACTGGGCTACGGAGTTAAGCTCCTTCTCGTACCTCGAAGCGGCCCTGGGAAGTGGTGGAGCAGCTCTTCTTCTTCGAGTACCACTTCGTCCTCCTCGTCTACGGCAAGCTGGTGGTTTCTTCTGGGCTGACTGCGACTTCTTCGCTTACGGTTCAGCTTAGCTTCTCTCCGCTGGGTGCTCTGTCGTTTTTGAGGCGAAAGTGCCGAAGACCGCTGAACAGTCAGCCTACCGAAACTTCCAAAGGGCAGCGCAGCGAAAAGGAGAGCTGCGGTGCGGACGCTGCCATGAGCCAGTACTTAACATGTTTTACATGTTCAGTGCGTCAGCGAATGGTGGCAGCTTTTTGTGGCCCGCCCTCCCGCCCGTGGAGCAGCTCTTCTTCTTCGAGTACCACTTCGTCCTCCTCGTCTACGGCAAGCTGGTGGTTTCTTCTGGGCTGACTGCGACTTCTTCGCTTACGGTTCAGCTTAGCTTCTCTCCGCTGGGTGCTCTGTCGGTTTTGAGGCGAAAGTGCCGAAGACCGCTGAACAGTCAGCCTACCGAAACTTCCAAAGGGCAGCGCAGCGAAAAGGAGAGCTGCGGTGCGGACGCTGCCATGAGCCAGTACTTAACATGCCCTTGTGTTAGCAGATCCTCGCGCGGCCGCAGGCTTAGTTCCTCGCCGCGTCGAAGAGCAGCACATTCTGCATTTGCTGACGCTCCTTCCTCACGACGGAGCGCGCAGAGGTCCAGAGACTATTGAAACGCACTGCTTCTCAGTTGGCGCTTATGCGCATGGCAGCGGCATAGTCGGAATCAGAAGTAACACCCGTCTCTTCCCTGAAGTAGTTCGTGTCTTCACCAGGTTTGTTAGGCAACAGCGTAGGAACCACACGTTCACGGCAGTAGCTTTGTTCCGCGGTCAACAGACCGAGCTTCACAGCGACAAGTGGAACGAGCCGGACTCGTACAACCTCGTACTTCCAATCACGCAGATTGTCAGCGGCGGAGGAATATGGATCGAAGATCCTGCTGGCGAGGCCCAGTGTCCCCAGTACAACTGCAACCTTCTCGGTCGCGTCCTCCACCTCCCAGCCTTGTTCAAGCCCTCACGCAAACACTGCACTGTCCCCTGGCAGGGATCCCTAGCGCAAAGGGTCGTGCTCGTTGCTTACACTCCTCGCGGATGGAGCAACTTGCCTTTCCCAGACCAACAGTTGCTAAGAGATGCGGGTTTCCACATGCCCCACCTGTAAGCAGTGCCACTTGCGGTTGCACTCCTCCCACACGTGGTGAGTCGAGGCTTTGAGTAGGGCTCGTAGGTTCCCTGAACTGTCCTGACACGCTGTTGCTTCTGACACTTACCCTCAAACGTTGATGCAACATAGACTTCCAGAAGGGGGGAGTTGAAGAAATACAGGTCTTTCAAGCCCTCTTGTACAGTATCTGGACAGTCATGTTGTTGACCATGGACACATTTGGCTCAAGACACAAAAAGAGTGACTTGCACGTTGTGTTTTGCTTTACGTGTATACCACGCAAATAACTGTGTGCAATCCACCTATAGCTTGCAAGCAAAGAGTACTTCTGGGGATCCGCGCTGTGCTGAATTCCCCAATAGCTTGCCCGCAAAAAATGAAATGCAAATTGGCAAAACACCAATAGCTTGCCAGAAAACCCAAAATAGATTGCAAAAATCTGGATCGGGGGGTGCGTGGATTTAGGGGCTCACAACTCTCCAAATCTTGAAGGTTTGCTATGGTTGTAGTAAGATTCGAACCCCTAAATCCACTCACCCCCGATCCAGATTTTGGCAATCTATTTTGCGTTTTTTGGCAAGCTATTGGTGAATTGCAATTTTCAATCTTTTTGCTTCCGGCAAGCTATTCGGGAATTCGAGCGTGCAAGGTCTTTTCTGCCAGCAAGATATTGGGGAATTGCATTGCGCGTGATCTTGTTTTGCGGCAAGCTATTGGGGAAATAATGTTTGGAGGGTCCTGTTGTTGCTACAAGCTATTGGGAAACTCATGGAAGGTCTGGTATTGGGGAGTTCCGCTTTAGAAGGTCTTATTTTGCCAACAAAGTGCAACGGAATCCGGGTGACAGGGCCCAATTATGGAAGTTGTACCCACACTCCTGTACGTGCCCTCCCAGCGATGGCGCCAAATCGTAAACATCATCATGAAGCCCCTAGTGACTCTAGTCTTGTTAGCAAGCTAGGTGAAAATTGACATACAAACACAAAATATTGTTGATGATGTGTTTGCTTGCGGCAACACACAACCCAAGAGACTTGAACAAGAGTGGAGGAGCTTCCATGACGAAACACGAATCCTCCACTTGTGCTTATTGCGTCTACTATGCTCTTAGGCGCGAAGGTAGCAAGCTTGCTGTTGATTGCTCACGATGCACGAGTCCCCCGTTCCCCGTGCAGGCAATGTCAGAAGAACGACTTGCCTGCCGTGCTGGCTCCAAAGAATTGCGGAACAACGTTGCCTGCAGGGGGAAAGGGGAGAACGGTTGCTGAGTCTGCTAAAGAGAAACAGGAGAACGATTGTTGGGTCTATTGGGTTAAGCATTTGTCACGAAGTTGAGGCCTGCTGGCGAATGTTTGCGACGAGCTATAAGGCAAAGTGCTGCGTGCTTCCTCTTGGCCAAATCACCAAGTCTGTGATGTTGCGGCAGTGTCCGTGGGCAACTTCAGCATTCTGCCACATCCCGGTTTGCGAGCTCCGAAACAGGGGCTGGAAAGATGAAAAGAAAATGGCTTCAACGCACAGGCCCTCAAGTGATCCACCGCACAGTCCAGCAATGGCTCGCCTTCGCCGCGCCTGGCAACGCGCACTGGCACTTGCTCACGCGACAGACGCGTCGGTGCTTAGCCCCGCCCCGGCTCCGGCAGCCGCGCCGCCTCAGACTAACTCCTGGGCCGAGCACGCCCCGCCCCGCCTCGACGCCGCAGTCATCGCACAGCTTGTGACGGACTTCAAGATCAACTACCCGGGCGAGCACCTAGACAATGACGCCATGCCCAGTGTCAGGTAGCTCAGCATTGTCCACAAATGGTTTGCGCCGCAAGGCAGCATCGCATGGGTGCCTTGGCAACTTAGACTGTCGCACAAGCAATATCAAGATATTGTGGAGTCTAAGTCCTCTAAGATGCTCCGCGCAGAAGCACAGTTTTTAAGCACCGCACTGTTTGACGAAACGCAAGAGATGCCTGTGGAGCATCTTCGCCTGAGCACAGCATGGCTCGGCCGCATCCAGACGGTCTTTCGCAATGCAATTGCACTTTGCAAGGGCGCGCATTCGATAAGAAGATCTTGGACGCAGCAACGCAAAGCCCGGCGGACCCGGCATTGCGCACAGTACAGTGACCACAACAGAACTGGTCGCCGCCGATCGAGCCTGGCTTTATGTGGATGATCTTCTTTTACTGCTCAAGCACTGCCAGTTGGACACTGGCGCAGCACTCCTAGTTGCACTGCTGGCGGCCTTGAAGGCTGGAAGAAAGCACAGTTCGCCCAGACCGCTACCTGGTGCGGCTGGAAATTTTGCTTCCGCACCGAAACGGTAGAGCTTGTGCACGGAAAACTTCTCAAGCTCCGCACGCAGCTGCAGGAGCTGCACAGCACAGCAAAGGTCCCCCGCAAAGCGCTGGAAGCCTGCTTAGGCCTGCTGAATTGGGCGACCTCGCTCAGCAAACACCTTCGCCCGTTTATGGCACCGCTATACAAGGACTTGCATTCGGCAAAAGGCACGCTGCACAGCATAGCTCCTGCTGCCTGGACAAACTTCTTTGACTGCCTAGATGAGTCAGCAAAGCTCAGCCGCACACCGCCTGGCAGCTGGCTGCCGCGAAATGCACAACTCTTGGAGGTAGGAAGCATCAAGGTGCATAGCAAGAAAGATGTGCCGCGAGTACCGCCTTCGCATAAGCACCAGTGGGTGCGCTTGGCAGACCCAACACGACAAGAAATACATTTCCGCAAAGAGAGCAAATTCGTACTGCAATGGCTTAGCCTTTGTTTTGCGCATGAGCAGCCTAGATCTCTGGGCACAGCACCTTTGCTGCATCTGCCGCAGACACCTTCGCGGACAGGGACCGCATGAGGATAGGCGGTTGGCCAAGCACAGCAACGTTTTTTGTTTGGTTTAGCGAAATCTTTCACGCAACGCAAGTGCGCACTGAATGGCCCCAGCTAGTAGGTAGTCTTGAGCCATACATTGGCTGCTTTGAGACACTCGCACAGTCGGCACTGGCGCACTGCTCCTGGCAGCTGCTGCGCTCTCGCCACGCACGGTTCGTTCTGCCTTCGGCCAGTGACAACACCAGCGCAGAGTCTGGCCTGAACAAGCTCTTTAGCACAGCCGAGCCGCTCGGCAGCTTTCTTCGCTTAGCCGCAACCTGGGCACAGTTGCACCGCGTGCAGTTTCAAGTGGAACACCTCGCAGGGGAAAAGAACACTTGGGCTGATGCGCTGTCCCGCGGACGCATCGCCTTTGTCCAGCACCGCACTGCGGACAGACTACGCATCACTCTGGCCCAGCTAACTTCGGCATCGCACAGTGTCACAGCACACGGAGACACAGCACAGTGGCCAAAGTGCTTTGTTCAAGCTGCGCACGCCAAGCTACGCACTCCATGCTACGATAAATGCTCCGTTGTGAACGGTAGCGCCCAAATGCATTGACACGTCTTGCCGCGCTGGCCAGGTACGGTTTGGACTTCGTCCTCGTGCAGACACGAAGGCTCCTTTTAGCTCACGCCCTAGCTTGGTTCCGCTCTGCTTTGTACTGTCTTGTCAGGTACTGCAGTTGGGTCTGCCTACACTGCCACTTCACCCTCGCGCGGTGGGGGCATTCTGAGCAAGCTACGGCAAGAGGTTGCAGTGTCCGCTAAAGTGGGGGCTATACATCGTGCCTCGCACAGCAGTGACTTGAAGCTAGCCTCGCTTGGCACGGACAATGCAACCTCAGCCGGTAAAAACAGTGAGTGCGCTGTCTCTCTCTCTCTCTCTGTTTCTCTCTCTCTCTGTGTTTCTGTGTTTCTCTCTGTTTCTCTCTGTTTCTCTCTGTTTCTCTCTGTTTCTCTGTTTCTCTCTCTCTCTCTCTCTCTCTTTCTCTCTCTCTCTCTCTCTGTCTCTCTCGTGCGCTTACGTGGAACCCATTCTGTGATTCACTGATTCACGCACCCATTCACTGATGCATGAGTGAGTCACCGCCCCAGCCAATCATTCACTCACCCGCCATGGCTTCCTCACTCCTTCACGACCGCACTCGCAGACCCACTCGGTCGCTGACTCGCTCGCTCACTCACTGGCTTGCTCGCTCAGTTGGACGGACTCATTCCGCTGGCACCGCATGGACCTCGTCATCTACGGAGCGCTGCCTCTCGATCGGGCACTCTGCCGTGCCAGAGTACTTGTTCTCGGCTGTGACACACTTCTGCGGGTTGCGAATAACTGCGCAGGACGCCGCCTCCTTACTAGTTGCCGAGCGTCGCACACGAGCCGGCTACCCAAAGCTGGTCGCCGGTGGTTGGCAACAGCTCGTGGTGTTAGCGAGCAAAGTTGGACGGCGGTGCGAAGCGTCCGTGTCCGCCGGCGAGCTTCGTCAGCTGTCTTCGTGCGTGGGCGGCTGCGGTTGCCGATGCTAGTTCCATACTCATGCGGCTGCGGCGCGCCTGAAGCCAGCCTCCCGCGCAGGGCTGGTGGCCGTACTGCCGGAGCTGCTTTGATCACTGCAAGACGAGCGAAAGCGCGGACCTGCCCTGAACTGTGCAGGTCCAACCGCTGCAGGCTCACAGTCCTCGCTCTCGAGGTTGGCATGCTCGAGCGGCAGCGCCGGAGTCGGAGGAACACCCGAAGTGGCGCAGGCGGCTCGGTGGTCCCCCAGAGGGTCGAGGCGGCAAGTGCGGGGGCAGAGCGCCAAGGGGAGGCGGAGCCGTCGAAGCTGGCAATAGTGATTCAATAGTGACATCGTCGGAGGTGGGGAGGACAGTAAACACACGGCCGGAGTGTGCCCAGCCTGGGAGAGGAGCAGGGCGCGAGACGCAGGCGAAAGGTCTGTAGAGCGCGTCTCGAGCGCGCTCGTCGCAGGTTCGGCTAGCCCGGCGTTGCCAGCCACGCGCAGTGCACCCCATCGCCGTCTTCGACGGCCATCTCAGGCAGAAAAGAAACGTTGCCGAGGGCGGTGTCCCGAGCAGGGGTGCAAAAGCCCTGGCTGGCAAGGTGAGCTGCAGCTTGGGCCCCTGCCGCGACGACTGGCACACGGCCGGCCTCAGGGTCCGCGAGCTTGCGAGGCGAGGAACCGCGCCGCGGCTGCAGGCGCACGGTCCCGGGGCACGGGCAACATGTCAAACCAGCAGGATGCCTATTACGCGGCGTGCCGGTCAAGCGTGGCCGCTCGCAGGCCGAGCGCGTCGCATTGCAGTGTCATACTGTCGCTGAGCGTGGAACTGTCGCTACGCGTGGAACGCTCAGGCAGCGGGGCGTGGCATCCGCAGTGCAAACAGGCACCTGTCAATCTGTCAACAGCGCCCTCGTGCGCTTCAGCCAAGGGCAAGGTGGCAGCAGGTGGCAAAATGCAGAGAAGGTAGTTGGCCTCAATGCAAGCGCGAAAGCGTAACAGGAGCCAAGCAGCCGGCATGTCTTCGACAGCTGGGATGCGCGTGAGCAGTCTCTCGTGTTCAGCTCGCTTGAGCTCGCCGGTTGTCATGCCCGGCTCGCAAGAGCGTCAACTCCAATGAAAGAAAGCGGAAGGGCTGGTTAGAACGACTGCAGCATGGGGCCCGGCCTGCAAGCCCAGCACCTAACATGACGCCGCCCAACAGGAGGCTCGAAACCGTCGAAAAACTGATGGTATGGGGTGAATCGCGGGCGTTTTCTTGCGCTGATTCGAAGGCGTGGCAGAGGGGCCGGTCACAAGCCAAAGAAGCGGCGACTTCGTCGGAGCCTACCTTACCTCCACAGAGGCCCTTGAACCAAATCGGTAATCTGCGTGAGCTAATACGCAAGCCTGCCGGCTGGTAAAACTACTACGGGAACCCTTCCCGACTTTCTATGCCAGCGTCCCGCATAACAGACTCCGTGCACCAGAAAAACGAAGAACTGAATCACACCCAGGTCGAAAGTACGAACGAACACCTTGTTCAACATTCCACTTTATCCTACCCGAAGCCCGAAACAGGAGTTATGCTTTTCCGATGCCGATCCGCCGCATCGACATCGGGAGTGCATGTGCGCCAACCACTGCTGCCGCACGACCCGGCCAACTTTCCGTGATGCGCACCCAATTTTTTTTCTTTTCCACGGACCTTTTCACCACCGTCCAAACCAGCGCAGTCCCTGTGCAAAGCCAAGGCAACAGTCTACAGCAAAGAGCGGCAGGCGGCGCACGCAGAGCGCAGTGACACCACGCGGTCTGCGAGCGGGGGGACAACAGGCTGGCTGCGAAAGAGCGCGCAGCTGCAAAGGAAAGGAACGCAGACCACCGGAGAGTGAAAGCCGAGATGGCGGCAGCGCGTGAGGGTGAGGGCACGGACCGTGCCCGACACCTTGCCAGCAAGCGGACAAAGGTCGCGGCCTCGAAGGCAAAAATAAGGTGGTTGTGAACAACATCGCCGGGCGTCGCTCCTTGCAGCTCCAAGGTTCAGAGGTAGAGTTTGCAGACCAACAGGTGCAGCTGGGCATCGTGCTGGAGTTGAGCTTTTGCTTTTGCTTTGCGCCCGTTCGAGTCCAAGACTACGGTCCTAAAAGGACATGGGGAATGTCAGGAAAAGCATATGCACGCCTAAGATATGAACAAGCTTTGCAACGTGCGCCATTCGGGCAACGATGCAGCACAATCGATCCAACTATTTCGGTCAAGGTGAGTCGCAGCGAACATGTTTAAGTCATCATCCCAGCGCGTAGCGGGACGACCAGGCTTTCGGCTCGGCTTTTCACTGAAATTATGCCACCATTTTTCTGTTGGTAACCATTTCGTGGTATAAAAGTGCCATCCGAGTTGACCCGCAAGTCGCGAAGCCAGTGTGAATTTACAACTTCGCAGCTGTTTTGTCCAATTGGGTATTGGGTGTTGGCATAAAGCGTAAGAGACCCGAGAGTTCATCCTTCTCATCGTGACCACCCACTCCTCATCGTCCACACGTCGCCAACCAACTATGGACCGCAGCATACGACGTTGAACAACATCAAGGTCAGTAAACTGTTTGTCAGTAAGCGGCAAAGTTGATAGTCCATACAGTACCGCCGGAGTCACAACTGCTTGAAACAGCTTCAACCTGTTCTTCAATGAGACATGTTTGTTCAGCAAGCTCTGCCGATGTAAATGAAACTTGTGCCATGCAACCCGAATACGGTGTGAGTATTCCACGGCTGCACGCTCACGGAGATTGCCACACAATAAACGTCCGAGGTAAGGATGTTGATCTTTACCGTGCAAAACCGCAATCATGTCTCCATGCACATCCAAATACATTGGCGATGCCAGCTCCGTTGTCGTCAAAATTTTTGTTTTCTTCGGATTGAGTTGCAAACCGACTTTCAGAAGCTCTTCCGACAACACTTCCAACATGTAGGCCAATTCAGATGACGATTTGCTGTAAATCATCAAGTCGTCTGCAAAGCGAATGTTCGTCAAACGTTCGGTGTGACCCACGTGAATACCACAGTCACGGATGCGGGATTTCCAAGATTGTATCGCTGCTTCAAGCCCAGCGTTGAAAAGCAAAGGGCTCAAAACATCACCTTGTTTGACTCCACGCGTGATGCGAAATCTGCGGCTGCCATGAACAGATCCTGTCTGACCCAAGTACAATGCCTTCAATAGCTGTATGTACGAAGATTCCACACCCTGTTTCGCAAGTGCAGCAAACAATGCGTTGTGTTCCATGCGATCAAAAGCCTTCGTAAGATCTAAGCTTGCAAACCACAAGTTGCATTTCCACTCAACTGATTTGCCACATATGGTGTCAAACACTGCAAAAGCATGATCAGTCCCGCGATGCGGACGAAAACCCACTTGGTCGGGTGACTGGTAACTTTCCAGCAGCGGTTGCAATCGCGAGCACAACATCTTCGAGAAAATTTTGTAAGTCACTTTCAATATCGCAATCGGGCGCCAATTCGAAGCCACTGAAGCATCACCAGTCTTCGGGAGCATGCTGAAAACGGTATGGCCCCACTTCGGATCCCAAACGTGTTCATGTAGCATATGGTTGTACATGCTGAGTAAGCACTGATGTAACATCCCGCCGGCATGAATAAACATTTCCAAGACCAAGCCATCGCCGTCTGCAGACTTACCATTCCGAAGCTGTTTCAAAGCCAACTGGAGTTCAGCATCGTCGAATGCAGGAATCTTGTCAACACACGACTGCGGGCAAGTAAAAGGCAATGACGCGTGACTGTCATCGTCAGTCGAAAAGATGTTCTCCAAAAAATCGGCGAAGTCATCCGGGGAAGGTTGCGTCGAACAACTGTGTCGTTTTATGTTATCATCTTGAACAGCATGAAGAGGATTTAGGCTGGAAAGTTCGCTCAGGATCTCGTTCAACTTCTCATTACGTCGTAGACGCATATGGCGACGCAAATGTTTTCGAATAAGCTTGGAAAGATGTGCCCGCTCCACGGCACATCTGCATTGCCGTCGTTGTTGAAGTAGGCCACGAAAATCTTCACGTTCCCAAGGCTTCTTTGCATCAGTGGATCGTTGGGTGCAACTTTCTGCCTGTTCTGCACAACGTTTAACACCATCTTCAAGCTCCGAAAGCGTCTGTGGCTTTGATTTTCGCAACCAGTCAACGAGCAATGATTCGTACAGAGTCTTTGTTGGGGCAGTCGGGTGCCATCCGCGTCGACAACGTTGACGCGCAACACGTGGTTTTCGACATATTTCAACCTCAATGCATCCATGCACTGCCCTGTGATCGGAACCTAAATCAAAATGGCAAGATGTACAAGCTGATCGCGCACTCAACGAAACATGACATAGCAAAAAGTCAATACGCCTCCTGATGCCCATGCTGCTTTCGAATGTCCATGCCTCCTGTACAGGTGAATCCCTGTTCAACACTGCAACGCCATAGGCTAGACACATCTGTTCAAGCAGATCGCCACGTGTTCCAATGCCCAGTTGTGTATTGAAATCTCCCCCAACCATGTACGCAAAACCGCGCCGACGAGCATCCTCAAGAACAAACTGAAGCTGTTCGTACATGCGTCGCAGATCGTCGATCGGATATCCAGCGTGGGGCATGTATACTGACACAAACCGGATAATGCGCGCACCGTTCTTCAGGTCCAAACACATCAAGCGGTCATCGAGTACACGAACTTGTTGCACGTAAGCTTTATGTTTGGAGTGTAACGCAATTGCAACACCTGCACAAGTTGTGGCCCTGCGTGAACCATACAGTAAATGACCTCCGTCCAATGTTAATTTGTCGATGTTGGCCCTAGTCTCGCTGAAAAGGACCACATCCCACATGCATTGCTGCATCTCACCCAATAACTCCAAAAGTTTTGCGTTTGAATGAAGTCTTGCATTTTTACAATAAATGTGCATATGCGCCTGATTTGAATTCACTTGCACTGATTCATCGCCATGTCTTGCTTTCGTCGACTTAACCACGTGAACAGGTTGACCCGTCGTGAGCGACCGAGAATTTGCACCAGCTGAAAATTCAAGCTTTGCGCGAGATGAAGTTGAGCACGTTAGGCTTACCCATGCATGCACAGCTGCTATCTGTACGGGCTCGAATGCTGCCGTCAGCTGCATTCGGTGTTGAGCTTGTGGTTCACACTCGCTGTAGCGACCGACATCTCAACTCCATGCAAACTTCCGGAATGAAGAAAAACTCTGGCTGTGCACTGGTTCCTCGAGTTGTGTTGCTTTGGGAACTCTGTTTCCAGGACCGTCTATCAACGATTGCTTGGGCGCTGGCCATCATGCTTCGGAGGCGTTCCGCAATGACCCTCGGTAAGCCATCAGAACTCAATCCTATCGTATGCTGAGATGGAGCCGTCCTCCTGGCCAGCAGCTGTGCAGGCGAAGGAATCATGCCTTGCGATTCCCCCGTTCACTGGTGTGGTGTCGCCATTGACACCTGCGAAGACCAAGGCGGAGCTCGGGCACCATGCTCGAACAGTGGTGGTCCCGCATGTTCGTGCTCATGAAATGAACATTGATGTGCCGGTCAGCGACGCCATGCGTTGGCCCGCGCGGCGCAGCGCAAGCGCCGGCACACCTACCCGGAGTTGCTCCGTGCTCGCCGCTGCCGCCTTGTCGCTTTTTACATTGAAACTGGTGGGCGCTGGAGTGAGGAAGCCGCGACCTTCCCCCGACTTCTCGCGCAGGCCCGCGCAGCCAGCGCACCGTTCGCCGTGGTGACCCACCCGCTTTGCACGAGCTCCCGGCTGACGCACACTGGTTGCAGGCACCCGCCGCCAGCCGCCTCCCAGCCCGCCCCACCTAACCGGTAGACCGCAGCATGCACACGGATCGGACCATGTACTTCTGGTGTTGTTGTAAAAAGGTGCGAAAAAGTAGAAGGCTAAGTATCCGACCGTAACGTGTTTCGCAAACGAGAAAAATTGCAAAACAACAAAAGCATTGTATCCTGGACCAACCCTTGAATTATGCGTCCGCAGCGCTGGTCCGAAATCGAGGCGCTTGTTCCGAGAGGCATCCGTACTACCGTTTGCAGGTGCGGGGCTGCCGCACAAATCACGGCTCTTATTTCACGTTGCGCACCAGGTATCAATGTCTGTATTGTGTTTTGGGCCGGGGCCCGACCGAGGCAAGAAACTGGCCGACATGGCTACGACTTGCATGCCCTCTGCATTGACGTGCAGTCATGATTCGGAGTGGTGGGTGCCACTGGAGGCGGAATGGGACAAGGATGGTGTCGTTTCCCAGCATTGGTTCGTTTAGGTTTGGTTGAGATGCTACTGTTGCAGGCAGTCTCCTTCAACACTGCTTTTCCTGAGCCGTTGTACTTGAAGGACGGAACCCACACTTACGACCGTGTCTCAACAGCTTTTCCGGCAGGTCCAACAGGACACATCTGGCGAGTTCCGCGTTCTGGGTTTAGGTGTGGGCGAAAGTTCCGATTGCACAGGCGGGGTTGCACATTGCATGTGCTGGGAGCTAGCAGTGGCTTTGCAGCAGCTGTTGGTCCGTTGGGAAGCAGAGGAATCGCAATGTGCCAAGGCGAGGGCTTGGTTCTGGGTGATGCCCCGGTTCCAGACTTAGCTTTATTTGTTTTGGATTGCGTTGTGGCCAGTCACCCGGGAAGCAGGACATCTGGCGCATGTCGAACAGCTGACACAAAATGTTAAGTACGGTACAGCAGGTGAGCCAGCACCGTACGCAACTTGGCTTGAGTGTCGAGACAGCGTGAGGGCAAGTCTTGCAAGGCCAAGCGTGTGGCAGTGGGCGCGCTACTGCAGACCAGCCCTGCCGCCGATGTGTGCTTGAGCAAGGATGCAAGTTCAGTTCAATTTGGTGGCTTGTGGGAGATCTTTGGCGATCAGTTGCCAACACCATTCAACCAGGATGCTTCGGAAATGATTGGCGTGCCTGATGCACTGACTCCTCGCGAGGGCATCTTGGACGGTGACTTGTGTTGGCTTGCTGATTGAATGCTTTTCCCACCACCACACCATGCCAAGGCACAAATCTCTCTGTCGGGTCAGTTTTGCATGGCACGGGTGGCTGCAAGCCATGTGCTTGGTTCTGGAAAGAGCAGGGATGCCACTAGGCTGCATCAGCCCCACAGATTCGTTTTTGGAAATGTTTGCAGAGGTGATGCCCAGAGCCAGGCTGCAGAATTGCCATCCCCCAATCGATAATCGATAATAGTGGACAGTGCGGATTGCAGTTCGGGATGCAGGCCAACATTTCGGACCCCTGCCGTTTGCGGACAACATGATCTTGTGTGAGGAATGCTGCGGAATGCCATGTTAAGTGGAACAGTCTTTGATGTGCACTGAATAAAACTGTCCACCTTGTCGTGAAGAGATAGGACAGGGCAACTGTCTTGAGCCGTTTTGCATGCAACATTGAACGGCGCAAGAGCTTTTATCGTAGCAAGGGCAGGGCAAACATCTCTTTTCTCTTCCAGTTGTAGTGTCGAGATGAGACCGGGGAAGGGGGAGTTGGGGAAGTTGGGGGCAGGTGGGGGGGTGCATTTGTTTTTTTATTGAGAATCGGACTGATATGCTAATGGCTATGCAGGCTCTGATTTTTTGACTACGACTACGATGTAGAGAAGCTATCTTGTGTCGCCTTAAATGGTGTAACCATAGGAACATGTAGTTGTGTGGATACAGGAGCTTGTTCGAGCGTGCGAAAACGTACGGGAGCATGTAGTTTGCGTCTGCGTATGCAAAGGTGTTTGTACACACAGATATATCGCTTGCTGTACTTCAACATGCACATCCGTCTGTAAAGGTATCTTTTGCTCATCTATGTCATCTGTGTATAAACCAGCATTGACGTAGCGACACGCGCGCAGGCGTCCAAATTCAAACACACCCTCGTGTTGGCGAAGTTTGGCCAGTCTGATCATTGCAGTACCAATCATAATGAGAGTAATATCTTGCACTAAAAGGCCCTGCAATCTTTTGTAGCCTGTTTCTTTTCCTTTTCCCTTTTGGATGCCGTCAGTCAAGCGGCAGATCGGAATGAAGTATTGGTTTTGCCTGCCGCCACTTGCACTTCCAGGCCGAAATGGAGCGGAATGTCAACATTGCCATTTATGTGACAAAAGTGAAATCAAGGCACATCGCCGGTCAGTGAGTCATTGCTTCTCGATGGTGCGGAGCGCAGTCGCGCGGAGCAGGCAAGAAGGAAGGCTAAATCAGAGCAGTGGAAGCAACAGAAGCAGGAGGCACTCCCATCCCAAGAGCTTGTCTGTGCGGGGGATGCAAGCATGACCGAATATGCCTTTGCGAGCTGATGACTCACTACCGTGTCAGTGGTTCTTTGTGTGAGGCGCGGCTGCCTTCCACAGAAGTCGAGTCTGTGCCTGTGGAAGAGCTGCAAGGGTAGCTGCTTCCGCGTGCCAGAACTAAAGAGCCTTAGCTGAACAAGAGAAACTACGCAGAGCACGCGAGATTTCATTCTGTTGTTGTCGCGAGGAATTAAGACATCAGCAACCTGCAACCACTTGCACCTGCACCTGTTCAGGCCGGTGGGCTTGAATTTGAAGCTGCAGAAAAACCAGCAAGCCTGCAACGATCCTGTGCCAGGCAGCAACTGGTATTGCAGCGAGCTGCCGTAGCTCCTCCGCGCGGCTTCGAGGTGGTGGCACTGGTTGTCCATCATATCGGGCATTCTGGGACTTTTGCACTGCCACCAGGAGGTTTGTGCCTGGTACCGACCGCTTGGTCGAGCAAAGTATCTGCAGGAATTGTGCTTATGGTGACGTCCGCAAGGCCTTGTACAGCACAAAAAGGCCAATGTTTCGCTGACCACAGTCCCCGTCTAAGCTTCCACTTGTCTTGATGTTGATAGTGCGTGTTGGGAGAGAGCCGAGGTAACAGGTACCCTGGTTACATGGCCGGCGTGAGCAGATTATTGCTTGTCAGCCAACGATGTATTTTCGCATCGCTTTATGCGTTTAGAATCTTAGAAGACTGCAACTTTTGGCTGTGGCGGAGTTGGAAAGGGGTTCTCCTGTGTGTCAGCTTCTGAACCACTGGCAGCATGTGGTGGCCTACATGTCAGTCTATGGTGTTGAGCAGAAGTGCCGGCTTTCTGGCAGATGGTCTTGGCTCATGTGCAGTGACGTGGCAATCATGTCTTGAAGAGACTTCCCCACATGCTTTGTGTGCAACAGCAGGCATGTTGTCGGTAGTCATTGGCGGCAATATCGATAGTTCTAGATGCGCACCGAATACAATAGCAACTTTATCGAGCCACCGCCTCAAGAACTTCCTCGCAGTGGCACACGAGTGGAACTGCAGTGTCATTCCCGGCGCGACATTGAGGTATGACTGGTCACGACTTGCCAACGCTCGCCTGTCGTAGGGCTCCAAGTAGACTTCGCTGTGTCGCAGAGCCGGCAGAACCCCAACAAAAGACGCTGCTTGCGCTAGGACTCCTTCAAAGGACCCGTCCGGGAGCGCGCACAGTGCCTCTGAGAGGCGGCGCAGGCAACAGGCCCCCGCATTCGCAAAGGTCTCTTTCAACGCGGGGCCAAGCGGGGTGTGTTGACTTTCTCTTGCTCAGGCACCTCGAAGCACAGACAATACTGCGAACCACCTGCACTCCCGTTACTTGCTCAGCATCACGCGCTTGTCGGTGCTGTGTGTCAGAACATGTCTTTTGTTCCAGCTGTGCCCGCATTTGGTTGACCCTGCAGGTTTGAAGGCAGATGGGATTGCCACGATCTGCCCTCCATGGTTACTTGATTCGAATCATGTCAACTGTCAGGGCTGCTGCTGCTGCTGCTGCTGCTTCTGCCCCTCCTACTATTACCTAGTACTACTATTTTGCGTGATACCGTTGCTCCTACTACTACTACTACTACTACTACTACTACTACTACTACTACTACTACTACTACTACTACTACTACTATTTTCAATTGAACGCTGTGCGAGCGGGCTCTGCACATAGCGGGCGATTGCCGCGGTGCACTCACTTTGGTGTGAAACTGACTCAGACCCTATAGCTGATCAGCCCAGGTCAGAAAGACCGATGGGAGAGCTTTTGCGGCCTACAGGCTTTGAGCGAACTGGCAGAGATCAGCCAAAGCTATTTTGCAGGCTGCAAAATATCGAGCTCCAGCTTGTTGTGACGACTTGATGTCGGGATATGATCCGCGTGGTGCATGCTGGCAGCAATGCAGGTGTAACGTGTTTGGCAGCGGGCTTGGGCATGTTTTTCCGACTGACAGCGGCGGCATCAAGCAGAAGGGCTATCAGTCCGTCTTGGAAGAGACACGAAGAAACAGGCATTGCCTCCGCTGCTAGTTGCGCATTCTGCCATTGGCACCATATGTGTCAGGCAGGACTCACTGATGCCAGGAGCGGCTGCCACTGGCCCCAGAGTCTGAGCCAGCTCAGCGTTGGAGACGGCATGCAGGGCTCTGCCTGACCGCTGCTTGCCGCCGCCGGATGTCTGGCGTCGAGTGTCGACCCCAAAAGGCTCGGAAGGCTCTCCCATTTGTGAATCCGGAGCTAGGGGAGAGGTGGTGCGACCATGTTGGTGGTCTGGGCTGTGAATCTTATCAGCCATGCTGGGTCAGCCTTAAAAGCTGCGGGTAAGCCTGCGCATGCCTAAAGCATGCTTGGCCTTGACGTGGGGAGGGCCATGCCCACCTATTGTGGGGTCCGGCCTTCCCACGCACAGGCACCCTATTGGTGCACGCGATCCTAGTCTGGGAGGGCCAGCACTCACCCCTTGAGGGTGAGTCAGAGTCACTCCTGTCTTCTCAAGAAAAGGAGGTAGCAGTCTTCCATTACATGTTTGCGATCTGAGGCCGAGGCCGGGTATGGGCGGGTGGCGTCATCACCCACATATAGGACGCCTCCGTTGGGATGAATCCAGAAGGACCGGTAGTGCCCGGTGTGTATGTCAGCACCTATGTGAAAGACTCCCGAAATGACTGCGTACTGGTGCCATTGCCGGACCTGTCCCTCAGTCCAAGACGGCAGAGAGATGTGCCTGCGCAGATCTAACGGGGTTCGTCGCTTTGTGCCATCCATCCATCGAGCAACAGTGACTGGTAAGATGTCTGGGGCCCATGACAGGGCACGCTGGAACATGTGGTTGTACCAAGCCGTACAGGCCTGCTGCAGTGTGCGACAGGCGGAGGAAAGCGGCAGCAGGAGCGGCGTGAGACCATCGTCCTCACTTTCCGGCACTCCATTGGTGCGTCCCTCCCAGCGAGCTGGTTGCAGAGTTCCCGTGTTGTGCTCTACCAGATACGTTGCAAATTCGGAGGCGTCTTGTTGACGGCCATCGAATCGCCATCTTGGCACTAGGGACCGGAGAGCGAAGAGGCTTGGAGGATTGATGGGCCTCGCATCCATTGGATCCGCTTCCGTGCTTGTGCAGTGTTGAACCAGTGGTTCCAGCTCCGCTACATTGGACACAGAGTCAAGCGCCGCTAAGAGGGCTTGAATGGTCGCGTTGACGTAGCATGTGTTACCCGAGTTCAACATGTGCCGCATACGAGAGTACAGGCCCGGCGGGAGAGTGCTGCCGGCGGCACCTGTCGCTGCCATGGCGACAGGTGGCGATGAAGCCACGGCAGCTGGCTTGTCTGCAGCCGTGAAAAAACCGCTAAGTGACATTGTCACCGCGGTCTTTGGATGAGGTTTGGAACATTGTTCCCGCATCTTGTCGGTGCCTTGTACCTTGTGCCACCCAAGCAGGACCTGAAACAGGACAATGCACTGCTCCGGGTGCTTGCGTTTGTCATAAACCTGCAGCTTACAGAAGGGACACGAGTGCCCCTTGATCATCTGCACTGAATATGCCCTGCAAAGCTGAATTGCTGCCGGACCGTCACGTTGCCAGGCCAGTGCATGGGCCTGTCTGTGATGATTTTTCATCTTGGTGTGGTCCGGGGTCCAAAAACCGCACAAGATGCACCGATGTTTGAGCTCCTGAGCTTCGGGCTGGGTGGCAAGGGCACTGAGTCGGTTGCTTGGCGAGCTCTGCACCTTAGCTCGGAAGGCCGCCAAGCCCTGGAGGGCCTGACCTTGCAGCTGTTCCTCCGTGGTGAGGGAGATCTGGCGCAGGCGATCCGGCTGCGTGCAGGCCCCCGACAAGAGATGGTCGCGTAGGCCTTTCCATTGATGGAAGGCCTTGTCGCATGCAGAACAGACAGGTAGACCATCCTTAGAATGCCGACTGCGATCAAAGGAGGGGGGAATGTACCTCGACACGTGTTCTCGATGCATTCGCGTAACGTGCATGTGTAAGCCGTGTGCAGAGACAAAGCCAGACCCGCAGTGAGGGCAGGAGTGAAGTCTCTGCTGCGAGGCTTCAGTAGATGCCGGAAGGTTTTCGACCTCTCTCAGCATGTCCTGCAGGTCCTGTACAACGTGACTCATTTGCGTGACATCACCATATGTAGCTGGCCGTGACGGCTGCCGGTGTGCTTCTGAGCTCGTTGCTGAGGGACCCAGCTGGGCCCATGGGCCTCGCGTCACCGAGGATGCGCTTAGAATGTTTGCCGGCAGGGCTGAGGGGATGGCCTCGGGGTTGCTTGGTCTTTTGCACAATCGCTTAAGTCTGGAAGTCATCCTGGCTTGAATTTTAGCTACCGGGTCCTGGATTGAGTGCAGACGGTACAGGTCTGCTGTGGGCGTGTGGCTGACATGAGCAGGTTGATTGAGGACTGAGCGTATCTTGTGCGCATACCATCCTCTGAGATGCCTGGCCGTCTCCTCCGTGAGGCCGACTTCGGGAAGACCCGTGACCAAAGTGGCCCATACGGTGGTGAACCAAACCTTCAGCCTGGCCATGGGCCCCGCGGTACGGCGATTGTAAACGAATCGCTTAACCTGCTGGAGCTTTTTGGCAGCCTCTGCTATGCGGAAGCGCAGCGTCTGCATTTCAAAGTTACCATAGGAGATTTGGATGCCCAGGTACTTGACTTGCGTCTCAAGTCTGTAGGCAGGGAAAGATTTGTGCCTGCCTAAGCGCCAATGCCTCTGTAGCTTGCCCTCCGAGTCGGGGAGCCAGCAGGTGTGTTTCTGAAGCGTGGCCTCCGCCTCCCTGCCGTTAAGCTTGACGAGTATGGCACATTTGGCCGGGTTGACGCGCAATCCCAGTTTCTCCACCTCCGACAGAAGCTGTAGGATCATCTTGTGAGCTGCGTCCACGTCAGCTTTGCTGCGGATGGTGCGATGCATGGTGAAATCGTCCGCGTATCCTGTGAAGTATTTGCGGACATTGTCCCAGCCAAACGTGTCGATCAACCTATGAAGAAGGCGGCCCGTGAGCACAGAAAACAACGTGGGGGCCAACTTGCAGCCTTGTTTGATGCCCGTGGTGGTTTCCACGTCCTTGTAGGCCCCCTGAGAGTGAAGCCTGTACTTGGACCGATGATGAAGGCCATGTATGAGCTTCTGAAGGGAGGGGTCCGCGCCCAGTTCATCGAGCAGGGACAGAATCTCACTGCGAGAGACAGTGTCGAATGCCTGTGAAAGGTCAAGAGCGAAAGTGATGCCGCCGACTAGACCCACAGGACATTGTCCCCGCTGTTGATCTGCTCGGGTGAGATTCGCATTGCGACAGAGTTGCCTGGCTTCCCTCAAGTGCTGAACCACTCTACTCTGTGCGTCAGAGAGACCTCTCCCAGGGAGGTACGCAAACTGGGGCAGTGGCTTCATGTACGGCACTGTGAGAGGCTCCAGGAGCTCCTTGGCCGTGCCCGCCAGTCCCTTAGCATCCGGGCGAAGGATGCCCAGTGGCCTTAGTTGGGAAGGCTTGTCTGCCGGTTTACCCGGTTTTGGTATGAGGCAAAGATCCGCGCGAGTCAGATCGTCGTCCAGGGACTGGTCCTGCGCCAGACTGGAACAGTACTGTGAAAGCGCCTCCGAGACCGGCTGAGCGCAAAGTTTCCAGGCTGCGGCCGGTGCCGCTCCTTTTGGAACTGCCTTGCCAGGTTTGATCGAGGCAATGTGCTTCGCTAACTTGGTGTGTGGCAAGAGGGGCAACAGTCCCGAGTCCGACGGAAGCTGTGGATGCGCCGCGAAGACCTTGGCTGCATACTGCCCCAGTTCATCCAGTTCGTTCGCGGGACTGAGCAGGAAGCCCTTCTCGTCCTTGAGCTGTGCTTTCAAGGCCGGTTTCCACGGACGGAGATGCTTGAGAGTCTGATATGCAAGGTGCTGGTCGCCCTGGCTCAGAGCCTGATCCACCTCAGCAAGAAACCGCTTTGTTTGGCATTTTCGAGCCTGCTTAACCGCTTGTTTATGCTGCTCACACAGGGTTTGTCGGGCCTCATCATCCGGCGATGACTCTGCCCTGGGGTGAGCATTGCTCCCACGCGCAGAGCGCCACATGCGTCTGGCTATGCGCGTTTCCGGACTATCTGGCATTGCCACCGGGGTCTTAGGGAAAAACCTAGATGTCGCTTCGCCAAGGAGACGATCCCAAGACGCCGGCTGCATGTCCGGGGTGAGGCGTGCTTTGACCCACTCGAGCATTTGCTGGGCTGGCAACGTGTTGTCCCTGACAGCTGCTTGCAGGGCAGCAGAGTTGTAGTGATGTTGCTGTAGCTGAGGAGCAGGCAGGTTCCAGTGCCGAACTGGCTTGACAGTGGCACTTATGGGCAAGTGCCCGCCTTTTTTCCAGCTGCCCAGCGGGAAATCCGCCAGCGGCGTAGAGGCCTTGGCATTGCCACCAGCAGAGACCTTTCTTGGTGAGCACAAAGTCAATCTGAGTGCGCGCTTCCCCTTGCCGAAATGTATGTGTCGGCTGAGGCCTCCACGTGTTGAGAGCAACTAAGCGATGATTGAGTAGAAAGTTGGTTAGCTCTGGCTCGTCGGGCCTCGGTTCTTGTGGGCAGGTGGTCCCGGGACCTACCAACCTAGGCTGCTTTTGTACGGAGCTATTGAAGTCTCCTGCCAGGATGAGCGTGTCTCTGTGCGGCACGCGCTGCACGCATCGGCCGAGAGCCTTCAGGACGTGCGCTCTGTCCTGACGGTTAGTCTGCACCTGCTTGGCCGGGGACCAAACGTGTTGGTAGACAGCAACTAGCGTCATGCGGGCCCCATGCCAGTCAAACCTGACTTCCAGGGCTCTGCCTATGACATGTTCCTGCCAGCGCACACTCTTGGGCAGGATGTGTGGGGACAGGAAGACCATGACCCCGTCCGCGCGAGTTGTTGAGGGCTCCTTGCGGGGTGGGGTCGTCTTATCGTCAGTAGGCATTGCCTCTGCAGGTGGATGTTTGTGGGCCTTGCCCCCGCGTTGCTTTCGCCTAGAGGCTTTCGGATCAGCCGCCGATGCAGACGAGACGCAATACCAGCCTGCAACACTAAATTCGGCCGTGGCTTGCCAGTGTGTCTCCTGCAGGACTAACACATCGCAGACGAGTTTGGCCTCAGTGGAGAGCCATGACTTGACTTCCGACCATTGTTGCTGGCCAAGATGGCCGGCATTCCAGGACAGTACTCGGAGGGGCCTGGTGGCCTGACCTGCCCGAGATCGTGGTGCAAAAGACCGCTTGGGGCCAGGCTGTGGCGGGCAATTGCCCATCCGCCTAAGAAGAGCCGGGGTCAGAACCTGACCTCGGTAAGAGACAGGCTGCTGGCTGGCAGCCACCTGTCGGCAAACATGCTTGAAAGAATTCTTCCTGATCTGAGAATAATTGTGTGAGTGCACTGGGAGCAGCGCCATCCGCTATTTCGTCACAAGGCAAGCCTAGTGACTCCCTCCACCACGCGGCTAGTGGAAACCCTACCGCCTGCCCAGTGGGCCCGTGTTGAAACAGGGTACTGGGTCCAGGAATTGGGACCTGGCGGCTCAGACGCAAACAGTTGGCACATGGCACATGGCTCAGCGTGAGGCACCAACCCTTAGTCGTTCAGAGAGAGGCCTGTTTGAGACCTCTAGCAACGAAGGGTTGGAGTCCAGAGCTTGTTCGAAAGCCAGCGCGAAACTTCCAAAACGTCTGAGCCGTGGCGGCTACTACTACTACTACTACTACTACTACTACTACTACTACTACTACTACTACTACTACTACTACTACTACTACTACTACTACTACTACTACTAATTGTGAGTGCACATACCTGTGTCAGTGCACCTGTCTCTGCAGCCTTGCATTCAGTTTGTGTTGCATGTTGTTTATAATTGAATGTTTATGCCAAACAAATGTTTTGGCTCAAGTGCTTTGCTTTCTAAGCAGTGCCAAGTGTGCACGGCTGTAGTGAGTTAAGGTAGCTTCGCGCCACGCGGAGTTGCTACTCGCGACGGCCTGCGGCCTTTGCAGGCTTAGGGACTGTGAGCGTGCGAGTGGACTCGCGAAGCAAAAGACAGCTGCCGCTCCGTGTTTGCTCTTTTGCAAGACCGGTTTGCGGTGCTTCACAATTGGGGGCTGTTCTGGGAAACGCTCTCAGTTCCTCCGCGGCCCGTTGGTGGCGCGAGCTTGAGTAGCTCGCCCATCCGCGGTCCGCTCCGGACGCGTGGGCCTGAGCTCACGCTTGCGGCCCTTAGGTGGGTGCGGCGGTTTCCGCTCCCCCTTTGCTGCTTTGCGCCATGTCGGCGGAGGTAGCCGGGCAACCTGCTTCAGGCCATTGAAGCCGGTGATGTCCCTTACCCGCGGCGTATGGGTTACGTCGCGTGGCTCAAGTGGCGGAAGCGCACCGGGAGCCGACCGCTCCGTAAGCGCGATGGTCGTTATACTTCGCCTGAAGTGGAAGCGGCCCTTTGGCGCTCCGTCATGGCCTTCCTCTATGATGCTGAGAACGGAGAAGAAGATGAGGAGGAAGAAGAAGAGGAAGATGAGGAGGTTGATCCTCTTCATGATGCCCTCGGCGAAGAAGCCGAGGAAGGCCCGGAGCTGATCCCCGACGCGGGAGATGGCTCCGCGTCTCCAAGCGGCCCACCGCGGACCGCTGGAGCAGTCGCGGGCGGCGCGCTCACCCCAGTGGCCGCGGCCGTTGTCGGCGCGCTCCCCACCGGTGTTCCGGCCCTGACCGATGGCCGGGCGGGGCTTTCTGGCCCGCCGTCCACGGCTGGGTCGGTGCCTGGCACGGCTGTGTCCTTGCAGGCAGAGTTGCGCGAGCTCTATCGGCCAGATCAAGAGCCCGTGGCGGACTACATGAACCGCATGGCTCGCATCGCACTGGCGCTTAGGGCGCATGGAGTTTCTGTTACGGCCGGGGAGCTTGCAATGCTCACTACGAAGGCGACCCTTCTGGCTGAGGAGTTCGCCCAGGTCGGGGGCGATTGGCATCCGACCCGGATGGTTAGGCGTCTGCGGACCCGCTTTGCGGTCGCGGCGCTTAAGGAGGCGGGCGACGGCACGGATGCTGCCGACGTCCAACAGGAGATCCAAGCGATCGGCGAGTTGATCCTTGCCCTCGACGGCAAGCAGAGTGCTAGCGCCGATAAGGTTTGGAGTTCCCCCTCTGCATGGGGGCGACGTTTTCGCCGCCTCCGCTGCCGCCACCGGCTTTTGCACCGCCGGAGGGTACGCCCGTTGCGGGTAGTGTCGCCAAGGCGGCGGCCCCCGCGCCTAAGGCACCCACGGCGGCGGTTTTGTCTAACGCCCCGCCCGCAACGGCCGCTCCGGCGGCCCGACCGGGCGCCGGAGACTTGGACAAAGGGGACTCTCCTTTGCGTGCCAGGTTGGCAGCGTTGGAGATGGAGATCGAAGCCCTGAGGCGGGGCTCCGATGGTGGTGCGTCGGTCACCGACGGCGCCGGGCAGGTGGCTACGGACCTAGCCGCTGCCTTGAAAGAGGCTCTGACCTCCCGTGGCGGGCAGAATTGATCACTTCTGTCAAGACGGACCTGAACTGGCCGACCTTGACGGATGATAAGAGTGATTCGAAGGATGTCGTCCTCTTTTACGAGGAATTCGAGGACGTGTGCGGCTTGGCGAACAACTGCCGCGGCATGTCTGCGCGGGAAAAGCTCCTAGCCCTTCGAGCGCGGTGCAAGGGGTCACGCGCTAAGACGTACACGAACGCGTACAGGGCGGCCTGGAAGTCTGGAGAGGTGCTCTCGGACCTGGAGGCAGTGTATCTCCGGAT
The DNA here is from genome assembly GCA_905221615.1 of Symbiodinium sp. CCMP2592. Lineage (NCBI taxonomy): Eukaryota > Dinophyceae > Suessiales > Symbiodiniaceae > Symbiodinium > Symbiodinium sp. CCMP2592. Next base: position 312,335 of record CAJNDT010005858.1, read on the forward strand.
CAAGACTAAACACCTTATGTTCGGAGAATCCCGGGAAGAACGGGTGGACGGTGAGCACGTCGCCCTGACCAAAGGGCGCTTGACGGGGCATCAATTTGAGCCCTTGTTTGAAGCTTCCATCGCGGACCTGGAGTCCGTTGGACTCGGGAAAACTCCCAGGGAACTGTACCTGCGCTACCTTCGCAAAATGCCGCCACATTTGCAGAAGGAAATCCGCTCGGACAAGCGTCTCTGGCCAGGCGACTCAAAGGAGGTTGGGCTCCGTTCGCCGGCCACCTGGGAGGAGTGCTCGAGTACGAGCAGCGAGAGGCGGCGCACCGTGCGGTGGCCCACTCCACGTACACGAGCACGCTGGGTGCGGATGCGTCCGACCCGGCCGCGGCCGCTTTGAAGCAGGCGCGGAAGGAGATCAACGATCTCAAGGCCGCTGTGAAGGCTGCGGCCAAGTCTGGAGTGGGTAAAGTCTGCTTCGTGACCATGGAAATTGCCCCAAAGGTGACTCGTGCCCGTACAGCCACGACAAGGAGCTGCGGAAGCAGGCCCTGGCTGCTAAGCGGGGTGAGTCCACCCTAGCCACGAAGGGAGGTGGCAAGGGCCCAAAAAGAGGCGGTCCGAAGGGCGCTCCCAAGGCCAAGGCCAAGAGCTAAGGCCAAGCCTAAGGCGGGCCCTAAGCCGCCTGGCACCGTGTGCCCTTTCTTCGCTAAGAACGGTTTTTGCAGGAAGGGTGCCCAGTGCGACATGGTGCACACCTTGCTTACGGGCCAAGGGCAGCTAAGGGGGGCCAGGGCCAGGGCCAAGGGGCTCTGCCGGCTAACTGGGGGCCGCCGTCTGGCGCCTCCATAGATCCAAAGCATGGGAGGGTCCCAGCTCGCCTGTGCACGCCCTGAGCAAGGGAGAGAAGCCCTGGACGACCTGCCGGGCGACTGGTGGTCACTGGCGGACAACGAACCCGAAGAGTCCAGTATACCGAGTGTATGCTCGATGGTTGCGCTGGCGCCAATCATGTCACCGAGGAGCTCTTGGTCGGTATTGGCGCCGAAGACCCTCGGTTTCCGGTCGTGCGACTCGAGAAATGGGTGCACGGGAATTCGTGCACGGAGTCGCGTCCGGGGCCCCAGTTCTCCTCAAGGGGGCGGCTGTCTTGCGCGTTACACTGCTGGAGGGCGAGACGGCCGAGGCCTCACGGCCTGGCCCAGAGATATTCGTGCGTTGTTTATTTTCGCCGCCAGAGGGTCGAGATTGGCACCCGTGTCCGCAAGGACAGGGCGTACGCCTTCGAGGCTCGCCTGTCCTGTCTGAGCCTGCTGGCTCGGACAGGGGCCTCCTTCGCTACTGGCGCGGAGGCTCAGGAGACGGACGGGACCTTGTGCGAGGCCGTCTTCCCGGTCGACTACGGTGTGGCTGTCCCAGGGGTCTGGACTACGGGAGCTCAGGGGGGGGGTTCGTCCTCCTTGCGGCCCAAGACACTGCCTGGACCTTGGAGCCCGGCGACGTTGTCGTGGAGGTTCGGGCAGGTGTCTTGCGGCGTTGCCGTGTTTCCGGAGGTTCCGGAGGAGTGTTTCTCCTGCGGGGCCACAGACCGGCCCGCAGTGAGGAGCTGCCAGGGGTGTACCTGTTCCCGGTCTAGGGCCTAGGGGGCGCCTTGGCACCAAGACCAGGGTATGCGTTCTCCCCGCCTTCGGCGTTCCTCGTCGAGGACCCGGTAATGTGCCCAGTGAAAACACCTGGTGGGAGGCCCCTGGCGGCTCGGCCTCGGTGTGGGCGCGCAGGCCCAATTAAGCTCGACGACTCTGGACCGGCCGTCGAGGACCAGCCGTTTGAGACGTGCTTCCTTGCTCCAGAAAACCGGCGAAGCGTGGCGTCTGTGGGACACGCGCGACCTCCGCATGTCGCCGAGTGCGGCGAGGTCCCGGTTACGGAGCGGCTCGCGGTCTTTAGGACGCGAGCTGGGCCGTGGGCCGGGTGGCTGCCCGGCTCGGCGACGAGCGGGCGGCGGGGCTCGCTCGCGGCCCGAGAATCGGGCGTGGCGAACACTTCCTCCCATCCCAGTTATCACATAGTTGAGAGCTGGGATATAGAAAAGATGATGGAGGAACCGCCCACCGATTACTACTACGATTGTCTGCGGGCGGATCTTCAGGATCGCCACCCGCGGGCGGACCCCCACTTGCTGGACCACTTGGTCAGCCTGGAAGCGTTTCTCGACAAGTCGATCTTGTTCGGGTTCTCTTTCGGCATCAGCAAGGCGGAGGTGTGCGTTTCGGAGGGAAGCTCTTGGGGCACCGCATCGGGCGGAGCGGGAGCTCGCCTGATGAAGAACGGTGTCAGGCGGTCGTGGACTTCCCTCCGCTCAAAGAGAAACTGCACATACAACAGTTCCTCGGGTGTGCCAATTGGCTCCGAGGATACTTGCCGGCGGAGTATGGACACGCCGCTTAGGTCTAGGCCAATGGCAAAAGCCTGGCTCCGAGTTTCCGGAGGGCGGCCTAGGCTCTGGCGCCACTCCAGGCTGCAAGGCCTTCAAGGCCATAAAGCAGATGATGCAGAAACACATTTGCTTGGCCTCCTTCGATGAGGCGGCAGCGGCCGATGGGTCGTGCCCCTTATAGAGCAATCGCGGTGGGCGGAAGCGTGGTCCAGATGACGCGCGACCTGAGCCGACTTAAGGTCCTGATGACCCACAGTAAGTCGCTCACGCCGGCGCAGCAGAACTGGCCGCCGCTCATCCAGGAAGCGTTTGCTCAGCTGGAGGTGAAGAGGGCCACCAGAAAGACGTTCGGGTCCATTCGCACGGTGTGCTGGACCGATCATGCGAACCTCACCAGGGCGCAGACGAGTGATATCGGCCTGGACCCGCCTAAGCTGGTCAGGTGGGTCGCTGAGATCCTTCTGGATGGCTCCGAGATTAGGAGCCTTAGCGGTCGCTCGGCGACGCTAGGCGACACCTTTAGCCGCAATCCCAAGGACCGGGATGCGCTCCTTGCGGCCCGGACCAAGGACCTCCGACTGGCCAGCTCAGGGGTTTTGACCTGCACCAGTACCTGGGGGAGGGGACTGAAGGAACGGGGCCAGTCCCGCCGAGCCCGCGGGCCATGCTCCGGCCGCGGTCGCCATCGCTGTTGCGGCTGAGGCGCCGGTTAAGGTGATGGTGGTCCTAGACTACCTCCGCTGGGAAGAGCAAGACGCGGCGCTTGCGGATATCCAGCGCGCGTTCCAGCGGAGTCTTCCAGGACTCTCCGTGCTGTGCGCAGCTCGTGGGGCCCATTTGACGACACCGCGGGCTTAGCTTCGCACTTCGACGGCGGAGCCAACTAGGCTCGCCGGAACGAAGCGAAAAAAGCGCTTGAGGGTGGATTTACTCACCTCTTGCGCCAAGGTCCTTCGTGAGGCCTGGGCCGGGATCAAAGGCGTCTGGGCTTTGCGGCCTCGGCTTTGGCGCACCCAGAGTGGCCACACCGAGATCGCGGAAGCGTGCCCGGAGCTAAAGAAGGACTTCCCAGAGCCTCCGCTGAGGGGTTTTGGTGTCACGGGAAAGGTAGCCTTGGGCGCTGAAGTTCTTCAGGCCCTGAGGTTGGACGCCTCGAAGGGTATCGAGGAGTCTAGCATCAAAGGTATGCTCGAGGAGCCCTCTCGTGAAATGTGGGATCACGATGGGCTGTGCGCTTGCGGTAAGCGCACCTACCTGTTTTCGAGGTGTCCTTCCTGCATTGAGCAGGAGGCCCTTGACACTGCGGTAGAAATCGCGGAGCGAGAGGACGCGGATGTCCGCGGCGCGGGTCTCCGGACCGCGACCCTGAGTCGCCTGACGTGGGCGTCGAAGTGAACGACGTCCTGGCGGCGCAGGAGCACGCTGGGGGCGTGGTTGAAGTTCCTTCCTCAGCCGTCCAGTCTTGGGCGGCCGAGGCGCCCAGGGACGAGGCTGTGCAGGCCCTGTTTGGCAGCCTCCGAGGGAGGCTTTGGTCGGGTGGAGCTCATTGCTCCCTCAGCCGAGGCTCTTCCTCTGACCAGCGTTTATACATCGCTTGCTGGGTGGTCCGTGAGGGCGCAGTGGTCTTAGGCCACAGCAGCGCGCCCGTTGACACGATCAAGGGCAGCATTAAGCTGACATGGTCAGTGGAGCCCAACTGGCACGGCCACCGGCACCTCGTGAATGAGGTGTGCGAGCGGATGTGTGGGTTTCGAGCGGCCAGGAACTGGCACTCGACCCGAGGTTCGAACGCCTCCTTTGCATGGTAGGGAAACCCCGCCGTGTGGAAGGGTGGTTCGACAGCGAAGGTGAGGCGTGCATCGCTCACCGCAAGTCGCTGCGAAAGCAGGGCATCTTGGCTACGTTCACCTGTTTGGAAGAGGGACACTGGAGCCCAGCCCCCCTTCCTCGGAAGATACAGGTCGACAAGTCCAAGAAGGCTAGGGCCCTTTGCTTCGTGGGAGATCTCTACACAAGGAGCCCTGTGCCGTCCTGGAGTTGCTTACTCAGGATCTGGTCCTGACTAAATGGGACCATCAGACTCCTAGGATCAAGGTGAAGGTCGATCCAAAGTCCTTCGCCTTCCCTATGGAAGTCAACGCGGACGAGCTTCGTCGCGAGCAGCTTGCGGTCCAGGCTAGGGACGCAGCTGGTGTCTCGGAGTTCCGAGTCACGGGTTCTATCCGTACTGCCTGGTATGAAGCGCAGCGGAGGGATCCCTCGCTCGCCGGGTCTTTCAGGAAGACCGAGCCGCCCATGGTGTTGGCGGCGGACGGCTTGTTGGAGCGTGACGTGACGCTTATAATAGGACGGGCCAGACAGTCACGGTCCCCGTAGTCCCTAACGGTGTTGCGGGGGCGAACGGCGTGACCTGGCGCCGAGCGTGCTATAACGCAGTCCACTGCGGCGTGCTGGGGGCGCACCGGTCGTCTGAAGTGACGACCAAGGTTCTTGAACGCGCGGTCTGGTGGCCTGATATGGCCAAGGATGTAGCGCAGTGGGTCTCCAAGTGCCTGGCCTGCATCAAGGGCAGGGCTCGGCCCACGAAGGTTGAGGCGCGCGCAGTCAAGTACGGCGCCTCCACCTGCTGGCAGGAAGTCAGCGTGGACTGTGAAGGTCCGAACCGGGAGGACCGTGAGGGCTACCGGTATTCGCTGACCTTCTTCGACTGCCTCAGCCACGCAGTGCTGTTGGAGCCGATGCGGTCGCTCACGCACTCCGAGGTGCGACGGGCTTTTGTCCGCTGTGTCCTAAGGAGCAGGACGATGCCTACGCTCGTGCGCTCGCACCGCGGGGTGGAGTTCAAGAACGGTCTCATGGCGGAACGTAGCGCTATGCCAGGCGCGGGGTGGCGCTTTGGCGCGCCTCTGCGGCCATGTGAGCAGGGCTCCAACGAGCGTGTTTACCAAGAGGTGCAGAAGGTCTTGGGTGCTGTGGTTCGACAGGTGGGCTCCGTTGTCGGAGACACTTGGAGCGAGTGGCTCGTGGTTGCGGAGTATGTCATCGACAATACTCCCGGGCCACATGGGTATACACGCCCAGGGACCTAGAGCGGAGCTGGTCGCTCGCTCTCCCCCTCGAAAAGGATATTCTGAGGGAGGCGCTAGAATTTGAGCCCATATCCGATTGGGCCCGCAGGCAGTTTAAGCAGTTCTCGGAACTGTCTGCCGCGGTGAAAGGCCATTGGGACCGCAGTTCTGCGGCCAGGGCCAAGCTAGCCAACAGGCACCGGCGCACGGTCGACTTGAAAACAGGTGACCGCGTCGTCTGGAACGCGCGTAAGGCCCAGGTTCCCTGGAAGCCGGGTCTGACCGGTCCCTGGCGCGTCGCAGACGTGCGGGGACACAGGCTTACCTTGGAGCCCGTTCCGGACGTGCCGGGGGGTACCTTTTCGGGTTCGCGTGGCTCGATGGAGGCTCACGCCGAGGACCGCATCCTCGTTCCCCTCGACGCGGAGGCTGCAGAGCCTCAGCCAGCAGGTCTCTGGAGAGGCTAAGCAGGTAGAGTTCACCCTGACCTGACGAGACGTGGTCCTGCGCTTCGGGGAACGCGTTGCCTATCGTGGGGCGTGTGGGGGCCCGAAGTCGCGCAGACTTGGGCGCGTCACTCACATAAATCAGGCCCGCGCCCAAGTGGGCGTGAGCGGTGTCCGCGTTAGGTGGGCCCTCGCTTACCTGACGGAACCGACTACGGCAGCGCCTGAAAGTTCTCTCACCAAAGCAAGCGCTGGTGAAGCTGTTGGGTCGTAGAGCCGAGCGAAGTGGGGAGGTTTTTAGTCGAGGCTGGTTCCAATGCAAGCGAGATGAGCTCGCTACGACCCAATCGCAAGCTGAGACCTGCTCTAATGGGATTGTCGCCACTGACGCCTGCTGGGGTGTGCCGTGTCCTGACTGTGGAGTTTAGTTGACTAACCACAGGCATATGCGCTCGCATCGCACACGTCAGCATCTCAAGAAAGCAGAGGACTCGGTGCAACCGACTGTTGCCAGGGCTAAGCCAAAGGAGGTTCTTCCCTCGCATATCTATGCCAAATATGCGTTGGACGGCATGCCCACCTGCAGATTTTGTGGCGTGAATTTTCAGAGGGTTGAAGGCCTGAAGAAGCATATTAATGGAGGGTGTCCTAGTATTGACCCTAATGGTGCCCCACATAGTCCCCGCCCCAGCCTGAACAAAGCCTCGGAAGTCCAGGTAGCTTCCGAGGCTGTCGTCACTGCTCCCGCCCCGGCCACAGGCCTAGTGCCGGGCGGGACAGCTGACATGTCAGCTGCCGATCGACCACTCTTTGAGGATGGTGGTTTTCTAAGCACTCTGAAACAGGGCTGGCGCGCGATTGCATGATGCTGAGCTGTGTCGCTCCCTGCGAACATACGGCGTCTTCTGCATCAATGGGTCTCGCTTGTAGGACCGGGATGCAAGCAACATATCCGCCTCTGTCACTGTCATGTGCGAGAGTGGAGACACGCACGCAGCTGTCGCCCGCATCACAACCCTGAGGCTTGATCCTTGCTCCCCGTGCCGCTACTGCTGCAAACCCACGGGAGATCCGCGTCGGCACCTCAAGAGTTGCGTACCTGTGTTTCAGGCTTCACTGGCAGCCCTTGTTCTTTCTGATGAGACTGTGCCCACCCAAATCCTTCCAAACGAGGACTCCTGCCATGGCCGAGACGATGGAGACGGAGCAGCCAAAAGCGGTCCTTGCACGTCGGGAGATCGATATGGTGTTTGGTGGGGAAACGCCGGAGGAAACGGCGGCCAAGGAGGCCAAAGAGGCCGACTGGGGAGCAGACTGGGAGGAGGGCGGTCGATCCAGCAAGTGGATGAAGCAGGAGGGAGGAAAGGGCCCGTCGCAGTGGCCGAAAAACTGGTTCCAGAAGAGAGGCTGGGAGCCGAGCTCACGTCAGTCCTCCAAGGCTCAGCTGGATCAGAAGGTCCAGCACTTCATGACGACAGTTGCCAGGGTCATGATCCGCCACGAAGCGGACGTCACGATGCTTCGTGCAGACACAAGCTTCGTCCTCTTCATCGATACTTCCACCCACTCCTGCTTAAAGTCGGTGCAGGAAGCAGCGGAACGATGGGGAGAGCTCTTCACCAAGGGCGAGGTCAAATCGCCGCTGAAGCTGGTGCTTCTGATGGGCATCTTCCAGAAGCTCAAGGAAGCAATGGAGGATCTGCAGGTCAACGAGGACAAGCAGAAGCGATGCACGGCTGCGGGATGGCTGGTGGAAGGCCGGCAAGCCCTCGATCCGGCCTGGGTATACCATGTCTGGAACCCGCAGACGAAGCAGCAGGAAGTGGGCGACACAGCGCCTCGGTCCCACTGCGAGATTCTCAAGGATCTGGACCGCTTGCTCCTGCAGCTCCCTACGCAAAGGCTCCTGCTTCGCTTTCGCTGCACTCAGTCCCTGACGGACAAGATGGAGGGCGAGGTGGTCCCGTTCATGATCACCGTCAGCCTCCGCTCACAGGCGGCCGACGAGGTGTACGGGATCATGCAGCGATTGGTGGGCAATGCTTGCTGCAAGATGTTGGGCATGAGGCTGAAGCCGGAACGTGTCCAGCGTTCCCAGATGAGCAAGCAATCGAGCAAGCCTATCAGGCTCTGGACTTCAGCGAGTGGCGCCCCAGGAACTACTCGGCGCAGAAGAGCTCGGCCTAGGTCGGCCGAGTTCTGATGGTGTGGTACTACAGGCAGTGCCACACCAAAGTCTGCCAGGCCCCCGCCTACCGCTGATTAAGCTTGCGAATCCGTTGGGCATGAATATTTGCTATGCCAATGCTACCATTCAGGCTCTCTACTGGCAGCATGAGCTTGCTGGGCTCACACCCACCGTTGCAGGGAATGTTCAGGCCGGGTTTTCCTTCCTCAGGCAGTCACATGCTGTCTTGGTGATTGAGAGTTTGGCTTTTCGGCAAATCTTCAATGCTTGGCCCGAAATCTCACGGCAGCGCGACATAGGCGAGTTTTGGCAACATATGGGCACTACGCTGCCTCTTGATGCTCTTGCAGGCCGGTGGGAAGCCCGGCTCTCCTTGCCGCATCAGGTAGTCGATAGCGGCCGCTGCTCCTCGCCCATTCTTGTTAGACCAGAGGGAGGTACCTTGCAGAATGTTATCAACAGGTGGCGGAATCAGTACTCCGTACATGGCATCGTTGACGGTCTTGGGCTAGTGTGCCTGCAGATTTGTAGGTATGGTGAAAGACGCGGCAAAAATCAAACTGCCCTGCACATTCCGTTACGCGTGAGCCTGCCACACTTCCTCGATCCGGATGAGGGCACTGATGTCGTTTCTCTGTCCTACCAGGTAGGGTTCGTGGTTTATCACGGGCCGCGAGCAGTGGGCATTATCAGGCTGCCTTGTGCTTTCCTGCCTCGCAGGCCGATAGCACCCAATGGACCTATTATGTATGTGATGATAGACGTAGTCCCCGACCTGCCACTCGGCGTGAACTAGGGTTGATTACCCGAAACTCATACCTGGTGGGTCTGACAAGAGCGTAGCATCAACACCTGGGAGAGTGGCTCCGACAGCCACAAGTCGCTCTCCCATGTTCCATAATTCATGTGCCACTCCGAAGCGTCCCGGCACACTGTATGAAAAGATCTCCTATGTGTTTGTTTTTGCACGTGATTCAACCTTCCGTTTCCTCTCAACATGAATGCACCTTGCGCTGATGATTCGTTGCGCGCCTGCCGCGAGTCTGTTGCTCACTTTGGGCTGTAGTTCTAGTGGTTTTCGGACTGCTGGCCGCGGTCGGGGCCTCATACCACCACCTGCCTCAGTTGCGGTGCCTTGTCCGATCCACTGCTGCAATCATGCCAATCTTCAGTGGCGGACTATCGCTATGACTGCCAGCCTGCCGCAGCCCTTTTTCCAGCATGACCGTTGAATGCATAGAGGTGCCGGCCGACATTTATCATGATTTCTTGGAGGCACATCTGCTTCTAAGTGCGGTTCGGCACTTGCATGTCCTGTGTTTTGGGGAGCTCCCGCCGCATCAGCTTGGGATGCTGGCTCGCAACGACGTTCTTCAATGGGCATGCGGAGCTCTACGTGATCCGTGGCGCCAAGAGCTGCTGGCCTATGCTGGTGATCTCTCTAGTACCTTCTCGGTTCAGATGCATGCCAGTTTACCGGTGCCACATTGGCAGGACCCCGGCCCTGTCGGAGCCGCTGAACGATTGGCAATGCACATGCTTGAGACTGGTAGTGCCCCCATATGGAGCACGGCCCGGCAGCTTGCCATTTTGCTTGATCATGAGCAGCCTCGGCACTCCATGGCTCTGCGGGATGGTGAGGCCTCAAGTGTTAGCTTTGGGGCGTATGCCAAAGGGCCGTTCCATGGTCTTTGCAGGAAGACGCTTACGCATCCGAATGTTGTGATGATCTTCAATTGCTTGATCATGCGAGTCTGTCCGCGGCACACCTGGACGACGCTGGCTATCCACTTCAACTACTGCACTCCTCCTCATCGGGACAAGCAGAACTGTCACCACAATTTGGTGTTTGCGCTGTCACTGCATGATGATGGCGAGCTGTGGATTGAGAATCCGGAGGGAGACGAGGCGATTATGTTTCAGGGAGCAGCAGTCTGGGGCACCCGCTTTGCCCTGCAACTGCATGCGGTGCGCTTTCAGGCACAACAGCTTCTGCACTACACGTGTGCATGGAACACCTTTGATAGGGTAACTCTTGTTGCATACACTGTGCAGCGGTGGGAGAGCCTGGGAGACGGGGTCCTCGCCCAGCTAAGTGAGCTGGGCTTCAACCTTCCTGAGCGAACAGTTCGCTACTCTCGGGATTTGCACAAGGACTGCCTGCCATGCGTTCTTCGGGACTGAGCAATGGGCCGGTCAGTTTAGGCAGATTGATAAATGTGCCCATGGCATTCATTCTGCAGGTTTCTTCTTCGCTCATAAGGCGTTTGTACAGCTTGGAACAGCGGCAGAAGTGGATGTGAGGCCTACAAAGGATCGATCATTCCAGCTTGTGCAAGGTGATACAAAGCAAGAGCTTGAGCATGTCATGCACTCACCTGTGCCCTCAGGCTGCTTCATGGCACAATGTGCGGTGGCTGGATGTGCTCGAGTGGCTACACCCAGTCGTAGCACTTGCTGCTCGTCGTGTCGTGACGGTTACCGCTCCAGAAGGTGCGAGAGGCGGGCGCAGGCAACAGCTCGAAGCGACATCTCCATTTGCATCATGCAGCAGTGCGGTCGGCTTGCATCCAAAATGCATGTGCACTGCTGCTCAGATTGTAGCCATACGAGTGGAGCTGAGCACAAAAAGAGTTGTGAAGCTCGGCATAGAGCGCTCTCTGCTCGTCAAAGTCGTAGCGGCAACGGCGGTAGTGGCAGTACCAGCCAAAGTAGCAGTGCAAGGATTATATGTTTTGAGGAGATGGATTAGATATCTCCGAGAGCTAGGTTTGTGGGAGCCGACAATAGTTCGGTGCCATCTTTTCGGTGCCACAAGTTCGGTGCTGAATCGAATTGCCGGATTATATCTGTCCCTACGTCGAATGGGCTGGACCGCAAGACGCTGGCAATGCAATACTACTACTACTACTACTACTACTACTACTACTACTACTACTACTACTACTACTACTACTACTACTACTACTACTACTACTACTACTACTACTAGTACTACTACTACTTTCCATTCCAATCGCAGCCGGTCGCTCAGCTTAGCGTCAGGTACGTGGCAGTGCATTGCACCGGTGCTTCAAGAGCACTAGAACCACATGGGCAAGTCCCGCTACGAATAGCTGCAAACTTGCGACCTACTCAACTTGTCAAGAGAGTGGTGCACCAGTGCACCCTTCATTCGATCAAAAGAGTGCAAGAATCACATAAGTAGAAAGCGAGGACGTAAAAACGTGAAAAAAGGTCGTAGAACTATTGACATCGCTACAGCCATCTGTTATGGCATCTTGCGTTGATCATTGGGTTTCTCCGTACAAACGTGTAGTCCTGCGAACTGCAGTGGCCTCAGGAGCGCGCACTGAGGACCACGTTCTGCACCCAGTAGTCCCGTGAACTGCCAGTGGCCTTTGGAGGGCACACTGAGAACCGTGTAATTCAGTACCCAAGGGAGGTCTGGCCGCAGAGCATCGCCAGAGCACTGCTTTCTGCTTGGCCATGTCGAATAGCTCTATTGCAAGCTCGCACAAAAGATCTCTTGACACATCGATTCCACTGATGAGTAGGTTCCTGCTTCCCATCTGTGACCTGTACTCCGTTTAGCTTCGGCACTTGAAGTCGTCGCGGATAGGCAAGGAAGTTGCCTTCCCCAACTCCAACGGAAAGAGCTGGAACCCTCACACTGTGGGACACCTGACAATGTAGCAATATAAGTAGAGTCGTCAGTCGGCATCCCACCCCGGACTTGGGACCGGGCCGGCTATCAAAAAGGAGGTGTGGCACTGTGCTCTCAATGGGCGGCTTGACGGCGCGCGCCCAGGAGGAATGCGGGTGGCATCCACGTCTTCAGCTGCAAGGAAAGTTGCGCCAACTCTTGGCTGCTGGTAGACACGCACTTGCAACGGGGCTAGCTCACCGTGCCCACAGACAGTGGCGCGAAGGCAGAGGTAGCCTTTCGCCGGTCACAGGAGTCCGTGTTGGTATGGCTGGCGGGCACAGGGACTGACGCGTTGGCAGGCAAGGGGCAAAGGCATTCAGTCGACCCGTGCGCCTTGTGTTGGGGCCAAGAGGCACCCAGCTGGCGAGCGTGCACTCAATGGGGCGGCCTGACGGCGAGCGCCCAGGAGGAATGCTGGTGGCATCCACGTCTTGCTTGCGCCAGCTGCAAGGAAAGTTGCGCCAACTCTTGGCTGCTGGTAGACACGCACTTGCAACGGGGCTAGCTCACCGTGCCCACAGACAGTGGCAGGAAGGCAGAGGTAGCCTTTCGCCGGTCACAGGAGTCCGTGTTGGTATGGCTGGCGGGCACAGAGACTGACGCGTTGGCATGCAAGGGGCAAAGGCATTCAGTCGACCCACGCGCCCACGCGCCCTTTGTTGGGGCCAAGAGGCACCCAGCTGGAGAGCGTCAACAGTAGCGCTAGCGCGGCTCGCTGCACTAGAAATGTCATCATCACTTGTTGGAGCCGGACTCTACCGCAAGGTTTGCTCCATGGCATAGATGCTACCACCTCCACAACTATGAGTCCCGCTGCTGGGACACAGCTGAGCCGGAGTGCTTATCACTACTACTACTACTACTACCACCACCACCGCGACTACTACTACTACTACTGCTACTACTACTACTACTACTACTACTACTACTACTACTACTACTACTACTACTACTACTACTACTACTACTACTACTACTACTTGTTGTAGCTTCGGAACTTTTGTACTTTTGTATACTCCGCAGTGCTGTTTGCTTCGTCCTGCCCCAGACCACTAATTCTCGTGGCCCTAACTTGTGTTCGCTGTTTTTCTGGACAAGGAATTGGTGCTTGTGATGGGCCCCCGCGAGAAAGGTGGCTGGGTTTGGGGTTTTCCCTTTTTCGGTTCAGGCGGGCTGAGGTGTTTGCTTTGCTTGGGTGTTGAGGCCACCAGCGCGGGAGTAAGTTTGAAGTGGTGTCCCTTGAACGTGGCAGGCCTAGGCATTCGTGGCCCTAACTTCTGTGTTGGTTGTGTTTGTGAAAAAAGGCCAGTGATGTTCGCTGGTTGATGTGAATTCGCAGAATGTGCTCTCATAGAGCCCCGCGGAGCTGGCAGAGCCGTGCTAGGTGGGTGACAAAACAACAACAACAACTATTACTACTACTACTACTACTACTACTACTACTACTACTACTACTACTACTACTACTACTACTACTACTACTACTACTAAGCGTCTCGGCTCGCTTTGCCTCGCCCGGGGTCCCCATGAGAGTGTTCTTTTCCACTTCAGCTTCCCATTTCCATCGGTTCCGATTGCACTTCAGGACTTTTGATATCTCTGACTAATGACATGTCAGCCATGGACCTGTGTGCCCCCCATGGACACAACAAGATCCCACTCCGCGCTACGTGGTGGAGGTGGGAAACTGCTCAAGATGTGCGGGCTCTGCATCTGGCTACTGAGTACTTATGTATCGGATTACGTGGCTTGCCGATATCAGCCAGGGTGCACCTTCAGAACCTTTACGGAGTCTCCTGGCTGGGATCCTCTACGTACTGTATCTGGCAGGAAGCATGGTTATGGACACCAGCAGAGCATAGACCGGCCTTCATTGCACGCACATACGACATCAGCCCGGCATTTGCAGACAGTGTGGTGGATGGTGCCTATGCTGCTAGGATTGGCCGTTGTGAGGATCTTGACGCCATGGACTAAGACTGCAACGACACTCCCCTGCCGATATCAACGCCCACCGGTGACGACTAGTCCCAGTTTGTTCCGGCTGGTATTCATTAGCCTGCTGCTTCTTGGAACCCTAAATTCACCACCCCCGGACCTCAGTAGCCTCAATGTGACTACAGATCACTGCCTGGCCAACTCCCTGTCAACTGGGACCCTATGCACAGCCACGGCCTCAGACTCGCCCCTGCCACGGCTTTGCTATCAGGGAATACCAGGTTGCAAGACCCAGAAGCCACAGCTACTCTGGAACAGGGCTGCCGCGATTCGGGTTACCTTAAGCCCCCACCTCAGCTACCCTCCCTCCTCGAGTGCCCCTACACTTAGTGGTAACAGGAGGTTCCCCTCCGACCCCCAGCTCCCTAGGCCCAGCCCAGCTAAAATCGGCAGCTATCCCAGGCCTGTGGCTCCTGCCGTGCTGGAGGCCAGAACAGGCTGCAGGGACACACAGGGTGAGCTGAACAGCACGACGTCAGCCCTTTGCCAAAATAGGTTCATCTCACTGTGCTGGAGGTTCCCCCCTCCGACCCTCCCCAGCTCCCAGACCTTCACATGCTGTCACCGGAGGTTCCCCTCCGATACCTGCTCTGACCTGTCAGGCCATACCCAAGGTCAGCGACAGCAGCCGGCACTGGGAACTCAACGAGGACCCGCCTCTGCTGAACCTGCGTACCTCCACTTCTCAATGATCAGGAGCGACTGTGCATATCACTATTCGTCTGGCCTTCCTTCCAGTGCTGTCAGTAGCTGCATCAATTCCTTACTCGCCGAAGCCTCTCTTGCTCAAAGTACCCAGGCCCCATGCCAGGACTCGGGGCCCCTACTGGAGCCAGGTCTTCTCCCTATGCCCAGGGAAAAGACACAGCGTGATTATGAGAGGGAGGCCAAGCGTCCTGACAAACGCACACGGGCGCTGCTGAAAGCTCGACAAGATGCCACCGATGTACCCCGCGAAGACTCCATACCAATTGTGCCAACTGAGCCTCCACTGACCGTGTTTGCGGCAGTCAGAAGGAGGGTAATTTCAAGGAGTCGGATCCCTCCTCCTCCTCCACGTGCTCCTGTTCGACGACCTGAACCACACGAGGAGCTGGCACCATCGGAGCATCATGACCTTGGAGCTGCGGCAACGGATGAAGAAGAGATGGTCTCGGTGGAAGTCGAAGTGGAAGGAGAAGCAGTCGTTGAGGTTCCACCTCCGACAACGCCACCACATCCAGCCCCGACCTCTGATGCACCCGAGGCACCTCGCACCCCTACAGAGCAGGTGACTACATCTCCGGCTGACGAACCTGAAGCAGCACAACCGACGAAGCCGGAAGGAGACTCTGCAAATCTGGGCTCTAGCCCAGAGAAGGCGATGGAGAAGCCCTTCACTCCACTGCCTCCCAAGCCCAAGGTCAAGGCGAAGCCACTGTCTCCGCGTTTTGCCAGCCCAGTGGAGCCCCAGGACGAGGGCGGGGACAACCAAGCAGGAGATCCTCTCGCAACGACTCCAAGAGCAACTCAGTCCAAGTCTGGTCGCCTTCCAAAAGGGTCGATCGGACGACTCCTGCAGGAGAGAGCGGCGGCTCAACTGAGGACAACAAAGGCCCGAGCCACTCGGGCCCCCAGTGGTGCTCCTGCGACGTCTTCATCCACGGCAGTCAAGTCCAAAGCCCAGCCGAAGCGGAGGCCCGACCATGACTCTCCTATGACAACTACCATTCCTCCGGAACTGGAGGTTGTGCTTCCCACACCCTCGACCGACACACCTGGAGACGTGGAGTTCACAAGAATCGGGACCCTTACCCAGGACGAAGCGGCTGATCCTAACACAGGTCATAGACAGTGGTTTATCACGACTCCATCCAATCCGGAGCCGACGCCTGTGCTTGACATGCCAGAATGGATCCGGAAGGCACTGGAGATACGACCCGCAGAGCCGGCACCACATCCGCCGCGACCGAAACGTGCCAGACGCAGCACGGTAGACTCTGTACAGCCACCGACAGACACAGACCAGAAGCCAGCGAGTGACTACATGAAGTGCCCTGCTCATGCTAACGCTCATGAGGTGTGCCGCCAGCTGGCCCCCACCCCTGCCTGTGCATCAGCCTCACTCGTCCTTAACAATACTGTTTCCCGGTGCAGGACCCGGCAGCTGCGATCACAGCAGGGGCACTCAGTCACTTTGTTCGGCCAAGCGGGAGCTAATCTGTCACAGTCTTCACAGATGCCATTCCCGCCGTCATCACTCAGCAGACTGGAGGTTCTCCCCCCTCCGCCCAAAGCTATGCAGTGCCCACAAGCCTATCATCCTATCCCTGCAGGGACCTCACATCCCTCTGGCTCTGACCAGTTCAGCTGTTGGACTCCCCCCGCCGCTGAGGCCTGCCCGACAGAGTTCGACACCGGATGCACCACCACCAAGGACCGATCGGCGCCATCGAGAGTTTAAGCATCATAGGGACAGAAACTCTCACCTTCGGAGTAAGCCAGTTCCTTCATGCTCTGCCTCGCACAATCTCCTCCCTCCAGCCATCTGGCTCCCACGTGCAGTCCCGCCCGAGCATAGCAAGATGAGCCTGAGTGACGACTCTGACATGGCAAACCCTGCTCCGAACAGCTCGGATCTCGAAGATTTCATTTATGGGGGTGAGGCTTCCTCACCAGATGCCGGAGTGGGCTTTCTCTCCAATGATGGCGAAGCTGCACCGATACCTTCTACGGTTAGCCGAACAGCAAGCCCCACCTTACCTCCCAGAGCAGGCACACCGGTGGGAGAGCTTCTCTCTCGAATCCCAGGCCACCACGGAGGTCCGCATGCAGAGATCCCCTCAGGTTCAACTGAGCCAGCTTCAGGCCTGGATCGCTCTCGCAATCGTAAGAGGCGGGGAAGCAGCGGAGACACAGTGCCACGACCGCGCCCCAGCATGGCTCCTCACATCAGTGCAGCTACCTCTGCAAGTGAAGGAGAAACCGCCTCCTCGGTGAGACCAACAGACCGGGGACACGAAGTGCGAGCAACCCTTGGGGATCCTGAGATGACGATAGACCATGACGATGGCTTTCTACCCGGCGATCTTCTGCCAGCATCCTCCTCCTCCTCTACTTTGCCTGAACAGACAGTGCCGACCCTAGAGAGGACAAGGCCCCGCCAAAGCACGGCCTGCGCAAAGCTGCTGGTACGCTCAGGCTTCCGATGTAGAATCTGTTTCAAAATCAGGGCCACTGCTGCCCAGATCATCGCAGACCGATGCCAGTGTTTGAAACAACCTCCGGATAGCCCGAAGTGCGTTTTGTCCAGTCAGCCACTGCCTTCCAGGCCAGCTTCAGCCTCAATCCCTCTGTTCCCTAAGCCCCATGCCTGCCTGCTCAGCTCGTTATGGGTCCCGGGAGACCCCGGCATCCCCCTCTCTGCAGCAACCTTATGCTCCCCTCAGTCCTGCGGTCAGGACTCCAGCTCAGCCGGCCAATCCAACACCAGGCCACAGCAGGGAGTTCAGGATGCACATCAGTGGGGTCAGAAGTTCCGCCGTGTCAAGCCTAAGCCCCGCTCCCACCGAGATCAGAAGCTAAAGTGGATGGTGATGCGAATAGACTTCAGAGCCCTGCTTCACTTAGCAAACAAGTACCTCCGAGCTATTATGCACAGACCAGAGATAGATAACAAGGCCCAGTCCTCTCATCCCAAACTTGTGCCTCCCACCCCCTGCAAAGCATTGAATCTGCTAAATCCCCCCCGATCATCATGCGAGTCATTACATTTGAGCCGTCCGGGTCCCAAGTCCCGGAGCAGACTGCTGGTCTACTGCCTGTTCATGCAAAGCATTCAGACCTCCACCAGCATGCCTGCAGACGCGAGGGTTGAGGGCGTAGTCACGAAGCCCTCTGGAGCTGGAATTGTCAGCACCAACCAGCCCAACATGAGATCAGTGAAGCCACGTGGAATTGACAACAATCGGATTGCAATGCCACCCGCCCGCACCACTGGTTATGAGCAGCTTACGAAAACTGGCAAAAGATCTTTTCATAGAGCCATCAAACGCGCAACACAGGCCGGCAGTACTATGTATCGAGGCCGACTGCACACCGTTCGGACCCTAGGATCTCCCACCACTGCTGCCTCCTCAAGGCCCTCCACTGAGTCTTCCAGGCCAGTCCATCTTCTCCAGCCTCCACGATCCTCGGAATCGTCCAGGTGGAGGATCGTCATGTGGAACGCTGGAGGCCTCACCACCGCTCGATTGGCTGAGGTTACCACATGGCTTCGCCTTACCAACGAGCGAGGGCCCCCAATCCAGGTCTGCATTCTTGTGGAGACTCATTGGGAGTTCCAGTCTGAGTGGGCCACAGAAGAATATCATGCACTCCACTCGGGATTGAACCGCAAACAAGCCGGAATATTAGTCCTCCTCCACAAATCTTTTATTAGCAGCCAGGCGATCAGATCGGCTTCCATTCTCCCTGGACGGCTTTTCCAGATCAGGCTTGACACAGAGCCTGCGATCCACTTGATAGCTGTGTATCAGACGGTCTGGGCTGATGGTGCCAAACAAGAAGCATGTATGACCCAGCGTGAAACACTATGGACCAAACTAGCATCCACCATCCGCAGTGTCCCTCATCGGTCGCAGCTCCTTCTTGCTGGGGATTTTAATACCCCTTGCTTACAGGACCCACCCTTCGTGGGATCAAGTGTTTTGGCTACGCCCTCAGGGGTCAAACAGAAAGATCAACATCGACTACAACAGATCCTCCACTCGCACAACCTCACAGCCCTCAACACTTTCGGACGCAAACGCCACTGCCACACATACCAATTCACCACAGCCACTGCCCACCACAGAACACAGATTGACTTCATCCTAGTCAAACAACAACATGCCGATCCTGTAGCCCGCTCAGCCTGCACCATACGAGCACCTTTCGTACCTGCCTCCGGAATGCATCACCACCCACTTCATGCCTCCCTCCCCTATCCTACGGCCCCGAAAACCTCAAACAGAGACACTCCCTCCCGACTCTCAGCCCAGGAGGTTACCTATGCCCTCCGAAGCGACCCGTCCCTAGCAGAAAGATTCCAGGCCTCCGTTCAGGCCCTCTACAAGCCTCCGACCTCGGGTGACCCGGCGTCCTACCTGGACTCCGTGCTTCGACAGGCCTGGCAGGAGGTTCGACCGCTCTCAGCCCCTCCGAAAGCAAAGGCTGAGCACTCCTCGGTAGGACTAGTTCGGCAACTCTGGACTCTGCGAGCCCAACTCAAACAAGCCAGAGCACAGACCCTACTCGGCAAATGGCTGCTGGTAGCTCGACTCTCCCGCACCCAACGACTCCTCAGGAAAGCTTGTCAAGCCAAAAAGCGGGAAAGAGTGGAAGCACTGCTCTTGGAGGCAGAGCGTTCCTCGCATCCCTCTACCATCTTCGGGGTGGTCCGACAGCTGGCACCAAAGGCCCGTACAATGCGAGTCCAACTTCGGGACAAAACGGGTCGCCTCCTCTCCGGATCAGAGGAATCAGAGCATATTGCGGCATTTCTTCGACAGGTCTTCCACAGTGAGCACAAACACCAACCTCCTGCCCCTCATCCGATAGATGGAATGCACTTCACGCAGGCAGATCTACGCAGCGCTTTGGACCGCATGGCTGCTGGGAAAGCACTCCCACAAGCCTTCGCCCCAGCCAGGCTATGGAAACTTGCCCCAGATCAGGTACTGAGTGCCCTGTTGCCCTCCATGAACCTGCAGTCGTCTGCACTTGACCCGGCATGGCACAAGGTCCAACTTTATATGATCCCCAAAGTGCCCATAGTTCGCGAACCCAAAGCCCTCCGCCCTATTGCCCTGTTGCACCCTGCCAACAAACTATTGGCCACCATGATAGCTGATCAAGTACAACCCAAGATAGCAGCCTATCTCTCCTCAGTCCCACAGTGGGCGTACCTCCCGGGACGCTCCACAGCCGATGCACTGGAATCAGTCTGTTCCCATCTGCACAGTGTGAGATCTCTCATCCAGGCCAATGCACAAACCCTGCCGCAGCGCTTTCAAGGCGGGACCCCGCAGAAGCTGATAGGAGGGATATCCATAAGCCTTGATGTCCGCAAAGCCTTCGACAGCCTGTCGCACTCTTTTCTGGAAGAGGCAATGCGTGAAGCACAGTTCAGCGAACCTGAAATTTCTCTCATTCTGCATTTGCACTCGCACGCCCACCTCCAAGTGGGAACAGGCTCAGCGGCAGCCTCTGTCTTTCTAGAAACAGGAGTGAGGCAGGGGTGTTCGCTCTCTCCCATCCTTTGGTCGTTAGCAACAGGCAGGGTCTATCGGCTCTATGTGGCAGCGCTGAGAGCTGACTCTCTACCAGAAGGCCTGACCAACATGTTTGCAGACGACTTCTTTGGAAGCTGGACATACAAGAGCCCAGAAGCCTTTCGAGAATCAATTCGAGCCATAGGCACCCTGATTCGCACACTGCAGCAGGTCGGTCTCGAATTGAGCCTTGAAAAGACCATTCTGCTGCTAGCATCCACTGGCACAAGTGCAGCCTCCGTCATCGGCGGTTACCGGACCTACAAGAACAATGAGACCTTTCTCCATATCCCCGTAGGCCAGTCTCGAGTGCAAATCAAGGTGGTACATGCACACACATACTTAGGGGCTCGCCTCTCCTACCAGGGCTTTGAGAATCAAAATCTCAAGCACCGCCTAGCCACAGCCTGGGGCAGCTTCTGGAGACTTCATCACATTTTAATTCACCGAGCCCTCCCCCTGAAAACCAAGGTCAGGCTCTGGATTGCGTGTGTTTTCAGTGTGCTTCGGTACTCCCTCCATCACGTGGGGCTTCCGAGCCACGGCCCACAGGTTATTCGGCAAGCGGTGCACCGGCAGCTTCGCATGATAGCGCGCTCCCCAGCTCACCTTTGGCATGTTCCTTCCACAGAAATCCTCCAACGACTTGGATTAGCAGACCCCTGGAACATGCTATGCCAACAGTTTACAGGACCCCGAACCCTGGCAGTGCCGTCGCATCAAACTCTGCATCACCAACAGTGGAGTCAGTTGCTCTCGATTTCTTTCTCGTGCTCCCCCCTTGCAACCAACCCACCTGAGCCGCCCCTGGATCACCTGCAGCTACCACAGGTGGGCTCTGAGCCCAACAATGGACCGGGCACGTCTCACGGCGGCCTACGATGTGCCAGTGACCGTCGAGCCCACGCTTTCAGAGTTTTGCAGTGCCCACACTGTCACCTGCAGTTCGAGTCACTGGGTGCTTTAAGAGTGCATGAAGCCAACAAACATCCGGCAGAAGCCACAATCATCCACACCCCCGAAGCAGAAGCATGCACCCAGGCGGTATCCACTTCTTTAGACAATACCCACCATCCCACATCCCATGTTGAACCCGGCCCCTCACATTCACTCCCCTGCCTCTCTACATCACCCTCCATGACCGTCCAAGATCCCAAGACCCTTCGGGCAATGAAGAAGTATACCAGAAGGCAGGTCCAGGCACATCACCAAGAGACTAGTATGAATCAGGACCTCCCCGAGTGTCTCAAAACTGCAGATCCGCAGACGTGTTTCTCTGACTTGCATGCACGTCAAGGCCTCTGTGTTTGCCGACATTGTGACAGAGAGTGTGCCAGATGGGATGATCTCAAGATTCACATCTTCACGAGAGCCTGCTCAGTGTTGTTCCCTGATGCTCAAAACCCCGTCAGTAGTCCTGCCCAGCCCAATCAGTTAAGCCCGTACTGGCACACGGAAGTACGTCATGCAGCCAACAGAGGATGGGAGGCGGTATATGCCTCCACGAAAAAGGAAAACCCGCAGTGCTATCATTACTGTCCGATATGCGGTCAATGGTTGATACAGGCCCGTGGGCTCACGCTTCATGTCAAGGCCCACCACCCGTGGGCGCTTGATGCACTCACTCATGCCAGACTGCACTGTTACAGCTTCCGCAGGGGACTGGCCCTCAGCTCTCCCTGTAGATATTGCGGGCGCTCCTTCAAGGGTGATCAGGCCAAGCACGCCTCGGAGTGTGCAATGATTCAATGGTCTAAGTTCCTCCAAGCCCTCCTCAACCCGTCTGCACTGCCACGGCTGCGAAGGCCCCATGGACCTCGAGGGAGTGTCGAAGGAAGACCTGGAGGAGGCAGCGGCCCAACTGGCATTCCTACAGACCTCAGCACTACAGGGCAGGCGACTGGTAGAGCCACTCCACTCAGGCACCCTCCTGTTCCCGGCCCCGTCTCAGAACTTGAGCCTCCCGGCCAACTCCATTCCTCCGACCTCGGAGGTTCCACTGCGGAGCCCTCACATGGGCCCCAACCTAGCCACACCTGCTCCAGCACTCCACCCCCCGGCAGCCCAAGACGAGGAACCGCCGAGCAAGTTTGTCCGACCCAACGACAAGGGCCAGGGTCAGGGTGGCAAGGGGCCCCGACAGGGGCAACAGGCCACCCGGCGCCAGTTCCCCTCACGAGCCGCACCGTCGACTGCAGCTCCCTCGGCTCTCTCCCCAACCCCCAGCGGCAGCCCACCCTCCAAGATTACGGTTTCGTCAGCTCTGATCACACAGATCGTTCAAATGGTGCTGAGGCAGGCGGATGCCTTGAATGCCATAGAGCAATCGACCACATGGATCTTGTTTCAAGGAACGGCCCCGCCACTCACAGTGGTGGATGCGCAGGCGGTGATAGCAGCAGAGTGGAACCAGCTCAAGGACACCAACCCAGCTCAGGTGACTCAGCCATTGAGGGTAGTGCTATGGCAGACCTGGGCCTCGGAACTGATCAAGCGGATGCAGCTCTTGACGACCAGCCAGGAAAGCAGGCAAGAGGCTCTGAGGCTGCAAATCCTCACGGAACCGGACTGCTTCAAGTTTGTGAAGTGGAACTCGGCTCATCGCCGACTGGACCCAGTGGACACGATTGCCCCACTGACCTTGAAGGAGATAGTGGACATGCTTCAAGAGACCATCGTACTTTGTCGAGACGACGGTGTTCTCATCAATTATCATCCGCTTCGCAGGTTGACCCCTCATATGACAGGCTCGGCAGTAACGTTCTCCCTCAGCTTAGGACTTCGCGAAGCACGGGCTTACCGCTTTTGGACCATACTGGAAGCTCTAGCTGGAAACGCCTGTTTGCAGCTCGTGGCGACGACAATCCGTCGCGACAAGCGGGGGAGGTCACCCTTGGCCCAGTCTCTCGAGAGGGAGCTTCGCAAGCTCCAGCTGCTCTGATGCAGCTAAAGCAATTGGCCCTATCAAACTTGGCGAACAACTGTTACGCAAATGCAATCCTCTTAGCCACAGTTTGGGTTTCAGTCCAGTTCCAAGGTCCCGCTGAAGTGTTCGCTGTGCCTTCTCTTCAGGAGGACCTGGCCTCTCTCCTTGCACACAGCTCTGCAAAGAGCCCAGTTCACGTATGGTCACGATCCGTGTGGCGCAGGAGATTGCGCCACTGGCCAGATACGGGCCGACAGCAAGACGCCGCGGAGTTTCTTACCTTCTTTGCCCAGGCCAGCAGACCAGTTGCCTTGCAGGGTAGCTGGGCTATCCTCAATCGAGCCCAACTCGAGGATTGTGGCAATGTATGCCCCCTAGTGCTCAACTGCAGTCTTGAACAACTCCCGAGCACCAACGGCTCCTGCACTTTGCAACAAGCCATTAATGCCTGGCATAATCTTCCAGGAAGCCCTACCTTGACGTCAGGAGTAGCCTGTGCAGCGCTGCAGCTAAATCGCTTCAGCCTCGTGAGTGGCCGGGTTCACAAGTCACGGGTCCCGGTGGCCCTTTCGAGAACAGTTAGGATCCCAACGTGGCGGAATGGCTCAGTAATGTGGATTAGCTACGTGCTTAGCTCGGCTGTAATCCACCTCGGGGAGTCTCCTAGATCTGGTCATTACAGAGCCCTACTCTTCGACCACTCGGGAGGAGCACGGATCACGGATGATAATGTGTCTTCAGTGATTCCCACTCGTGATATGGCTTCTGTCACTAAGTCGAATGTCTACTTGGTGTTTGTACGACCTGATCCTGCCACTATCCGAACATAGTTTTGTGTTGCGCTAGGCTTCAATTCTGCTCAATCAGTTTAGGCCTGGTGCGACTAGGGACTTCACAGCTCAAGGAAACTTTTCATGCCTGAGTGTTTGACTTTACTTTCTTACGATTTCTCCTGGGTTTGGTATCCTGCTGCAAACGAAGCTGTGAAGACTCCCTCAAGGCCCCTAGGGGCGGCTAGGCTAGGGTGGGTGGCCACAGTGCCATGAGGCTAGGCCTCCGCGTAACATACGCGCCAACATCGCTGAGCAGACGGACTTCCCCTGCTGCGAGAGTGAGTGAGTACTACTACTACTACTACTACTACTACTACTACTACTATGCGAGTGACAAAACTACTACTACTACTACTACTACTACTACTACTACTACTACTGCTACTACTATGCGAGTGACAAAAAACTACTACTACTACTACTACCACTACTTCTACTATGACTACTGCCACCACGACTGTCACTTCTACTGCCTTTGCATAGATGATGGGCTCGAGGTCGACCCCATACTGCTCTTATGTGCGGGAGCAGCCGACAACGCCGCATCCCAAGTCCTGATGGCGGCTTGCTGGGGAAGCTCAAGCTTGTCGTAGCATTGTCCGATCGTGAGAAAGGCTGAAGCCACAAATGACGCGTCTGTCCGACGGCCTCGTGTGCGCTCAGGAGCTTCTCACGTTTTTCGCCGTCTTGTTTTGTGCATCTCTACGAGCCTCGCGGTGTATTCGGTGTTGTCTCCGCGCTGAGTGCACATCCAGGAACACTTGGAAACTCGCAGATATCAGCTTGGAGCCTACCTGCCGAATGCATATAGGTGTGTGTGTGTGTGTCTTGCTTCGGGGTCTTGCCCAGCGGAGGCCGACTTATGCCGATCATGGTCTAGACTTCCGAATGAAGCGGGATGCGCAAACAGGCGATCAAGGCGAAAGCCGTACCGTATCGGGTTGTCAGATAGCCACTTGTCCTCTGCTTGGCAGTCCTCGAGTTGCAATGGGCTTGGAGGTTTGCCGAAAGCTAGGTCAATACCTACGCCGCTCGGGGCCCAGCATCAACGCACACAGAGTAGAGCTTAAGTATGAATGAGGCCAAGACGGACTGCGACAGTCTTTTGAGAGTGCGACCATGCGTGAGTTGGCTCAAGAATTTCAACAAACAACATCATCGTTACATCCGGCGAGCTCCAACCACGACACGACCCAGCAGCTGAGTCAACAAAGAGACCTGGCATCATAGTACTTGCAAATCAAGCCACAATCACAACACGAAAGTAATTCGCCGTGGGCTTTCCAGCAGAGACGACAGCTGCCAGACAAGGTTGGCATCCTGATCGCACGGACAAAGGCTCATGGACGTCCGACAAGCGTTGTAGATTGCCGAGGCGTCTCCTGCCAGAGTCAGCACACATTGTCCATCCGCCTCCCAGGGCGAATGAGGAGCTTTTCGGTTCCTCGCGCTAGGCTAACGAACCACTTTGACACATCGTGCCAGGCATGTGAAGACTGAGTTTTGTGAGTGTTCACTTGTCGCCCACTGAAGGAGCATTAGTGTCTTTGGGCCCAGGACACCCCAAGCTGAAGGATATGGTGATATTCCTGTAAAGAACACGTGGCCTGCTTGCACACCCGTCTCGCACAGTGTTTTGACTCACCAAGGTGTCAGTGACTAGCGTGATTTTAAGGTTTGTGCACTTCGTCGAGGGTGGACCTTTCTGCGATATTGTGGAGCGGTGGTCTTCCTGCTGGCGTCTCAGAACCGGCCGTCGAGCCGGACCGGAGCAGCGAGAGTTGAAGCCGTGTCGTCAGAGTTCGGCGCTCTCTTCCAAGGTCCTGCCAACCTGGAGTCCAACAAGATTGAAACGACCTCTGTAGCGACAATGTGCCGTGGATCATGCTCGTTTGAAGACTAACTATGAAAAGACTATGAGTCTTTGAGTTGATTTTGATCGTACCTCCGAGCTGCAGCCTGCTGTTCCCTTCCTGTTCTTGTGGTTTGGGGGGTGGACAACACTTCGTTCCAGCTTTGAGCACTTCAACACCAATCAACTCAGCTCAAGCATCTCAATTGCGCAAACAATCTCCCCGTACATTTTCGGCTTTGGGGGGAAGAGCGAGAACGGAAAGGATGTAGATGGAGAGCAACAAAAGTGACGGGATGAACAGACAAAGCGACAGAACTGTAGAAAGATGTTGAGCTAAACAGCAGAAAACACATGCAGCAGACACACGGCCGGAACGACGAGCAGCAAACAGAAGATGAGGAAGAGACACATTCTGAAAACCTAGCTGCCCTCACAGCCTGTCGGAATCTGCTCAACATTGCATTGCCAGGTGCCTGACGGAAACCGAAGAAGATTCGTTTCGACAACCATTGCAACAAAACGCGATCGATGCTGGTGCAGAGTACGATGCACAGCAAGGGTAGCACGACTTTCTTTTCACATCAGCGTACCGACCTTTCTGTCTGCATGTAACTAGACTAGAGGTGTATGTCTGCCTGTGAGTGTGTGTGTGTGGTTACGGGCAGGAAGAAGCAAACGGTTTGTCATGCCAACCAGTTATCCTGAGCATATATAGTCTGCCGGTAGCTGGAAACATAGTAACAGAGAGCCAGGCAGGAGCATAAACTTGCTACGATGTAGGATAGCCAATGATAACATGTGTCTTAGAGCGCCTTGATATGAACGCTCTGCTCTACGATCCTACTGAGACAACCGAGACGCATGGAGAGGTTTTCGTGTCAACGAAGATGCCTCTTTATGGCCGGTGATACCACCAGAACCATGTTATTATAGGCTTTCACAGGTTTCACAAACACTACATTCCGTGATTCATTGTTACATTTCTTTTCAACACTTACACAGGCACTGTCTGTCTGTATGTCTGCGTCTACGTTTGTATATGTGTGTGTATGCACGTACATGTCTGTCCGTTTGTGTGTCTGTTTGTCTGCAGACAAACCATACTTTGACAGCTGTCACGTTTAGTCTGCAGATGTGAAAGGTTTCTTCTTGATCGCATCAAGCCTGGGCTTCAAGAGCGTTGCTCGCAAGTGCCAGGCAACAGGAGCGACGATGACGAGAAGGTTCTGGCTCGCGAGAGTCGTGAGTCTTCAGGGGTCGGCTGAGCTGGCATCTTATAGTTTTACCCACCGATCGCCTTTGTCTTGCAGGACCAGCGACGACGATCACTGCAAGATGGTCAGCTTCGATGGGCAGTCGACAAATCCAAGTGGCACGCTCAAGTAACGCATTCTTCAGGTTGGCACGGTATGTCTGTGCATCCCCTTATTGGTTTCTAACAGGACACAGCCCCAGCTGTGCACGGACATCACCGTGGTGGAAGGAGAGGTACCGGTACCGGTGGAGTCCTTGATGGGAGGCTCCCAGTATGCATGTGCGCACCACTTCCGAGCTGAGGCTACCAGGGCTCAAGAGCTCCGCCTTAGCAAGACGATCAACCGTCTCTTGACACGAAAGTTCCGGCAGAAGCGATGTGTCAGAACCCTGTCGAGACGGCGCAACCCTCTGTGAGGTGAAATCACTCATGCAGCAAGCAAAGGCCTGCAGCCAAAAACTCGGCTCAGTTTAGTGCCATGCTCTTGCATTTTCTTTCTGAAAGCCTTCGTGCCATGCTCTGTCATTTCCCTGCGAGGAAAAGCTAGAGCAGTTCTCGACGTGACCTGGAGTCGGCTGATGTCGATGAACGGCCACTTGGCGAGAGAAGTGCCACGGCGCTGGTTGACGGGCAAGCGTCGGAAGCGGATGTGATTCCAGTGCGATTACAGGGGATCCAATTCGTGCAAACGGCAGAGTTGTCAGGAGATGAGATGAAGAGGTGAAATAACGGGTGAGAGTTCACTCCGATCATTCCGATGTCCAGTGTGAGCAATTGTGCACGGCGAAGGCGTGAACCTCGCCACGGCTTTACACCGTATCGCTCGTCACAGCTCTGAGGAGCGAGTTTAGACGAATGCTTTGCGGAAGGTCATTGAGCCAAAGCGTGGGAGTGTGTGTGGGTGTGGGTGTGCTCTGGTGCCTTTCGTAAAGATTCGTAGGCAACTCTGCTGCAGGACCCATCTCAGATCAGTGATGTCCATCTGCATCCAGGCGACCCTGCTTTCGCTTGACAAGCATCGCTCTAAAAGCACATGGGAGGCTTCGGCCCAATGATGAAGGCTATCGAGAGGCAGCGTGTTCATAGTCTGATAAGCTCGCTGGGGAAGTCTTGGACTGCAGGAAAGCAACTTTTGCGTTGGAGTCTGGCCAAGACAGCAACTCTGCTGAAGCACAGTCTGCTGGCTTTCCGGCCCAGTGTGCCAGCATCATCGCCTGGTCTTGTGCCACGTTGCTTGGACTCATCAGCCGTTTCGAGTGTCCTGGCCGAGAGAGATAGAAGTGCCAGTGCTCAGCTTTCGGAAAGTCGAAGTGAGCTCAGGTTGTCGGCCCTTGCCTCAGTTGGAAGCACTTCCAACTCGTCAGGGGTCACATTGATGTGTGCTCAAAGGCGCTGAGGTACCCGTTTGAGAGTCTCGCAAGAAGAGCCAAGGTGCGCGATGAAGGCATGTTCGGAATTCTAGCGGAGCTCGCTGGTCCTCGGTTGCGCGAACTGAAACCGTACGAGGCGTCATGGATGAGAGAAGGGTTTCCGTAGTCTTTGGCAAGTTGAGACAAGGCCTTGTCTTGCTGCGTGGCGAACTGAAAAGTTTCAAAGAAGTAACCGGCCACAGGGTGAAAGGCAGAGCTAACGCCTTTCAGGAGAATGCCAAAAAGCTTTCAAAAGCAACCCTGCAACATCCCCGTGTGCTTGTGTCAAGTCCTCTTGGGGTATCGGGGGCAGTGAAGTTCTGCAGGTTACAAATCTCATCTGGGCGTTTGCGAAGCTTACTGTTCCTTGTGTGCAGCTTTTTCAGTCCCTGGTCGGCAATGCTGTGCTGGCGCCGAGGCATCAACTGTCCAACTCGCTGCATTGACTTCACCGGTCAACTCAGGAATGCAGCGAAGATGCTTCAGACGCGACGGCATGGAGAATACAAGGCACCCCTCTATGAGTCTGTGTGCCATGCACCGCCACATGTCGTTGCATGCGAATCCTGAGGCACAGTGCCTCTCTGCAGCGGTATGGTCGTTTGCACAGTCAGCAGCACTTTCCAGGACACATCGAGTGTGATTTCAGACATTTGAGCAACGGAGAAGGACGAAAGCCGAGAAACAGGCTTTGGGTTCCTGTAGTGAACGTGCTTCCCCTTCCCCAACCACTGACTCTGGCAGGCTTTAGCTTCCACCAAAGGACCCCTGTCACGAAAACTTCGTTCCCGGGTTGCTGCCACGGACGCTGTTTACTGGTGCGGGTTCCAGTCTCAGTCTCAGCAGGTGAAGGGAGACCGCTTCATCGCAAGATACTCGACAAGGATACTCGCATCGTGAAGGAAACACGTTGAGCCAGTTTCTGCTTTGGAAGCTAGTGGCCTCCCGCCTTTCGCCTGCCCCTCCAGAGCCAAAGCACTACCGGCGTGAGAAGCTGGGTTGGCCGGCCACGGTCCCAGCAGAGCTGTGCTGGAAGCGTGGCCAGAGCGCACTCGAGTCCAGCGTAAGTGCAAGTGCAGCCAAAACTCAATGTGGCTTGTCGCTCCAACCGATATGGTCCGCATGTGGTCTCCCCAATACTGACAGGGCAGGCAAGGGTGAAAGTATCATGTGTGCACGTCTGCGGCCTGCCGACCCACTCGTGCGAGGATCGACTGCGGTCCTTATGCTCGCCGGGCTGCCATAGCATCCGCACTGCAGGATCATCGAATGCCTGCTGCTCTGCCTGTTGGCCGAGATGGACACGTCGGACACCGTTTCGGCCGCTTCTTGACGTGTTGCTTCTTGCCACGGCTCTCAGCCTGTCGACCCGCTACTCTGCCGGCTGCCATGCGTCGGGGAGCTCGCCTGCGCCAGTGTTTTGTCGGTGCTAGGTCAGGCCGCTCGGCGGGGCTCCCACTCACCATGTCGTGCAGTGTCGGATCGGCCGGTCTTCAGCCTTTGGTCTTAGAGGTCTTCTCAGCCTTTCGCTGCACAGAGCTGTAAAATGATGTGCGCGTGAAAACCGGTGTCAAAATATCGGGATGGTGGTCGGGTTTTTCGACTGCAAAGTCTTTGTCACTGGGCTGGTCACCCACGCGGGCCAAGGTTTGTGCTATCATGTATCATGGCCTTCCAGGTTTGGATATTTCTCTTTGGTGTCCGGGGCATGTGTCCACGGAGATACTTGTACAAAGCGCTGAGCTTGCAGCCGCAGCGCAGTGAACAGGTTTCACAAAACAACCTCGAAGTGAGAAAGGATTTCCAAGAGCCTTCAGGCCCATGCAGACTGGGGCCCCAAAAAGGGTTCGCAAGGTTGCTATCTCACGGGGATGTTAGCCCATCGCACGTATGCCCGGGAGAGACAGGCCTCAGTTTCAGTGACTCAAGAGAAGATGTCCTTCCTTGCATACCGCAAGAACCGTGCTTGACAGGACCGCACAGATCCAACTCTTCAAGAGCATCGGGGACGAGATGGCCCCGCAGGTGGCTTCCTTGAAGCCTCAGGAGATGGCCAATACGGCGCCTCGGACACGATAACAACTTGTGAGAGCTTGCTTTGAGAAATATCCATTTACATACTCTCGTGTGTGCCTGAAGCACACCACCCTCCGGTGGGCACGAGGTCTGGTCCTTCGGGCGGGCGCGGGTCAAGCATCAGCGACTTTTTGAGGCAAAATCGGGTCTCCACATGGTCGAAAGCTTTCAAGCTCTGATTTGACAGGAGATTTGTGGTACTTTTGCCAACAACCCGGGAGCCTCTCGCTTCAGCCACTCGGCAGCAGTGCATGATGCTGAGTGCCAGTTGGAGTCTACAAGCGGAAGGAGCTGAGCAGAGTGGGGGAAGAGGGCTGGAGAGAAGCGATGCAGCTCAGGCATCCCGCAGCTGACCAGCATCTTGATGGGATGTGCTCAGGCAACTTGGGGTGAGACTGCCAGCGTTAGATTCGACACTGTCCCACAGCAGATCGGCAGGTTAGATTCCAGCAGCCAGAAGTCATCGGAAGAATCAGCGCGGTCATGCTTCGCAACAGCCACGCCTTGACTGCAGAGCAAATGCAGCTCAGATGCACGTTACATGTCTTCTGTTTGCAACAGTTCGGGGTATCGAGCCAGGCTGAGGACTTCCCTGCATGCTGCAGTTGCAAAACCAACTATTTTGCAAAACTGCCACATGCGCGTGGCAGCCACACAAGAACTTGCGTGTGAAGCTACCAGGTCCTGTGTCTTATGGTCTTTGGCGGAGCTTGATGCACATGACCGGGTCCTTCTTGTACAGAAGCTCCTGGAACCTGTGCTGGCAAGTGAGTGCACAAGGAGAAATCGGCAGAGTGCCGTAGCAAGCTGTTGATTTTCTCGTCACTCGTCTAAGGACATGGCAGCAGCAGATCTTACTTCTTTCAAGCACGAGGAGCCTGTTTCTAGTCACTCAGTTTGTATTGCGCACCTCCCGTGTCGAAGCGGCGCAGGAGTTGCATAACGTGATGGCAGCTGCCAGAACCTTGTGCCCACAGCACCGTGTCCTTTTTGACGCCTACCAAGTCGCCCGGCTGTAACTACCGTGCTTTTGGGGTGTGTGTGGGCAGACTACTGCAGTCGTTCTGCGGCCGATGTGAGGCGATATTTGGAGAGGATAGAAGTCGAGGCATGGCCGCCAAGAGTCGCGAAGTAGTCTCCACAGTCCCCACATCAACGGCAAATGTGGGCATGGAAGACGGGACTGCCATGCCGTCCAGACACTTCTCGGTTGCGCAGGTTCCTTTCACGATTCGTGTTGTGCACAGCTGAGGAGATGGGTCGCACTTGATCGGCATACTAGAGGAATCGGCGGAAGAATGAGGTAAATGCGAGGGGCTGCCAAAGCCATGCAAGTAGCATGGTTTCGCTCTTCGTTGTAGTTCCGGCCTTCGTGCCAACCCCGTTGCAGCAATTCGTGCTGTCTCGCGGCACACGTTCTGGCACTTATTCCAGCCGTTGGTAAGCCTATGCAGGCGTTCTGTTGACCATCTGCCGTTAGAACCATGGCAAGGACTTAGGCTCACAGCCTTTGTTTGAACCGTCTCAGGTTCGGCCCATTCAAACCGAAAGGGTTGCGCACCAGTTGCCATCGTGCGCACGACGTTGTGGAATCAGCAACTGCAGCAAGGACCTTTGTCCTCCATGTGGGTTACAAGTTTCTTCCCGACTCATGTCAGAGACGTGGCGCTGCGACCCGAATGTTATCCTTTTGTCGGCGCGGGCAGGTGGAGCCACAGGAGTGTTGTGCCGATCCATGTTCCTGGCAGAGAAGTATTGCCAATCAGGCTAAACTGTGCTCTTGCTGCTGAAACTTGCCCAACCGCCCGCTTATTCGTCGCCCAACTTGAAAAGTTGGGATGGGCCGAGCTGCTTGCAAACTTTGCCGTTGCCATGGACCCTTGCCGTGGCAGCCCAGAGTGGCAAATACCAGCAGCCTCCGCCTAAATGTATCCCACTGTACAATGGGACCAATCCCCGGGGCCCTCTCCGATGAGCTTCGGTGTTGTTTAAAACTGGTTGTTTGGATCTGGTTCAACAGCAGCTGTGCGGAATCTTGAGCGCGATCGGGTGGCCGATGGAGCTCACCCCAAAGACTCCGAGCGCTAACTTTGCGCAGCTGCACAACATGATCGTTCTTTGTTTTCCATTGGCATAATGGAAACTGTTCACCTTCGAAGCCTCGGGGTGTCCCCCAAATGAATCTGATCATCTAGATGACTGTTTTGTACAAATCACTGGCCCAACATGGCCTCATGCTGCTGCCGTTGGAGCAAGCAGGCAAGCAGGCCGCGGGCACAGCACAGGCACGTGCATCGCTAGAACGCCACTCGAAGCGTCGAAAAGGAGAAGTAAGCCAACATCTGTACAGCTTCTGATTCTGATTGCAATTGTTGTCTGCGTCGTGGTGAGGTCGTCCGTTTCTGTGGCGAAGCCTGGGCAGGCTGGCTGTGGGACGTGTAAAGTGCGTAGCCCGACAGCCCACTACACTCAAGACTTTCACAATCAGTGTTCGATGATATACTTTGAATGGGGCACCATGCTGGAAGACTATGCGGTATCGACTAAGTGAGTACGTTTGACAATTACGCCCCATGCTCCCCTCACGAGCTCCGAAGGCCGATCTCAAGGTTGCCTACAAGCCTCTCCAGCCGAGTACTCAGAGAAACTGGCCAGTCCCTCTTGCGTGCAGAGGGCAGGAAAGCATGTGCTTCGGAGGCATCCTGTGTGGTGGGGGCAGGCTGCTTTGCCAGAGGAGATTGATCGGCCGACCTACGAGGCCAAGCAGCAGTCAGAATTTCTCCTCTTCTGCCCCGGTGGCACAGACAGGACC
Source organism: Symbiodinium sp. CCMP2592 (assembly GCA_905221615.1). NCBI lineage: Eukaryota > Dinophyceae > Suessiales > Symbiodiniaceae > Symbiodinium > Symbiodinium sp. CCMP2592. The sequence goes on from CAJNDT010005858.1 coordinate 345,631, forward strand.
TTGGAAACTACTATCCACCTCAGCGGACCACCATTGCTGGCAAGGAGTAGATGCATGCGTCAATGTTGATTTGTCGGCGGGGCGGGGGGGGGAGTGCTGGAATTGGTGATCGGCCCGCGGAGCTGTTGGTCCATAGCATGAAAAAAGCTTCTCACGCGTAAACCCTCGCAAGTCAAGAGCGTCGAGTCAAGTTCGACTGCTTAAGAAGGGGGATTAGGCCAGCTTACAGGGAGGTGAGAACATCGCTGTTTTTTGCACCTGTGCTGATGAACATCCTCCGATGCTGTGATGCCTGGGATGCGGAGCAAGCTGTATGATGTCGGTCTCCTCCTTTCGCTGACTGCTGCCGTGTGGGCGACAGACTGCGTTACCGAGACCGGCGTATGTTACCAAGGTTCGAACCTCGCAATCACTCTTGATCAAAACTCTATTGCTGAAGGATGCCAGGAGGTCGGTGGCGCTGTGGACTGTTGTGATCTGTGTGCCCAGTACTGGCCGCAGTGCCTGTCCTGGCAGTTCATTCAAGAGGGTAATGCAGCTGCTGGCTATGCGGGTATGGCCTTCTACTGCTGCTTGAAAGGCAGCTTTCGCCCTGATCCTGTGGACGCCGCATATTGCTCATCCGGCTATTTCAATCCAAGTTGCACCTTGACAGCTGCATGTAGCTTCGAGATGACTGGCACAGGCTTCAATGAGAATTCTAGTATCGTGGCGCTAGATGCATCCTCGAATGCATGTGGCAGCGGAACTGCGTCGGAAGCGTGGCCAGGCGTCACAAACCCTCAGGTTGCCACCAGTGCAGTAGATCCGACTGCGGTGTTCGACCTTGGTACTGCATCCGGCGGATCTCCTGGGGATTTCAAGCTATGTTATTCCTCAGCAGATTCAGATGATGTCACAGACTATACCACTGAGGTCGGCAATTTCACCATGAAAGGGCCTACAAGTGGCCAAAGCTTCACATGCACCCTGGGATCCGACTGCACGCTTGTGCTGGCTGGCCACAGCCAGTCTGCAACCGGTGCAGCCTACAAAGTGCTGGTGATCGAAGGTTCAACTTGTGGTGCTGGAGCTGTGGCTGCAAGCTTCACCGGCACCTTCGAGAACCCTCGCATTGTTTGGGATAACGAGGATGACAACTATTACGAGATGAAAATTGCCAGGACTGGGGATACGACAGCAACCTACTCTTTGTGCTGGGCTTCCAGTCCTGCGACTGTTGACGACTACGTTTTTCTGGTAGGTAGCTTTGTCATGACCGGGCCAACTTTTGGAATGACGCATGTTTGTACCATGGGCAAGACGTGTGCAGTGAGTCTGCAGGGTCAAGGCCTTGCCCAAACCAACGCGGTCCTTGCTTCTGTCGGAACGTACGATGCCACCTTTGGCAGCATTTGCAGGGCTCTTGATGACTCGCTGGTGGCCTCATTCGGAACTAGTTTCGTGCATCCAGTGCTGGCTGATCAGAGCTCGCCCTTTGCGGACTATGCTTTCGGAACCCCGCTCAGTGCCCACAATAACCAGCCCGGAAGTGGATATCGACTTTGCTGGGCCCCTGCCCCAACACAGACACCGCCTGCCAAGACAAACGGAGACTACTTGATCGACGCCGGTCTGTTCACTTTGCACGGGCCGGTTCAGAGCAATCACAATTGCGTGTTGACTTCGTCCTGTTCGATTACCCTTACTGGTTCTGGATTCGACTTGGGCGCTCATGGCTTACTTATCCTGGAAAGTGGGGCATCCTGCACCGACAGCAGTGCTTTGCTGGCAAATGCCTCGCAACAGACATGGGCAAACCCAGCTGCGGCTGCCACAGATACTTTCTCTTTTGGCATTGCTGCAGAAGGGATACCCAGCACAAGCTACGTTCTTTGCTGGGCTTTTCAGCCGGCCACTCAGGCAGACTACAACGTTTACGTTGGCACTTTCCAGCTTGGAGGGCCTGACCTTCTCTCTGGATCCGTATGCATTAAGGGTGAAGAATGCATCCTCACGCTGACCGGTGTAGCTTTTGCAAGCACGAACAAGCTGCTCGTCATCGCACCCGGTAGCACCTGCGGCGCCGGTGCAGTTCCGGCCACATTCAGCCCCATGGAAGTCGAGAAATTGGTTCAAGATGGAACCTTCACGGAGTACAGGCTGGGACGACCGAACACAGGAACTGCCCAGGCTGGCTACACATTGTGCTGGTCAGATAGTCCAAGCACTACATCCGACTTTATGTTCACCCTCGGTGACTTTACAGTGACAGGTCCCAATGTGCAAGACGTAGCCTGCACTTTTGGGTTGTCATGTGTCGTCTCGCTCATTGGCTTGGACCTTGCCAGCACCAACAAGATTATAGTGCTGTCTGCCGGAAACTGTGGTGACAATGGCCCGACTTTAGCATCCATTACAGGAATGCTCTCAACTATCGGTGTCGAAACGCAGTCACCTTATGTCAGTTATGACTTGAATACACCCTTGTCTGGTCAGCCACGTTCAGATTATACCCTTTGCTGGTCCCATTCACCTGGGGATGGTGCCGCGTCCTTGTATAAGGCGCCGATTGGCTACTTGACAGTAAATGGCCCCGTGCAGGTGGCACAGCACTGCATATTGGGCACGGACTGTGATATCACACTGTCTGGTGTTGGCTTGGTAGCTACGAACCAAGTTCTCATTATTGATGCCGACAGCTCGTGTGGGGATTCTAGCCCAGCAGTAGCAGTTTTCGACGGCTTGACGAACCCCGCAACTCCTGAGACAGGCAACCCGTCCCTGTACAAGCTTGGCATTGCGCGGACCACGTCGGATGGTCCAGGCAGTGGATACACGATTTGCTGGGGTCACAACCCGAGCAGCAATGAGAATTTCAACATCCAGCTCGGGACCTTCTCGATTGATGGGCCCGATCGCGAGACCTCCCTGCTCTACTGCACCTTGGGCTGGTCATGTTCTATTCAGGTAACAGGAGTAAACCTGGCAGCGACGAACAAAATCACCATCACCACATTGAGCGATGTTTGTGGCCAGGCCAACTTGAATCTGGTGTACTTCGACGATGCGTTGAATCCAGTCAATGCATCCGGCAATGACTTTGACACCTTTGACCTCGGTATTCCGACCGGAGGGTATCCTGGTGATTACAAGGTATGCTGGGGTTATGCTCCAACGCAGGAATCTGACTACCACGTCCCTGTCGCCACTTTGCGCATGGGTGGACCCGTCCCGCAAGACAATGAGTGCACTCTAAGTGAGCCGTGCAAGATCACAGTGGCAGGTGTCCGCCTGGGACATGCGAGCAGGCTACTGTTCATCTCGCAAAATAGTAGGTGTGGTGATACATCGCCCACAGTTATCACATGGTCAGGCATAAACAACCCGGCTTCAACGGACCTCATGGTGCCACCAGCAAACCCGGGTTACGTGTACAGCGATGGTGATCGCTACGATGGTGGCCTTGGATTCTCAGGAGAGCCAGGCTTGTACAGGATCTGTTGGGGATTTGACCCCTTCAATGGCTATCCAGACTACAAAGTCACTCTTGGAAACTTTGTCATGAATGGTCCTGTGCAGGGTATGGACATTGCTTGTACCCTCGGCAAGGCCTGCGTCGTCGAGCCGACCGGCGTGGGCTTGAATGCAAGCAACCAGATTGAAGTCGTCTCGAATGCTGGCCTTTGTGGGTCCACCGAAGCAGTCGTTGCCACTATTCCTGGGCTCTCCAGCCCAGCTTATGTCACAGATGGATCATATGCCTTGGGCTCCGCGGTCCAAGGTGGGAGCTACGCGCTGTGCCGTGTGCCCACTCCAGCTGAGAGCTGCATCGGCACGCACTACCGCATATGCTGGTCCCACGGTGTGCATGCTGGTGGAGCGAACTTTGTTGTCGAGCTCGGGATATTCAGCTTGAGCGGTCCTTACGGCACCTATCGAGTTGACTGCAGTATGGGCTCGGTTTGTAGCTTTATACTTTATGGCTCTAGGTTTACTCTCACGAACAGGATCCTTCTCATTGAGCAAAGTGGTTCCTGCGGCGACTCAACTCCCGTGGTCGCTTCCTTCGCAGGCCTCATGAACCCGGGGCTCTTCAGCAAGATCGCAGCTGACGGCTCCTCCGCGACAATCCGCCTTGGCCAATCTCACGCAGGCAGACCCGACACTTATCGGATATGCTGGGGCGTCGATCCCGTGACTGCGTCAGACTACAAGGTGGATGTGGGATTCTTTTACTTTCATGAAGTCCCCGATGGCTGCACCCCAGGTGTCTTTTCCTACACCTGCTCCTCACCTCGTTGAGGCTTGAGGCTGAAGCCAATTCGCTGCTTCGGCTTCGCCGAAACGGGGTCAGAACGCTGGACACACTGGGAATCCTGCGCCCGTCTCACTCTAGCAGGTCGCAGCCGTTAATGATCCGGACGGCCGTCCGTGCCAGCATGCTGGTGGCAAGTCCGCATTTCCTTTCCCTTGCTCTTCCTGGGGCTTCAGGCAAGGCAGGATTCTACGGCATAGTTTCAAGGTTGATGTCCGGCATTCCACAGACGTGCTCTGTCCGGAGATGGTTCTGCTTTCCAGACTGGTCTCCTTCGCTGCTGTTTGGCTCAAAGAGTCCCTACGTCTTGAGTGCAGTACAGCCTGAACTAAGACAGGTCAGGTCGTGTTAGAGTCCGTTTTGTTCTCTGTGGTAGGAGCAAGAGAAGAAGCATGTGGAAAAGTCTGGCGGCCGTCAGCGGCATCACCCTAGAAGGCGTCGTCTGAAGACTGATAGAATCGTCGGAGGAAGGGGTTTCTGACAGCAGTGCCGACGACATGTCTGCTTCGTCCGTGGCAGCTGTTGCCCGTGGAGCTGCCGCACGGGGCTCGAAGCTGGAAGCGGCAGCGCTGTCGAGGGTGGTGCAGCCAAGGCCACTGGTTTAAGGGTGGCTATGGGGAGCTTTCGGTCTCAACAGGGCTTTCTAGGCGGCCCTCGTAAAGTTCGTCGGCTTCGGGCCACCGTGGAATCATTGTGCAGCTGGATTGGCAATTCTGTTTTGCACCGGATGGCGAATAGAACGGGCTGGCACCAAGCACTGAAGGAAGAACCACATGAGCGGGTTCGACAGGAACGCAAGCAACATGTGGGCGCTATTTGTGGGATAGGCCGAGGCTTGCTGTGGCCCCTTTAGCCTTTAAATCTTACGGGGACGGCCGTTGGATCGCATGTTGTCTCTTCCAATGTGAAAAAGGCGGCTGTTCTTCGACACCGCCCCAGGCTGGCACATGTCCAGTGGTTGCGGGTGGTGTCGTGCGGCCAACGTTTGCTCTTGTGTTATGCGTGTGGGTGCAAGCCAAAGCCGGCAGTGTTGCGAGGCTTGGAGCCAATGCTACAGCGTGAGCTGGAGGTGGGCAGACTGTGTCTGAGGACCCCGGTGACCCCAAGCTTGCAGAACAAGATGCTTCGGGTGGCAGGCTCTGGGCATACTCCGTGGACGTGCGGAGCGTTACCATGGGGGGCTTCACATAGAGGTGGAGAGTGTGCTTGTTTGTTGACAACGCTGGCAGCAGCTGCTTCTGCTGCCACCATGGGCAAGCTGGTAGCTAGTGGCATGCACAAGGCCCCGGAGTCTTTGCTCTGGCGCGCAGCGCTGCAGAGCCGCCTGCTTCTTGGAGGACGGCTAGGCGCTTGTCCGAGATGTGAGATAGAGCGATTGCATGGTGGAAAATGTGCAGTCTGCACATGTACGCTTTGCAGTCCTGTCCTGGTATCCTGCTTGTTATCGCTAGTTGGAAGATGACCGGAAGGTGTTGGAGAGCTTTTCCATGCCGGGTACGAGTCCACGCTGTCGAACTATGTGCTGGCCTGAGGCTTCTCATTCAGTCGTTCCTGCGTTGATGTTGCAGCGAATCCAGGTAGCCGGCGTCCCCTGGCCTGACTATATGTGGTTTGGAGCAGAGCCAGCAAATCCGCCGCCGCCCGCAACAATTATTCGTCGACTGCATATATGCATGACAACGGGTGCGATGTGGATAAGAGAGATATGCAGAAAATTATCTGGAAAGGCTCAACATCCATACGGAGAAGTCGCGCCTGTACCACACTGATGTCATAGAACGTGCTGTTCTGACTGGCCTCTTGGCTCGTCAATGGAAAGCTGGGTTGTCCCTTGCCGGCGACAGTGATGTTCAGAGGCATCGAGCGACGCCGTCAGTTCTTCATGAACCTGCGGCTTCAGCAGAACGAGGATGAGCTTTTCTACGGCAGGGGGGAGAAGGACTGATTCTTCGGAAGCCGAGTTTGCGTTTCTGCCACCAGCTGCTCCTTCGGCTCAAGGAGATGCCAGCTTTGCCGACGCTTCACGTGGAGTTGAAGAGGTCATGTGTTTCTTTGCCTCGGCAAAAACTGGAAGGTTAGTCGGTCAGCGTGCTTGTGGCGCAGGAACGAGTGCGATTTGAGTGTGGCCATCACTGCGGTGCCTCAGCGACTTGGTGGATTCAGGGCGAAGTGGGCGAAGCTGCGCTTCGGGCATCGTTCCCGAGGTTACGTGCGTATTCCCTAGCAGTGGAGGAGGCAGACGACCACCACAAGGAGGTTGGAAACTTCCGCGCATGTGTATGCGGAGCTCTAGCTCGGGCACTCGCAGGGCCGTGAAAGCACGTGGACATTGGGAGACTCTCACGCAGCTGCCTGCGTGCGATGCCTGGAGTGCTGGCTGGTGCGATCAGTCCCATGTCCTGTGCTGCTGCAGTTTCACAAGCCGCCAGCCCCTGTGTGCGGCTAAGGTGTTGAAGTCCCAGTGTTTGGAGCTGCTCGAAGAGTGCAGTAAAGCGGAGCAGCTCGTTCACATGCAGTGATCTTGACAGGCGTTCCCAGGACAACACCAGGTCATATGTGCGCATGCACCATCAGCACGACTATAGCCAACATTGATTCCAACTTGCTGCAAGCAGGCCCCGTGTTCAGCAACATCCCTGTATTCGGGGGGGGACGGGGAGGATATGGCCTGCAGGAATCTACGTAGCCGTCAGGGCTGGAAGTTTTTGCATGTGCTCCTGTTCGAATGCCGCCGCGGTTCGAATATTCTCGGTTCAGGACGGGGCATCCGCCCAATCGTGGGGTATTTGCTCAGGTTGTGATAGCAAAGTATTTGACTTATCGCTTCTTCGACTGCGGTGGGATAATCTTCCACTGCGACAATGCGGGGTTAAGGTGCATGTCAAGAGGCGCAGTTTTTGGCGGTGCCTGCTGTAACACCTGCACCCAGCGAGACAGTCAGACAGAGATAGATAGACTAGTGTTTCATAAAGCCGTGGCACTATTCATGTTTATGAAACACTACGTGTCACATGGACCCCAGTCATTGGGCTGAGCTGAGGCGTCACCTCTGCGTGTGGGACCCCTTCTGTGGCCGCGGCCAACTGCTTTTGGAGGCTTTGGGCCTGGCCTTGGGTGTGCCTCCAGCAAGCCCGGCGCGGGGGCCCAGAGCTCTGGGGGATCTTCTGGGCTCTGGGAGGCGCCTTACTGCCCGACATTCTTTTGCAGTTCCCAGCTCTGCCAGCTGAGGTCATGCAGATGCCTTTTCAAGAGTTTCCCTACTTTGACCAAGCCCGTTTCCGGGAGGTGCGTGCGAAGAAGTTCCAGTGCTCCCAATGGGTCTTTTTTAAATCTCAGCGGGTCGGTGTATACTGCCTTTATATCATGTGGACAGTTGTTTTTGAAGTGCGCGGTTTTGGAGCAAAGATGCAGGACGAAACAACCCAATCCTGCTGAAACCCTTCCTGGCACGCCTTAGATTGATACCAAGACAGGCAGAGGCTGGAAAGGTGTATGCATACTCGCGTGGGCAGTTTCCCTCGCAAATTTCCGCCCAGGTGGTGCGATCGCTTGAGTTGTCTCCTTCCGCGCACGTCTCGAAGCTGGTGCTAGTTGGCAGCCACGCCGATGTGGACGTCGTACACTTGGCAAACAGGAATCTGCAGGCCGCCACGCCGGTGTCAGTGCCGCGTGGCATTCTTGCAGGTTGTTTCTTGAGCAGCAACAGTTGGAGGCTTTTGCTCGTGCGCTCCCTCGGCCACGGTCGGGGCCTGCGTCACTAATCTGGCCATTGCCCAGTGGCGACGTAGCTGAAAAAGAGGCTGGGTTGCGAAATGAGTCCGTGCCCGGCATCGCGAACTCGGCTCGGTTCCGGAAATTGGCGTTTCAGCGAATGCAAGACATGTGGTGCTGGCAGGATCCGTTGAGCATCTCGAAGCGTCGGCTACCATGTTCTGTGACATTCCAACACAAAGATCCTGAATCGATGCTGGAGACCCTCCGTGGCCACCCCACCATGATTCTGACCAATGTACCGTGCTGAGGAAGGCCGTTGTTCGTTTATTCATTGCTCGTAATTGCTGTTTCCCTGAGAGACCTGTCCCTTCACCTGGCACCCGGCCGGTGCCGTCCTTGTGCTCTTGAGGTTCCTTACGGCAAGAAGGGGGATGCAAAGAAATACCGGCGTTTGTATGCGCGCTTCGGCAAGATGCTAAAGGCGGAGCAGGCGCACGGCTACTTGAAAGGCGTTTATTGCCTTTCTGCTCGCGAGGACGCCGACACGTAGAAAATCTGAAGGAATATTCACAATAAAGTAAGAAACTCTTGCACATGTTTCTGGCCTCGTCTTCTGCTTTTGCAGGACTTCAAGCGATTCTCTGGGCTGGACTGGCGAACAGAGCTGCGCTTTCAATGCAGCGGTGCCTGGGCCTCGGCTCTCATCGCTGCGGCTGTGCGACGTAGGGCGTGGGTTCAACGGTGCGCTGGTAGCGAGGTTCAAGTGGAGCTGCTGCGGTGGACCGGCCGCACGGTCTCTTCGATCCCATGGCACGTGGAGAGGGCCCCTGCCCAAATCCCAAAGAAGGTGCCAACTGAAACGCAGGAGGCGGGATGCCGCATCGCTCGATACTGTGATCCACCGCTGCCCATCCCGAATGAATACATGTGCTGACTCTATTCTATTGTGCCTCTGCCAACGTGTAGTGCATCACGACCAGTGTGTTTGAGGAGGTCTCGACGGTAAATCCCGCGGCGTCTTCTGCTGCGCTTGGCCGAAAGTCAAAGAGGAGGTTGGTAGCAGAGTTGACATTTCAGCACTTAGAGTCACCTTTGATGTGCCAGGATGTCGGCTTCCACTTCGCAAGGCGCAGTCCCGATGCCATCGGCTGTGAAGGCAAAGGGCTCCGAACTCATTGAGACGTCGGGCTGTGATTCTTCTTCTGCAGGCGAAGACAATACGAGATGAGCATCAGCGGTCAAAACAGCAGTATTACGTACACGATTTGCATTTCTGCATGCCGGCGGCATGCAGTTGTCGAGCTGGCCAAAGTGCACCGGTCCGCTCTTTGTCGGTCTGGAGTCCTCGCCTTTTCGGCTGAAAGGAGATGCTCCGGGCAGAGAGCCTGCCTGCCCTCCGCGGGAAGTACAAGCCGCGGAGCTGCAAGATCTGAACTTTGCATCCATGCAGCATGAACGGCGCGATGTTAACGCTTTGCTACCAACCAGTGCTGCGGCGGTACTGCTGCCTCAGGCACGACAATCCTTTCCTGGGAACAGGCTAGGCGCTCGGCGGCTTCAAGTTGCACAGTCGGATAGATCGGTCGTGTGAAGAAGTCCAAGTGACATTAGTGATGTGTCTTCTCCGCATGCGATGCTGCATCATCCAGCAAACTGACAGCAAATTCTTTTGCGTCCGCTGGATGCCATATGTACATATCTATCTGTCCGTCTGTCTGCCTAGCCGGCTGGCTTGATGCTAGTCTGTCTGTCTTTATGCATGAATGATAGACGTCTGTATGATGTGACAGTGTGTATGCGTGCATATACAGCAACAGGAAAGCCACAACAGCTGCACAGCATACCACACTCTGTCGTGGTTAACCGAAGCAAGTGTCCAGGCTTAAAGAACCCAAGTCAAGTATGGTAAGTGCACCTTCTTGCGTGCATGCAGGTGTGTGTGCCTTGGCGGGCGTTTTGCATGGCCTCGCCCTTTTGGCAGGCAGTGCCTATCGACGTGCTCCTGCTGGTGGGTTTGTCTGCGACGTGTCTGTTGCCGAGAAGCCGTGACTGAATTCGGGTTGTGATGTCCCTCTAAGAGGCTCTTCACCAAATTTGTCCTGCAGAGATAGCTGGTGTTGTGTACATGTAGCACAGTCGGGATCCTTCCTGATGCGGTTGAAAGCCGATGTGTACGAGTGCGCATCGTATGCTCTCCGACTGTTTATCTACGCTCCATCTTGCAGGGATCGCACTGCTGCAGCATGCTGCAGCACTGTAGCCTTCAAGCACAGCGCTTTGTCTCAACCTGTGCAGCCGTTTCACTCAACGGGTGGGCCCCTGTTGAATTTATTGGCTGCTGGTGGCACAGAGTCTGGCATTGCACCGTTTGTGCATGCCTTTGAAAGGCCGGTGGGGCTTCTAACTTGGAAACAGAGACGGTACACGGAAAGGTTGGCAGCAATTCCTAGCTGCCGCACGGCCTAAAACGTTCACTCTGCATGACAGACAGCTGCATGAAACGAAAGCCCCACTGCCATGTTCCAGCATGTTCCAGTATATCCATGACAGGTCATGGTGCTGAGTGCCAGTGACGTTGAGCAAATCAAGAAGGACCTTCTCTCAGCTCGGCTAGAGGTCGTACTTCGTTTGAATCTTTAGCTGCGCATGGTGCTGTGGAGTTTTCGCCGAGAGTGCCTTCTGCTCTGGATTGCGTCAGTGGAGGAGTTCGGAAACATTGACCGGCGAGGCAGGAACTGTCTCGTTCCTCCTATAACACGTGATGTGTCTCGCAAGGGGGTACTGTAGCCGGTGTACATGAGCTGCATCAGATTGTTAACATCAGGCACGCAGACCGTTGGTGTGAATGCGGTCGCAAAGGCCAGGCTCTGAACAGGCTGAGCCTTTCTGCGCTTGCATTCAGAAGCTCGAGGTCCTACAGGAGTTGGACGAATGGTCCGCAGGGGAGCTGCATCAGCTGTGTGGGCCTTGCTAGCCTCTAGTTCCTGTTGCGAGATGGAAGCTTGCAGGCTTCGTGTCGGGAGTGTGACCTGACTGCATGCCTCACGTCGGTGAATCTGCAGCAATTTGACAACCGAGACTTTGTGCACACATCACGCGAACTGGCGGATTGCCTGACCTGAATACCAAATACCATATACCACAAACACTTCCGGAATGCACAAGGCCGGGTAAGCAGGTGAAAATGTCAACCTTTATAATTTCTAATGGGGTGCTACAAAGAGCACAGGGTCGCCCCCTCCGAGGCTCGCGATGTTGCTAAAACGACGGCAGAGCAACCAATCCACCATAATCCACTTAAATGTGATCTAAGCAACACCCATGGAAGCTTCCGAATACCGTTGCAGCGGCTGCGACTGCACGTTGAACCCGAGCAAGTGGGCCCAGGTTGCCTGCCCGCAGCCTGCCTGTCCCTGTTGTTCGGTGATGTTCTGTGTTTCCATCTCTTACTCTCTGTACCTCTCAGACCCTTTGTCCGTCCGTCTCTCTCTTTCCGTACCTGGCTGGGTCTTCGTTTGTTTTCTCAAAGATGCATGCATCAATACATAGATGGTCGCACATTTTCTGTCTAACCATGGCCGAAAGTAGGCTGAAGCACAAAAGTAGTTTGCACCCTGTTCTTGGCTGTTGAACTTGTCTGAAGATTGTGGTGCCTGGCTGCCTCCATGCCTATCACTTGAACCTCGGCCGAAAGAAAGTAGCAGCCTTGACAGAAGGTGAGTGCAGATGCTGTGATTTCTGAAATTATGCAAGCGACTGGCAAAAAGTAGTCTTTTTGCCGACCGCATCTCGGTCTGGCTAGGTGGATGCCTGCTAGGGAGGCTTCGGCCAGAGTATTTTGGCCACCAAGGAGCTGTGCCCTCCAAGCAAGTCAGCCTCGCAAGCTTGGTGCGGAAGCACCCGGTGAAACTTCACCACGAAGAGACTGTGAGCGCTGCACTGAGCTTCCTGGCTGCAAGAATAAATCGAAGCAGTTCAAGAACTCGCGCTGCCTGTAGGTAGAACAACATGTCACATACTTGGAGCAGGTTTCTCTCCTCAGAGACCAATGGCGTGCGTTTGCTGTACAACGAGTGCAGCGAGGAGCTTCATCGCCGAGACCCAACAGATATTGAGCAGCTTGGACGAATTTTGGTCATCAGTCCTTTGCATTTCTGGACGCCTTGTTGCATGCGACTTCGATCGACTTCGGTTGAAACCCGATAACCCAAGGTTTGTACGAACCTTTGAGATAAAGCACGGGCGGGAGCTGCTGCCCCTGCACGAAATACCGGCCAGCATCTTGCAGCTGCAAGGTGCCAGTGGAGGGTTGTCGAGGTAGAGCTGCCCAAGACTGCTGGTTGACTCAGCTTGACATCATGTGTCCTGTCCAGGCCTGCGCTGTTTAGACTTCTCTGGGCATCCGCTTGTCCGGGTACCTCCTGAAATCAAGCTCTTGAAGTCCTTATCAAGGCAGGGACAGATGGGTGAACTCGGGAGGCTGACGCCAAGAATGTGACTGCAGCAAATGCCCGATCCTCCCAAACGCAGTCTGAATGGTTCAAGGCGAGTGTGCCTTTGCTGCTGCATGTGCGAAAAATGCCAGGCTATGCTTCGTGTCAACGCAGATCACGGAGTTGCCTGAAGAGCTGTGTGAGCTACAAAACCTGCAGCAGCGCTTGCCTTAAGGAGAGACTTGCGTGCAATGGATGTGTTTCTGAAAGAGGGGCGTTCTGGCTTCGTCATTGGTCATGCGAAGGCTGCATCGGTCCTGCAACATCTGACAACGCAAAATGTGCTGTTGACCTCCTGAACTATGCCTGTGGGAACACGCAGTGGTTATGCAACGTGTGACAAGATGGGCGCATAGCGTCCCTGCTCAGAAAAGGAGAGCAGAACAGAAACGGCATCCCAGTCCTAGCACACTATTTACGAGCTCACGACCGCGCGAGCTTATCATGCTGGGGCTTTGTCATCAAACTGCGCCAGACGTGGTGTCCTGGTAAAGCAGGCATGTCAATCGGAGCCATGCATCTAGGATTTTCTTTCCAACCGTCCCAACCCCAACTTCCTGGAGAGAGCTCTATGATTCAGCCACCGTTGTTGATTTGATGTCTGTAGGTGAAGTTCAACCTTGTATGACTGTAGCAGTGTCTATTTCTCCTGTCCCTTCGAAGAGCACCGAGCAAGGTTTCTGATGAGTTGCAATCCATTGCGGCGCTTACCCGAGAGTCTGTGCATTTTGGCGGCAGCAAGCAAGCGAACGATTCATTAGGCCTTTGCTTGTCCGCCAAGAGACTCCAAAGCATCCAACAACTCTACTCCTCTCGAAGTTTCAAAGCCTGATGTAGCGATGCACCGCTGGGTGACGACCGCAAGAGCTGGGACATGAATCTCTGGTGTGTAGACGAGGGCGGCTATGGCGGAACCGCCAGCAATCGGCGCCCAGGAACCCTTATGCATCTTTAATCTTTAAGCCCTGCAGTTCTTTTAGAACTCTCTTCGAAGCCCCTGAACCAAGAAGTCCGTGCAGAACCTTTGTAGGAGCTTTATACTACCCTTAGCGCCGCTTTAGTCCACCATGGGCTGCAACCTGTTCCGAACGCAGAGGTAAACTGGTTCGCCTGTGGGACTTCTACTTCGACGGCAACCAGCTTGAGGAGCTGCCACAGCAATATCCTCCTTTGGTGAACGGTTTAAAGGTGCAGGACTCGGAGTTCAGCTCCCTGGTGTCGGATTTTCCTAAGCACTTCAACCTCTCAGCAGAGGTATCTGGAAACCTGTTACGGCAAATTCCGGAAGCCGTAGGCAGGCTGCCAACTGTCTTGGGAGTTTGCTCACCCTTGCATCACCGAGTCAAACCATGGCACAGCTCGGATTGCAAGGTGGATTGCCTGACATCAAGTGCGTCCGAGCCTATGCGAACAAGCTGGAGGCCTTACCCGAGACTCGTCAAACTTTGACATGGGGCGATGGCGATGTAGTGAGTCTGTTGCGGTACAAGTATCTTTTTATCGTGGGGGATTCCCAAATCATGGCAGGTCCTTTGTAGAGCCCTCATGTCAAGAAATTGTGTTAAACCGACTCAAATCAAAGCCCGATGGGTGCTATTTAACTGCTCGGGATCAACGTCGGTCTTGTCGGAAGCAATCTGCGCCCATGCTAACCTGATTGCTGAGATGCTTCTTGTGCCCACTGGTGGCACTGTCGTCATCTTGAAAATTAGGTGATCGGGACTGCTTCTTTGAGAGCACGAAAGTCACCAGGGCAGGTTCCGACACGTTCATTCACTCTGTGCTGAAATTACTGGCAACGACTTTGCGTGACAACAAACGTAAGTATTTTCCAGTTCCAGAAACCAGCATGATGACATGCCAGTGTTGGCAAGATGACACTGAGGACGGCATCTGCCAGCTAACTCGGACGACTGAGATGTCGCTCCAGGGAAACCGCTTGGAGCAACTGCCACGACAATTTGGCTCGCTGCAGCGCTTTGCTTGCAAGGGCGCCATGTACGCCTGGCTGTCTCTCGGCCAGCACTACAAACACACCGACCGAGGAACCTACAATACTTGTCACTGCACGACAACTTTCTTCGAGCGCTTCCGGACTCGATCCTGGAATTGTGTCCCAGCTTTCACAGAGGGACAATGCCGCAGCCCTGCAGTGGCAGCGCTGTCACCCGTGAGGTCGGAGTTGCGTTGGCTTTACATCTACAACAACCGGCTGCAAAGCTTGCCACATGGTCTGACGACAAGGCAGGGAGCTCCTTTCACTCGTGCCTGATGCTCGCCATTCGGAATGCTTTGGTGTCGATGGTTTAGGCGCCCGGCCCTTCTCCTCAAGCTCTTACCGTAACTTATAGCTTTCTGAAATGTCGTCACGTGCGCTGTCGTGGGGTGGAATCTTGTGGTCTTTGTACACGTCAGGCTTCAGAACCTGGAGCGGCTACTTGTGGAAGCCAATCCACTGTCAGAGGCATGACTTGGTCCCAGCCCTCTGCAACCTCAAGACTTTTCGCTAGTTTGGCTAGACCTTGCAGGCCACAGTCGCAGATCTCGTCCACCAGGGCAGCTACCTGCGTGTGCTGGGTTTGGATGTCGAGCAAGCGAGCAAGATTTCAAGCGAGAGCCTCCCGCCTTTTGCGCTGTGGCAGAATTGGAGGGGATGGTTCAGGGTCTTTCGGGGTTGTCGAGTTGCGAAATGTCAGGTGCTGGATCTACATTCAGATTTGCACAGCTGAGGGTAAACCAGTGACAGACAGATAATTTCCCCAAAGGCTGCAGTCGCGGAAGCTTTTCCGAAGGAATGCCAACACCAAGCTGGCTGTCCGTTGCCCAGGCGTCCGTGGGATGGATGCTTCCCTGGCACAGGCAGGGCGGTGAAACGCTTCGTGCAGCTGGCACTCGCTCGATGCCCGGCCGGGGGGGGGAGGCTCTATGCCAAGTTGCAGCCTGCTTCGCAGCTGAAGAGGCGCCAAGGCCCGGCGGCCCAGCGCTTGGGGGCATTTCTTGTGGTTGCAGCACCGCTACAAAAGAAAGGGCATTCGAGCTCTGGAGCTCACATTGCTTGCAATTCCTTGAGCAGTTCCTGCGCAGGTGTAGAGGCTGTGCGCGGACATCTTCCAACGACACCGGCAAACGATGTCCTCGTGGTTGCTTTTGCTGCCAGTCAGGCAGAGCCAGAATGGCTTGGAGCATCTGGGCTTGGCTTGGCTAGTACCGCACTTCCAAGAGAAGTGGCATCAGGTGCTCTAAAGTCGGCGAATGAACATGCAGCTTAGGTATTGAGCCAAGTCTACTCTGGTGATGTGTCAATTGCAGAAGCGGAACTGCAAATATCGATGGACGACATGGGTAAGTTCTCCAGCATTTTTCGCGACTCGGTTATGCTTGAGACGTCCTCACAAAATTGGTTCGGCCGCTTCATCAACTGGGGCCGACTGGGGCATGTTTACACAAGGGGTGGGTTGACTGATTCCACAATTCTCGGGTCGTCCACATTTCCCAGTGGTCCGAACGTGTGTTGCCCAGTTCTGCCAATCCTGCAGATCTGGTTGTGAGAAGCCCACACACAACGGATAAACGAGGTGACGTAGGCATGCTTCTGACTACTGGTGTACATCACCCTCTTTGACAGTCTCGCGAAGCCTGGGTCCATGTCTCAGGCAAACTGCATGGGCAAGACCTTCAGGACCGCGTGGGCCCTTGCAGCAAGGCTTGCTGGTGCCTAGAGGCTTTGCAGGCCAGAGAGTCAGAGAGCATGCAGGAAGGCGAAGCAGACATAGAGCGCCTTGCGTCTGCCTGCTGGCTTTCAGCCCCGGCCGCGCACAGCGGCATCAGGCGGGTACGCTAGCTGCTAGCGGATCAGGGATCAGGGAGGGTTTCTCCGTGAGTTGACTGGCAGGCAGAATGGAGAAGTGCTGCAAGACTTCGACGTCTTGACCCTCTGTGATACAGGGGCGCAGTGGTACACCGATGTGACCGAAAGGGAGCACCTGGAGCTTGAGCGCAGGCTCAGGGAGCCGCTTGCCAGCCCTGGAGATGCTGTGTCCCTAAACGTTCCAAACGCCTTCGTGAAGAGACAGCACCGCAGGTTTGTGCCGAGATACAAGAGAGTCGTCTTGCTGGGCGTGTTGCTCGGCTGAAATGTGGCACGCGGCCCTCGGAAGAGCTGTCCTCATAAAGTCCTGGCCGTGTTGGCATGTCTTGAAGGTCGATGGGTGGCTTCGGGGCATTGTCGAACTCTCACCTAGCCACCTCCGTCCTCGTTTTCGGCCCACAGACAGAGCCTTGACATCAACAGTTTTCTGGCGTTTCCACATCACTTTTGATGAGATCCTTGGCTGGAGGACCTGACGGTGAGCCACTTGCGCCCGGGTTTCAGCCCAGAGGACCTTGTAAGGCCGGCTGCACGGATCCACATGCGACCAAACTGCTCGCACGTGTGTAAATTGGGAAATTTACCTTGCCAGGATGAGTGACAATCTTCGAAGCCGAGTGCAACAAGCGCTCAGCCAGGGTGTACACTTTCAGTACCATGTTGCTGCCGAAGATCACCTGGCCTACGCCCGCAGGTGCCAATGAGCATGTGAGCAAACACAACCCGGCGTTCTGAAACGAAAGGAGGCATAAACAGCCCCATCAGGCTTCCCTTGCCTCGAAGTTGCTTCGTAGTTCATCCAGTCGAAGGCGGGTCGGGCCCGACATGAGCACAGACGGCGTGATTCGGCGTGATCTATGATGCTTCGAAAGGCCGCATTGCTCGGCTCCTGGAACGTGCAGGAATCCTTTGGCCAGTACTGGTGAGGAGCCCATCCCAGCTGGGATGGCAGGTCTGGAGGTAGATGTCATGCCGGGGGCATAAGTTGAAGATGTGTGCACCTTAAAGTCTGGTCGAGGAGTATTGCTCGCGAACAGCGGCTTGCTAGAGGCAAGCTTTGGCAAGGGCAGCATTTGTCGTTGTGCAGCCTACTCGTAGCTGAGATGTCAGCGCGCTTTGTGAAGCAGGAGAAGTTGAAAGACCTGCGGTGGTCTATGAGGCACGACGTCTGTGTGAATTCGGGGGCTCGTGCGATAGGGTGGTTGAGCAGGAAGTTCCTGTCGGCACCCTGCACGCCTGGCAGCTCGAAGAAAAGGAGGCGAGGGTGGACTGCTTACGGCACCTCCAGTTCAAGGGAATTTTGCACGAAGCTGGCCTCTTTCATAACCTGACGTGTGAAGTGCTCGAAGAGGAGACGGTCCCTTTGGGACTGTGGGGCTACGGCGGAAAGCTTTGCATCTGTTCCTTGGTCCACACCGAGTGGTTGATTTTGAGGAGATCTCGAAATCTGCAGAAAGCCAGGTCGCATTTCTCCACTTCACCTTTGCCAGATCTGTCGCTTTCCTCCACGTGCCGGGGACTGGTTCTGCAGCACTTGCAGCTCGGCTTACCTCCAGTGGCATTTGGCGGAGACGCGAGATTTGCATGTGGCCCCAATAAGCTGGCAGGCTTGGCCCACAATGTGGGAAAGGCAGGGCGGCCAGGAGACCAATGTCTAGCTTCGGCACGATCTTTGACAATTACCCTCATGACACAGGCAAAAGCATGCCGCAAGTGCTCCGACAGTAGCCAGGCAGGAGTCGTGGCGAAGGCCGCTTGGCTGCAGTGCCGTTTATAGGATCTAATTTTAACGCTACGCCGCCCGCCTCGGCTCTGTAGCGGCAGGGCGAGGCGGTAGTGGATGCATGCTAGGCGGGCCTCTCAACCCCAACCTCGAAACAGGTGAGCGTCGATTGTGCGAGCGCCATCTTCCGGCCTTACGGCTCTTTTGCTGGTCATGCGGCCGCGGACGGCGACGGAAGGAAAAGCAGCGGATTGAAGCAAGGGCCAAGCCAGGAGGCACAGGGGGAGGTGCGGGGAGGGGGGGAGCGGGCGGAGGGAGGGGGGAGGGAGGGGAGGGGGGCCTGGGGGGGGCCTGGGAGGGGGGGGGGCAGGCCGACAAATCAGGTAAAGCCGGACAAGTGGGTGGCAAACGAACGCAAAAAGCGGGTGTCTCCAAACGTTTGGACTGCAGGGAGAAGGAAGGGTACCTGAGGTAACCCCCAAGACGCCTGGGCCTGTGGCCTCGGCGGATATCTGAGATGACCTCGACACGCTAAGCGCAGACCTTCCTGACTTGGCCTAGGCTTGGCGTAAGGAAGATCTCCGCCCTTCCGCCAAGAAGCTTGCTCATCTCCAAAGTGCCGCAGCGGGGGGGATTCGCTATGTCAGTCGCCTTCTGGCCTTGGCTAGCCTTAGCAGCAGGTTCCAGCACGGTGCCTCCGAGCGGAGAACGGCTTTCCTGGCTTCTTCCGCTCCGAAGCAGGTTCGTCAGGACGGATCTTTCTTCTCCCGTGGCGGTCGCCTTAACAGTGCTACACCAGCAAGCACAGGCTGGGAGCCGTGCTGAAGGGAAACGCGGGATCTTTCCTTGTGATTCTCATCGCCTGGCTTCTTGCACAGAACCTTGGCACCCAATTGTGGGTTTACACTTTGTTGCCGAATTTTGCTTTGCACCAAGGCTCCTGCAACGGAGGAGAGTGCTGAGGTGAGCCTTAGGCAACGAAGCACCTCTGTGTGCCGACATGATGCCGAAATAGTCTAATGAGTTTCTTGCGGGTGAGGGCGTGTCCCAACTGTTGCACGTGGCCCGTTCTTACAAGCTTTCGAAACGTCGTACCTGCTGGCCGGGGGGACACTCCCTGCCAATGGAGCGGCAAATATGCGGCTTCCATACCCCTCGTTCATGCAGATTCTGCAATTGATTTCGCCATTAGCCGACGAGGCAAACTTAAAAAGGGCCAGATTGCCAGACAGCAATATCAAGTTTGCAAGCTGTGTGTTTCAAGCCCCCCAGGTTTGCCGCTGTGGGCGGCAACTCCCAGAACTCCTTGCCCATTGCTGACTTTCTGGTTCGAACCTCAGGTCGTGAGTGCAAGTTACCTCATGCTCCGAGCATCATGTCACCAGGAATGGGTTTTGCAGCCAGATGAGGTGCCGTTGCTGTGGATTGGATGTGCTGCTTGCCTGCTGCGTTCCCTTATTTGCGCTTTGAGGAAGACGACCCGCCCATGCCAGGAGCCATTGAGGAGGTCCGCCTGCTAGAGAGACGACGTCCACGTCCGGCAGTTGTGTGTCCGTAGTTCATGCAGGATTATTCCGATGAGGAGGCCCCGTGGCAGGGTAGCACGCCGGTCAGCACATCCAATCCTGTTCAATCCCATGCCGTTTCTCTCATCAGCATCCTTTGCGAGCTGGATCGATTGATGCATCGATGCATAGATTAGCACATGGATGGATCGATCGATAGGTGGTGTGTGACCACCTCCGCCGCCGCCGCCACCACCACCACCACCACCACCACCACCACCGCCCACCACCACAGCCACCGCCACCGCCACTTCCCACCACCGCCCACCACCACCGCCCACCACCACCACCACCACCTCCACCACCTCCACCACCTCCACCACCTCCACCACCTCCACCACCACAAACCACCAAAACCACCTCCACCACCACAAACCACCAAAACCACCGCCCCACCACACCAACCCCACCACCCCCACGCGCCCCCACCGCCCTGCCGCACCGACCAGGCCTGGGGCGATGCATGGCGAGCAGCGAGGGGTTGGGAGGGGGGGGCAGGTTGTTGTTATGACGTGAGACTAGCCAGAGGAACAGATATGTAGGGACCGGTGCGTCAGGGCTTGACACCCACAGATTCACGAACACATGGTGGACAATCAAGTGAATAAATAAAGAGACGGGACGGCAAGACATACGGTCAGCATGGGATCTTTGAGGAACTTTGAGGACAGAGTGGGAAGGGAGCGGGCGCAGGAGGAGAGGAAAAACAGCCCTTCACGCCAAAGCTGACATGGAGGAGACGAGTACAGCCACACACCGAAGCAGTAAGCTCCAATAGATCGCCCAGCGCATCTTGGAGCAGCCTGAAGGTTTGTGTGGCGACAAGCGACGACAGAACCGCTACACTGGGAAGAATCCCAATTTCGATGCTTCGAAAAGTTGCCAAGAGAAGAGGAGACTGGCACCCGTGTGATCTAAGTGCAAGAGCAGCAAGAAAAAGCAACAAAGCAACCACTCTAAAAAAGTCCCGTAAGCCTTAAACGGTCCTAAACTCTAAACCCTAAAGCCCTCCCTCGTCTGGCTTGTCCGAGTTGCGAGAGCGTAAAGCCCTCCCTCTCGCAGAATCAGATTCGAACGAGTTCCCTGCGTTGCGACATTATTCAGATGGGAGGGTGGCAAAAAAGTTTTAGAGGCATATGACTAAAACCCGCCGGGCCACGGCCATTCGACCTGAAGAGGTGCCCAGCTTTTCTCTGCTCGGTAGTGCTTTCGTCGAAGAATTCCTTTTAGCTCTATGGCATGGCAAGTCATGGGTTTTTTCTTGCACCAGCCGAAGAGTTGTATTGATTTCGAGAGGTTTCCAGTTGCTTGTTGTCAGGACGACGAAGTGTCCAATCCGACCGTCCGCTTTAAGGCCAAGTCGGCGCGAAGAGTCCTGTTGATTCGGTTTTCACGTCGAATGTGGCTTGCTGCAAATCGGTTTTGGCGAATCTGCACAGCTAGGCGCATGAAGCCTCTCGAGGCTTGCTTCAGCTTAAGGTTACTTCTCACCCTACAGCAAGCACCCTTATCGCCCTACCTGCTTTAGCTGGACAAGCTACTGTACCTGCTACAGAACATAGCTGAGCTTCTGAGTGACTCGTGGAAGACCCCTCGTGACTGTACGCCATGGCGTGACATGGGCACGCATGGCACACTGACCCGATGGGATCGCCAGCGCCAGCTGTCGTCACAGACTCCGCTCGGCCGGAGCTCGGCCAGTTTCTCCGCGCCACGTGCGACTACTCCGAGGGCGAGCCTTGGCTGAGCTCAGCACCTGTCTTCTGGTCGCCCTACGCCAAGCGCTGGAAGGCATCGCTCGAAAGTTCTGCTGCGCGTGGATGTGCGACCAAGGACCTGGTTCTGTCCGAGCTGCCGCTTCTCCGCGTCCCGCGGCTTCGGCGCCTAACGGCCGAGGCCGTGCAGAAGGCCCCAAAGCTGCGGCAGGCGAGCCATGGGGGCCGCAGACGCTCGGAGCAGCTATGGCTACGAGCAGATCTTTTTCAGATTCGCCTCTGCCTGTGACAGGCGGAGCTTTTCGTTCCCCCGGAAAGCACTAGTCCGGCACTACAGCGGTTGCGGGCAACCACAAGAGAGGCCTCTTGGCCTCAAGTACTTTACTAGGAGTCTTGCATTCGTGTTTTTTGGTCACGCCATGTGCAAAAAACGCCGTGGTATAAGAGTGTGAGACCTGTGCGGGAGTTCCTTGGATTGTTTTTCGGGAGAGGCTGCTGAGAGCTGTGGTTTTGCCAGATACCCCTCATGTCCTCTCCCAGTGCATCAGAACGCACATGCAGCCGTGCAGCCATCATTGGCGGGCCAGCCCAGTGTCTAGCCCAGCTCAGAGGCAAACATCTCTGGTGGTACTACCATGACCATGCCTCTCCCCGAAATGCATGTGAAGATCTGGGAGTGTCCTTCATCGAGACGGCAAGGTCGTCTGCATGAGTTCCGGAGCGATAATACCAGCAAGAGGTCAGGCCCTCTCGGGCTCTCAATTGGAGAGAGCTCTGGAGAGTTGTCCATGTTCACGTGCATCCTCCCCTAGAAAATTCGAGTCCCTTCTCCGACAGCACAATCCCATGCATAATGCTCACCGACGAGTCTAAGAGGCTGGGGAACTCATGGGCCGCTTTTCTGCTTTGCCAATGATGGCGTATTAGGAGATCAGGCTCGCACAGGCTCCGATGTCCTGTCCCAGGCAGAACCTGAGGCGCTCTTCGTGAAGTCCGTGCTACACTTCAACTCCTTCGGCGCCGGGCCAGCGGGTCAGGACCAGGCCTGCCAAAGTTTCCTTTGTTGGCCTCGGCCCCCGAAACAAACGCGCGGGCATGCTTTTCTTCGAGCTGCCGGTGTTGGCCCCTCGGTCCTTGCAGGTGGTGTTCCCGACTTTGGCCAGAGCGAATCACTCCTGCCTCCCCAACTGCATCTTGGCGAGAAATTACAGTAACGGGGTCATCAAATTGACCAGCTCTCCCGAACCAGTCCTGGCAGAATGGCCCCTGGCGACGGCCGCAAGTATACCACATGTTGTGTGTGTGAGTGTGAGAGCGCCATTGCCCGCGTTTGAAAAAGTGTCCGGACGCTTGGTGCAAAGTATTGCATTGCTTCGCCGCCGAGCCATGCTCCGCTATGGCCGCTATGGAAAGTGCTGTAACATGCAGTCGGATGAGACCACACGAGTCAGTATAGGTGGTGATATCTTCACTGAGACGACCCCGCCCATCTCTGACAAGCCTATCGTCTATCGTGCATGATCCATGCTGCCAAGAAAGGTGGGGCCGTCGTGATGGGATTGCTAAGCCAATCGGACAGCGAATTGGCGGCCTTGGCCAGAGATGTGCAGGTACATGCCGTGAAGGCCGAAGCTGCCATCGAGGTCGACGAGCTGGAAGACTCAGCCCCAAGCAGCACTGGCGAGGACAACAGCAGCGCAGCTAGTGTGCTACGCCATGGATGATTCCGACACCGCCTTGGGCGACGATGATGATGAGTCGCAAGACTCGGAACTACAGGACGCCCACAACTTTGATCCAGAGCTTGGAGCTGTGCCACCAGCTCTGGATCGAAGTCGTAGGCGTCCTGTAGTTCCGATTTTTGGGAGGGGCCATGTGACCGAGGAGGAGCTGTTGGACGATCCAGGTGAGATGGCAGCATGGCAGAGGCCAGGATCAAGCGAATTGCACGAGCCCGGCATCTCACTCCCCACGACCGATGACCACACGTCAGACTGGCTGAAGATGTGGCTGAAGCTGTCGGTGGTATCACTGCAGGAGACGGGAACTCGAGTGGCTGACGATGCCCGAGCAGCCGCAGACGGCACAGCCTGCAGCCCCGGTTAACGACACGCCAACCATCCCTGCCAAGTCCGATACAAGCAAGGAGACCAACAAGATGCAGCAAGAGACGGCCACTGAAGAGCCCCTAGCCGAGGTGCCCCATCTGAAGGCTGCGCTGGAGGTCGGGAAGGCAAAAAGTGCAGAGCTGGCGAAGCAGTTGGCGGAAGCAGAGGCGACAAAGCTGGAGCTCTCCACTTCCCTGGACGCTGCAAAAGCTGCTGCAGAGCTGGAGAAAGCTCTCGCCCCGATCCACGACATCAGCGCCCTCCTCCCACGCCGACAGATCGAGATGAAACGGTGACGATTCATGCCGCCTGGGTGCAGTGTGGCCCATCTGAAATCGCAAATGTGCGTCCGGCTAGTCGGCCCCGACCAGATTCCAGATGGAACCTCAGGACAAGCCTGCAACACCGGCAGCACTCAGGTGCTGCAGCGTTCCTCTAATTGCAGGTGCGCCATCCCCCATCACCCTTCCGTGGAGGCCTCCGAGCACAAGCTACGGAGGGCTTGGCCCGTGATTTCTTTGGATATGCAGGAGGCAACTTTGTTTCAGCTCATGG
The DNA here is from genome assembly GCA_905221615.1 of Symbiodinium sp. CCMP2592. Lineage (NCBI taxonomy): Eukaryota > Dinophyceae > Suessiales > Symbiodiniaceae > Symbiodinium > Symbiodinium sp. CCMP2592. Next base: position 369,669 of record CAJNDT010005858.1, read on the forward strand.
GCTGACGGCATGCAGTTCGCAGCCAGTTTGCATCTCGCCTCAAGTACAGAGCTGGCGGAGCCGGAACCCGGAAATGCATCGGGTTGACTTTTGCCGTCGTGGCTCCAGATGACACTGGCGGCCTGCATGTTGGTGCTGTAAGCGCAGTACATCGGTCCAGCTTCGATTGCTGAACCTCTCACACACCACTACACAATATGGATCGATGGACTGGAAGTAAGAAGCCGTCTATTACAGTGCTAGACAAAACTAGAGTTAATTACTATTACTACAGTCCACGGTGATACTGGTTTAAGGCTCCACAGTCTTTCTGGGGGGAGCTCCCCCACGGGACCAAGGAGAGGCCTCATGGACATGGGGCTTTTTGGGTTTAAGGTTTAGGGTTTAGGGTCATCAAGTCCGGTTTCATGAGGGTTTAGGATGGTTTAGGGTTTAGGGGTTAAGGGTAGACATTTCTTTTCAGATTGTGTTTCGCGATGATAAAGTCCTACTGCTATTGAGTCTCCTTTCTGATAGGCTGTTGATAGAGTTGTCAGCGTGAGTGTGTAGCCACGAGTGCTACGTCAATTCGCCCTTCCACGGCAAGACTTCAAAAGGGTAGACGTTTTGAAACCTCTTTTTGGAGACTTTGGAAGGGATTTTTCGAAGGTTAGTCGGATCACACCTTTGAAAGGTACATCAGAAGTTGGTTCTAACTTTTCAGAAAACTAGTCCATTTTTCGTCCGCCTCATCCTGTTTACAGGATCAGTTTACGTTGCCAACTTATGCCAACATCATAAACTGTAAGACTCAGACCTCGCCACCCGTAGCTTGACGTTCAATTGTGGCGGAAGAGCTGTCAATCAAACTCTTGTTTGCAAGGCCTGGTGGATGCAGACCTTGGCACTTTGCGTGCTGTTCGGGCGGTGTCTGTTGGGGAGGACCAGCTGCCTTGCTCGTAGCAGTGGGCAAAAGTAGGCTCAAGCATCAAGATCACCGATCCCTACGCTCGCAACACTCCCTGCATCGTCTTTGACAACAGTTCAAGCTCCAACATCCGAAACACACATCTGCAACGGTGTAGCGCAGGAGCTCACGGTGTCCTACTTAGATGATGCCGGACTCTTGATGGACACCGCGTCACGCCAAGCCGCGCCTTGCCAGCACTCCGCTTCACACCATGCGGATGTCCTCGAAAGATGTGGGAAGGATGTTTTCTGGCAGACGTGGACTTGACAGGAGTTGGCCGAGCGGTACGAGTTCAGGCTATGGACATCCCTGCTCTCCTTCACATGAAGCAGCCCAGGGTGTGTAGAACTGCAGCATCGGCTCGGCACACTGTGCGCGCAGTCATTGCCATGCCCCGGGTGAGAAGTCTCCTCGGCGCAGGTGTGAATGCTGCCGCTGCTCCTCTGCCCAAGACGACACCAGAAGATTTTCTGGATGTTTGGAAGGCCTGGTGTGTTCTCTCCTGGCATGATGAGTAGTCAACTGCTGCCTGAAGCCGTGCCGGAGGCGACCCCTCCGATCTCGTTTTTGGCAGCGACCTGTGGGGACAGGCGCCGTCGACGGTGCAGCAGCGATTGCTGGAAGAAGAGGCGCCGCCCATCTGCAAGCCAAGCAATAATAGGCAAGGCCTCGTTAGCATTCATTGGGACTCTTTGTCTTTGGTCGCCTAGGAAGGCCAAGGCATCCCTGCTGGCAGCGAGATCTGGAGACTTGGAAGAGGAGGATGAGGGCCACGAGCTGATGAAGTGCCACAGGCGGAGGCCTTGGTGGCCAGAAGAGTCCAGGAGAGTATGCTGGCATTGTGGCATGGAAGGAAATCCCGAGGTTTACATCTGCTCACCGGCACCACGGGCTGGCCTTCGCCCTTGCGAATGAGTTTGCCTTCCCTGATCCCGAGGCCCGAAGCTTCAATGTGCCTATGGCCGAGCTTCGAGCCGACGCTTCGCGCCATTGCTCTCTGCTCTGTGAGGATGCTAAGAAGATCGTGTTGGAAGTCATCGACCTTGTCCTTGCCATGCCCTGCCAGTTCCGAAGCTGCAAGACATGGCCAGGCTTTAGAAGCAGGAAGCCAAGCTGTGGAGCAAACGCCGCTTAGCAGCTTAGCTTTTGGTTCAAGCCTTTTCAAGCCCATCGCCATGGCACGGAACCTGTTTCTGGCCGTCTTGGCCCTTCGCTGTGCAACAGCTGCTGCTGATGTCGCCCAGCTTCGAGGATCCAACCAGACCAAAGACCTGGGCTCCCTAGCCGGGGCGAGCCGCACTATCAGCAAGCATGTCCTGTACGATAAGCTCATGGGCTACTGGGTGGGTCAACTTGTGGGCAACTTCATGGGCTTGCACCTTGATTAAATCCGGAGCAGGTTCCCAGACCATCTGATATCACTTCCCCCGTGCATTGGGACCTCTCTTGTCAGCAGTAGTGGGCATTCAGGAGAGATGTTTGACATTGATTGGCGTGTGCTCAACAGAGGCCCTTCGAGTTCCTCTACAACGATTCGCCCATGCCCATCGAGCCGCAGGGCTACTACGACCAACACAGCGCACACTCGGCCGGCCTCAGGATCAACTCAGACGGGCGAGGACGCATCCCCCAAAGGTTGAATCAACTCCAGGGAGCCTACACTGATGTGCCTCGGCGCAACGCGCTTTTGTAGCAACCTGGTCACGGGTGTCTTTGTGCGTGTGTGTGTGTGTGTGTGTGTGTGTGTGTGTGTGTGTGTGTGTGTTTGTGTAGGTAGGTAAGCGCGGACTTGTAGGGTAGAGGCGGTTTGCTCTGCGACAGGGTTTCCTGTTATTCAAGAGTTCTGATGTTACATTGTGCGGCATAGAGTGTAGCTTCTTCTGTGTACGATTAATCAATGCCGACAAGTCGTGGGTTTACGTGATGACTGGTGAGTAAATAGGATTTGCTGGTGCTTGGTGCTAGGGCAGTGGCCACCATCCTCTGCTCAAGTTTTGGCGAGAAAACTGTGGCCTTGCTTGCAGACCAGGATGTTGAAAACACACCGAAGGTTCCGACGTCCTCTATCATACCGTGCTTCAAATTAATTAAGTCATTTTATGTCTTACCGTTTAAGTCCACACGAACTCATCATCGATATTTAGTTTTTATGCTGGAGCTCTCTGCACATTAGATTTTCAGCTCGCTACCGGAAACCATGAACACCACACACGGAAAAGCAGGCCTCGGCGCACCTAAATAGATTGTTCTGGTTCTGAACCACCAGCTAAATTCCAGAGTCTGACTCATGTTTTCATCGGAAACCAACTGTTCGAAATTCCTGGGTTATGCAATGGATTGTCGTAGTCGTTAGGACGACACGGACATCGAGTTTGTCACCCTGCATGCATTGATGGAGCATGGTCTTGGCTTGAACTACAAGCAGATCGCCGGATACTGGAAGAGCTATGTCCACATCCAGGTCAACGGCGGCGATGCGCTCTGGTTTGCGAACAAGGTCGCGCGAGAAAACATGAACAGAGGTGAGATTCCACCACTTACTGGTTCACAGGGACACAACCGATTTTGGTGGACGATCGATCCACAGCTCGTGAACGAGCTCTGGAGCGCCATCTATCCTGGTATGGTCGACAAGGTACGGAGCTGAGCGACGGCGAATCTTCTTAAACTCAATGAACTTACATTGACTTACATCATGTTTTAAGGCAGTGGCATGTTAACCTAGGCTGTGGATCGCGCAGAGTGGGGTGCCAGGATTACCAGCGACTCCTGGGGCACGCACCCTACCCGCTTCTACGCTGCTCTTTACAGTGCTGCGTTCTTTAGCAATGATGTCCACAGGATGTATGACATTGGTATGTCAAAGGTTCCGGGAGGCAGTCCGTACCACAAAGCCCTCCAGGATGTTCGTCAGTGGCACTCAGAGAGTCCCCAGGACTGGAGGCAGACCTGGTACAAGATCAGGAATGCATACACTTATTACCCCTCCGACTGTGGTGGAGTTCCATGGAACTGTGGAGTCTCGGCGATGGTGAATGGAGCCATGGGTGCCATGGCATTCCTGTACGGTGGGGGCGACTTCAAGCGAACCGTTGGCATTGCAATTGCAGCTGGCTTCGACTGTGACAACCAGGCAGCCACGCTCGCGGGCGTCGTGGGAGTCATGCATGGCGCCAGGGCGATCCCGCATGAACTTACTCACCAGGCAGCTTGTAATGGGTTTCAAAGGATGGGTTCTGCTGTCAGAAGCCCAAACCCTAACAACACGACGGCATGCAGCTCTAAGGTAGCCGGAAACAACTGGCAGCAACCGTTCAACAACCGCTACGTCAATGAACGCCGACCGCCACTGCCACGGGACCAGACAAACACCGACATTGTCGACAAGGTCATGATCCTCGCCTCTCGTGCCATTGTTGAGCAGGGTGGACAGGATCTCGGTGATAGCTTTCTGGTGCAACTGTCTCCGTCGCTAGCATAGAAGACGGGACAGATGCATGCCAAATTAAAACAAACTGGCGCAACTTTGAGCTGCCAGTACTCACAGCAGCAGGCTCGTGCAGCCTGCGTACCCGCGCGCTGCACCCGTAGTTTTGTGCCTGTCCGCTCGTGCCAATCTGTCCGTGAGGCATGGCTTCAAGTCACCTCCGTGACTTCTTTAAAGCTGCCCCCCCCTGGGGCCTGTAGGAGCCCTTGGAGCAATAGCCTCCATGCGGATCCCTGAAGCTGATTTTCCTGCCAGCACAAGAAGGCCCAGCGGGAGATCTCTGAGAAAGCAGGGCTGCCGGGCACAGAAACCGAGCCTCGGAGCTTCTCAGGCTGAGCGTCGAGGCCAGCCGTGATCTGGCGCTGTCGCTCGAGGGCCGGCGCCCAGACGAGGCAAAGCGGCGATGGGCGCAGGCCAGCAAACTGGATCCCCAATTCTCATATAATAAAGGGAGGCGGAGGCTGTCGAGGCTGGGGGGGCCCTTGCTGCAAGTATGAGTGCATGGACGGGCCTTTCAGTGCAGGCGGCAGCAGTGGCCAAGGTTTTGGACGGTGGCGGCCCAAGCGGAAACCCGGAGCTGCTCGCCACCGAGTCTAGAGCACCAGCCTTCCAGTGTCAGGTCGCGCGAGTCTTGAGGAAGCCTCGTGCCAAGAAACTGGATCCCTAATCTAACAGTGGAGGCTTCTGGGGTGATTCGGGCTAGTCGCACATCACTGTCTCCGTGTCACAAGGTCTTGCAGGAGTGGGGTCGGTCCACCGCCCCAGCACCTCCCGCTGGCCTCTCAGAAACGAGCTGCAAGGCTATGCACCTCTCAAGTTGCCGGTAGTCAAGTTGCAGACAGTTGCGGCACAGGCTCGATTCTTATACATTGACAACATTCCATGACTGCGATGTTCTGGCTTAAAACGAAATGTGCAGAGCTTCCACAGCGATGCTCTGAGCACAGTTGGAGGGCCGAGTGCGGCGGCACTCATGGCAGGGCTGTCAGCCCGAGACTATGGGGGAGGGCTCGCCACGAAAGGCCGGCTGCCATTGCCAAAAGGATGTCTTGCTCTGGTTGATTTCATGAGCAGGATAATCGTGATGTCTGATGTGCATCAGGGTGGGAAGGGCGCGCGACCCAAGATGTTTCGCTGACCAAAGACGATGGCTTCGATGATGCCCTTTCGTCAGCGCTGACATTTCTCTTCCGGATCTCGGTGCCGTTTTGCTGTCTCAAGGAAGTGGCTCAGGCTGCTGGCATCTCCGAGGAAGCTTCCCGGCTCGGACGTGCGTCTGTTTGAACGGCTGCCAAAGCCAGGAAGGGCTGGGCAACATGCTTGCCTAGTTCCAACTAAAGCGGTTTATGGTGAAGAGTTCTTCAAGAGTTTGGCTGAAACATGTTTGAAACCGATTCGGCCGTAAAATCTGAAGTGCTGGCACTCGGCAGTGTTCGATCTAAGGATCCTAACCAGGACCTCCTCAAGCAACGTGCAAAGGACCCGGCGCTCGCAATTGTAAAACGAAGGCGCTCTGTGGAGACACTACGACTTGAGATGACTTGTTGCTGGCCTCTAGACATAGTTGGACTGATTATCGCTGGCGAAGAACCGGTGCAGCTACCATATTCACGTTCCTGATGATTTCCAGTGAAACGGAGCCTAGAGAGACTGCTCCGCAGTCGCGAGTCTTGCGATCTTTAGATGGGGATTTGTAGAGTTTCAACATTGCAGGTGCGACGTTTTGAATCCCTCCTCAAGAGAATGTTCTGCGGTGCGACCGAACGGTCAGCGAGGCAGAGCAATTAAGGTGTGGGTTCTTTCGTGCTACGGGTTTCCTGAGCCAGGCAAGTTGTTGTCGTGGGATGTATGGATCTAGCACCTCAAACTCGGTTTGCGCAGGAAGGCCGAGCCAGAGCCAACGAGCTGGCCGAGTTTGCCAAGCTGCAGGAGAGCCAGAAGAAGGAATCTGCCACCAAGGCAAGGCAGTCCAAAAGTGTTGCGGGTCTCGGGTGTAAGGGGATTATGCCGTTGCGACGTCCCACAGCCTCCGGCACTTGAAGGGGTCAGGGCTGGGCTTGGTGTCAGGCTGGATTGGCATCACTGGTGGCAGAGCGTGCCGCCGCCAAGAACACAAAGCGTGCATCTCGATCGCGCCAAGAGTTTCCTGGAAAGTGTCGTTGGAAAGGCGAGTGTCTTCACTCTTCACTACAGTACGTTTCGGGTGAACGTTGCAACATTCGCCATGCCAAAGGAACTTCCGAGCTTCCTGAAAGTTGGTGGACGCTTGCCTGACTTCGGCGGTCTGCACCATCATTGACAGCTCTTTCTGAGTGCATCTCGTTGCAGCTAAGGAGCCAAGAGCCAGACGCCGCTCTCACTGCAACATGAGAGAGCTTGTACCTGCAGACTGCTTCACTCTTTCACTTTCGCTGCGTTGCCGTGTTTCGCAGAGTACATGTTGAGAATTCCTTCCAACGGAAGGCCAGAACAAAGTCGAACGCTCCTGATTCCACCAACCCGACAAGCCTGTGGCATGTTCCATTGCATGCGAGGGTCGAAATCCATCTGAAACCTGCAATCGTTCAATGCTCCATCAATTCCCGAAAGCATCGCGAAGGGTTCTTCCGTGCGGAGCCCCGCAGATGAGTACATAGATGACAGACATAGAATCAACTTACTTGACTCTATACCTTACTTGACTCTACACTTGATACTTGACTCTAGATGCCTACATAGATGACAGACATAGAATCAACTTACTTGACTCTATACCTTACTTGACTCTACACTTGATACTTGACTCTAGATGACTATCTCTGTTCAAGCTCATAGCACTTGAAACTGACTTGCTTACTTGACTCTGTGCTATCTCTATACTTACTTACTGACTTACTTACTTACTACTTCTACTTACTTTCTTACTAGTTACTGACTTTTACTGACTTACTGACTTACTGACTTACTGACTTACTTACTTGACTCTACTTATACTTACTTACTGACTCTACTTACTTACTTATGACTGACTCTCCATGCCTCTATGACTTACTCTCTACATCTCGGTATCTAAATCTCTCTTCTAAAGCCGGGGGGTGGCACCGTCGGCGTCCATCGGGAATGCAACCCTTCACAGGGATTCGCCTCCTCGGGCGTTCAAACGCGAGGTAAAGTTACACATTTTAGGCGCGCGGGTGAACCCTTCACAGGGATTCGCTTCCTCGGGCGTTCAAACGCGAGGTAAAGTTACACATTTTAGGCGCGCGGCGCAACCCTTCACAGGGATTGGAACTCTCGGGCGTTCAAACGCGAGGTAAAGTTACACATTTCGCTGTGCCCGCGCAACCATTCACAGGGATTCGCCTCCTCGGGCGTTCAAACGCGAGGTGAAGTTACACATTTTAGGCGCCCGGCGCAACCCTTCACAGGGATTGGAACTCTCGGGCGTTCAAACGCGAGGTAAAGTTACACATTTTGCGGTGCCCGCGCAACCCTTCACAGGGATTCGCCTCCTCGGGCATTCAAACGCGAGGTAAAGTTACACATTTTAGGCGCCCGGCGCAACCGATCACAGGGATTGGAATTCTCGGGCGTTGAAACGCGAGGTAAAGTTACACATTTTGCGCGCGCCGCGCAACCCTTCACAGGGTTTGGGCGCAGCTGAACTGCATTTTGCAACCCTTCACAGGGATTGGCATTTTGCAACCCTTCACAGGGATTGGCATGGTCGAGTGTTCGAACGCGAAGTAAAGTTGCATTTTTTGATGTGCATTGAGTTGAATTTTGCAACCATTCACAGGGATTGGCGTGGTGGAGTGTTCGAACGCGAGGTAAAGTTGCAATTTTTGATGAGCATTGAGCTGAATTTTGCAACCCTTCACAGGGATTGGCGTGGTGGAGTGTTCGAACGCGAGGTAAAGTAGCAATTTTTGATGAGCATTGAGATGAATTTTGCAACCCTTCACAGGGATTGGCGTGGTGGAGTGTTCGAACGCGAGGTAAAGTTGCAATTTTTGGATGAGCATTGAGATGAATTTTGCAACCCTTCACACAGATTGGCGTTGTCGAGTGTTCGAACGCGAGGTGAAGTTACACATTTTGCGGTGCCCGCGGAACCCTTCACAGGGATTGGCTTGGTCGAGCGTTGAAACGCCAGGTAAAGTTGCACATTTTAGGTGCCCCGCGCAATCCATGAGAGGGATTTGCCTCTTCGAGTGTTCTATGTTGTAATCGGTAGGTGTGCAGTAGGTCAATTGGCAACCCTTCAGAGGGATTGGCAAATGCATATATCGATAATACATATATATATATATATATATCTATATCTATATCTATCTATCTATCTATATATATATATTTCTATATATATCTATCTATCTATCTATCTCTCTATCTCTCTATCTATCTATCTATCTATCTATCTATATATATGCTTCGAAACTGCAGGCATCATGGGCTATGTTTGCGCACTCTCCATACTACTTACTCCCTGGAGAATGCCGAAGGACAAGGAACAGTTCACTCCGCGGCGGCTGGATGAGGTAAGATCCGTGCAGGACAACGAAAGTTCTGCAGGTTGCGGCTATTCCGATAGCAAACAAGTCTCGGAGGAATCCAACAACAACGATGGAACCCTGACCGTGGAGAACGAAATGAAACGACACTGCAAGAGACGCAGAGTTCTCGAATCGATCAGAAGATCACCTGCTTTCCGGGCTATCGACTTCTACCTCTCAATGATGCCTGCAGAAGAAATCCCCCTGGACCCGCCTCCGGAGCCAGAATCCTTTCTCTACGAAAGCAAACGAGTTTGGGAAAAAAAGTTTCGCGAGCTTCGACAGAGTGTCCGGGAATGGATCTCCTGTCTGGATGCCCTGGCCGAGAATGAAGGGGCCGAGCCTGACTTTTGAGCGAGCCATAATTCAAGGCTTCTTCTTTAATTAAACACTCGTCTGCGTGGATGTTTCTGCGCTCCTGATCTTGCATCGTCTTGCGAACGATCGAGCAAAACGATCGTCGCCGCAGGAGGAAGGTTGCTTGCTTGTTACTTGAAGCGGCTCCGCGAACAAAGAGCCGCCTTTCCAATCTATATCTCTCTCTCTCTTTCTCTCTCTCTCTCTGTCTCTCTCTCTCTCTCTCTCTCTGTGCTCTGTGAGGATGTGGCCTTTGCGGTCTTTGCGAATCCCAGTCGTCGAGCCATGTTCGCATGCTTCCGCAACCCCTTTCCTTCTGTGATGCACTTGACTCTATGCAGTGGACTATGCACGTGGTGCTTTTGCAGTCTGGTTCAAGAAAAGCTGGTGATATGGCGGCAGAACCAGCGATGGCGAAGGCTTCTTGCTTGCCGGCGCCGTTGCTGGAGAAGCTGCTGTGCGATGCAATGTGGGTTCACGTGAGTGTGCAGGTTCATTGGAGGGACGGACACGCCGTCGTGACCGACCATCTCGATGTCCAGGGCTACTTTCATTGTCGTCGAGATGGCGTCTGCCAGCAAACGGTTCTCGACCGCGCGGAACAGTGGCGGCTGTTCATTCCGAGTGTGACTGCCAGGGTCAGAGGGGACGTGGTCATGATCAGGCTGGAGCAGGTGGGAGTGCGACAACGACAGGCGATGACCGCCGTGTCCCGGAGCTGGGCTTCTGCGGTCGCCGCGACGCTCCGGCGCACTTGGCGGTTGCGAGTGCCGGAGTTTTACCTCGATGTCTTCGATCGGAACTCTGCGATTTTCATGCGTGTGCACGCAGCGCACTTCGACAAGGTGCAGTTGCGCAAAGGTCTTTCGGCGAGGATGGCTGCGTGTCTCGGCGAGAGGCAGGGAAGCAGCTATACCAGACTGCTTACAGAGGCGCCTGTTCGCGACGTCGTGCTTCGTGCTCGGGCCGCGGACTTCAAGGATGCAGCTGAGCGCAAGTTCTTGCGTCGTTTAATCAGCCGATGGCGGTACACGCGGATGCTGAGCAAATGAAGATGTCGACCGTTTCTGTCTCGTTTCCTTGCTTGCTCGGACGCCGTCTTGCGAATGAGCGAGCTTGGATGAATGAGATGTCGACCGTTTCTGTCTCGTTTCCTTGCTTGCTCGGACGCCGTCTTGCGAACGATCGAGCAAAACGATCGTCGCCGCAGGAGGAAGGTTGCTTGCTTGTTACTTGAAGCGGCTCCGCGAACAAAGAGCCGCTTTTCCAATCTATATCTCTCTCTCTCTCTCTCTCTCTCCCTCTCTCTCTCTCTCTCTTGGAAAGTTAGATTGCCGCTGCTCAGGTTGCTTGCGCTTAGACAAGGCTCGCCCAGTCGCGATGGATTCGTCGAGGCAGGGAAGGTCTGCATCTTAATTAAAGGGGCGTCGGAAAGGCGTTTTTAGTGCTCGCCCTAGTGCGGCCCAGGTGCACAGATGCTGCCGCGCGCTCATCATGGTTGGGTTTAGGTCCCTAAGAACCTTAACCCGCAGTGGATTTGCATTGGAAAGCAGATTGCATGCGGTTTCCCAAGGCTGCCGGATTTGGATGCTTCACTGGTCTGGGCATTGGTCTCGCTGCCCAGGTCCGTCGTGGCAAGCAATCGTCTGGACTACAAATTTCTGTACGCGGCGAACGCTGGCTGTGTGCGGTGCACGCAGTGCCACGCCGGCCTCCTAACTTCGATGTGCACTGCCGCTCTTCAAGAAAGAATGCCCGCGATTGAATGGGTGACAAACTCCGATCGGCATATGGAAGACTTGTTGCAGCATTTGGTTGTTCTCAAGCTTGCTCTTTGCAAGTGGGCGAAGTTGCTCACACTGTGCTGAAGCCGAATCGACGCCGTCTTGCGAAAGTTCGGCTGAGCACAACAGAATGAACATGGCATGGTTTCTATGATGTTAGTGTTTCCTGAGAACGATGTCATGCCTGCTTAAATAGCTGGTCTGGAACAGGAGCTTTTGGGCCCTTCAGCAGTGTGCCATGGCTCGTCTTCGCGGCGCTCGCCTGTTCTTGGTGGTGAGCTTGCTTTTGCTGCTCGGGCTTTGTACTGCAGCGCCGAAGAAGGAGACTCCGTGTGCTTGTAATGAAGATGCTCAATCCGATGATGCTGATGCGCAGTACCGCGCCGCCTTGCATGCTGTCTTCGCTTTCATGAAACAGTACGGAACCAGCGCTGACCATTGGCAGTCGGAGTACGACGTGGCTTCGCGTCGTGTTGAAAATCTGTTAAGCAGCTTGAGCGGGGCGGACACGGAGCGCATGAACAGAGACCTTGTCATACTTATGTCGGGAACGGATCCGGCTGCTCAGAGGGAGATGATTTTGCGGCTCCAGCTGCAGACGGTCGTCACGGAATGCGGAGGCTGGGCCTGTCGAGCGATCCGCGAGCCGGGAAATTGAAGATGTCGTGGCATCGCTTTGCAGTTGAGCCAAGCACCCGACCTGGCGGCTCCGGCTCTGGCTCTGGTTTGGTCCTCAGAGTGCTTTGCTGCACATCACTCACACACACGCACACACACACACACAGACACACACACAGACACACACACACACACACACACACACACACACACACACACACACACACACACACACACACACACACACACACACACACACACACACACACACACACACACACACACACACACACACACACACACACACACACACACACACACACACACACACACACACACACACACACACACACACACACACACACACACACACACACACACACACACACACACACACACACCACACCCAACACACACCCAACACACACACACACCCAACACACACACACACAACACAAACACACACACCCACACACACACACACCCAACACACACACACACACACACACACCCAACACACACACCCAACACACACACACACACACACACACACACACCCAACACACACACACACACACACCCAACACACACACACACACCCAACACACACACACGCAACCCACACACACGCAACCCACACACACGCAACCCACACACGCAACCCACACACGCAACCCACACACGCAACCCACACACGCAACCCACACACGCAACCCACACACGCAACCCACACACGCAACCCACACACTCAACCCACACACTCAACCCACACACTCAACCCACCCACTCACCCACTCACCCACTCCCCCACTCACCCCCCACTCACCCACTCACCCACTCACCCACACCTGTCTGATGCTGTTATACTTGTTTGTGCATTCCACCCGCCCACCCATCCATCCATCCATCATCTTTCCTCACTTTTTGCAGAAACCACTCGCACCTGATCCAAAACAGGTTGCGGAGACCCTTTGCATGCTTGTAGCAGGAATATGGCGTATGCCGAGAGCCTCAAGGCCTGTGGCCAAGGGATCGCTACCACAGTTGGCGTGAAAGCAAAAAGGTCGGCATGGAGCGCTGGCCAGACAAGACGCTGTCCACCCAGTGGTTTTTAATTTTGCGAGCCACGTGAAGCATGGCCGCAAATGCTATGTGCAAGCCGAACCGGCACAGGAGATTTTGGCGGAGGCACATGGGCACTCTGTGGCACGGCGCCGTGCAACAGGAGATTATTTCCGCTACGTCTCGGGTGCCTCAATGTCGAACAGATGCAAGCAGGAATCAGTGTGGGCATCCGCCAAATTTCTTCAAACTCGCATGCAGCTGGGCTGGGGCACTGCGAGGGTTGCCATTGGAATGGCGAAAGCCTCGGCATTCGTTTTTGACGGTCCGCGAACGCTGTGGGGATGGCTGCATTGGTTGTTTGTCGTGTGAGTTTTTTGACACTGCAAATCGCACCGAGGCTCTCACAGATTTCGTTTACACTGCATGTAAACGAGCTCAGCTGTCGAGCTGAAGAATGCAGCAACACCCACCCGTCGACGAGTCGTACACTCAGTGGGATGAGCATTTCTTGATGCTGGCAAAGGCTGCCGAAAGTTAATGAGCCTTCGGTGAGCCGGCCGAATCTGGGCCATTTCCTTAACGGGAACTTACGGTCTTTCGATTTCCTGCGGTCGGTCAAAAGCATCGTCGCTGTCCTCGTGCACCTTCTCCGGTCGTCGGATGGTGTTTGCTGGCTCGGGAGGACTGGGCTGCCCCAAGATTCGATTCCGCGGACGAGGTGCCCTAAGCCCATTTTGCACATGGGCAGTGAAGCCGAGAGAGGAAGAGAGAAACGGTTCACAGGCGCCTAGTTCAAGCGCTGAGCCTGCAACGGTGGAGGACTCCAGCGAGAAGGCAAGGGCTCAAAAAAGAGGACATCACTGCGTAACCTCTGCTCGAAGAGGTCTGGGCATCGCTTCTTCAAAACAGATTTCTGTGGTGCATGGCAGCCTGCTCCCTGGCCTCTGCACCGTCGCTAGCAGAAACAGGCAGATCGCCTCAGGCCATGCACTTCTTCATCTACTTCATCCGGCAAGGTGTGCTAAATTGGGTGCCCTGTTCTGGCAAGCAGTTTTGTTTTGTTTGGCGGATCTCAGCATGGGGTTGTCGGTGGCAGCGGCAGCGAGACTCCATCCCTCGGTTGGAAGGGCTCCCTAAACAGGCCTAAGGGTGCAGCCCACGTCCCAGCTCCGGAAGCATCCGTTGATGACAAATTCGGAGCAAAATTGGCTGCGAAACCAGGATGAACTGTATGTGCATGAAACCTTTGATTTTCTTATGCTAGCGCAGAGCCGTAGAGACCCCCGGAACATGTACCGAACTGGGGGTGGAAGCACGATTTCGGGAGAGGTCATGGGCGCCGGAAAATAACTCCGCGGCACTGCATCGGAGCACACGAATTTGCTGAGCACTTGGGACGCCAAGAACCCCACGTTTGGCCCTGCTACTTGTAGGACTTTAGGGATATCGACCGAATTAAAAGTGGGGGCACAGTTTCCCCCGAGCGTATCCCCAAAGAGACACGGGACAGTGGCGAGAGCGCGATTCACGAATCCAAAGTGGTGAGCGTAAGAAGCATGCATTCAATGCTGTTGGTACATGAAGTGAAAGGTGTTCTGTTTGCTCAGGGTTAGTGGTCACAAACTGCATTCTGTGCACCAGCTTGTATAGTTGTAGCTGGTAGCCGCCTCACGCGCAAGGTGAGCAAAACGGTAGCCTGTGTACCTGCAGTGTGTGTTTGGAGGGTTACCTGAAAACATGGTAGGGGGCGACGGGAGCAAGAAGCAGAAAAAGTATTTGCAAAAAAAGACTGTAAAAGAGCAGTGAAAAGCCCGGTACGAACCACCTGAGCGTCTACCCCGAAGAACGTCTACGATGTCGCCGTCGTCTGCCTGAAACAGGACACAGCGAGTGGTGAGCAGACCGACCAAAAGTCCGAATCGGCCTGTAGCCATTGCTCAACATTGACGGTCCTAGACAAATCTAGCGGACGTGGATCGGAACCGGCTGCAGTAGCGGATGCGGTTCCGTTGCGTGTCTATATAAACTTCAACAAACCCAATCCCGCTTGAATTCAGGAGTGTGGTAGCCCGCATCCTTTTTCCTCTGCGGAGGGAGGCCCGCTAGGAAGAGGAGGAGTGATAGGTAACTTCGGCATGGGAACGGGGCCTAAGGCAAAACATAGCGGGTGCCAGTTTTGAAACCCCGTTGAAGCGATCGAACAAGCCACATGAGACGTGGAAAGCCGGCGAGAACTCACAGAATCCCTTTCCTAACTGTTGATTGCGTCCTTCCGAGAATGAGGTCGTCGATTTATTTCAGCACGTGGCAATACAGAAGCCAAAAGCTGCCACTGTACGTGAAAGTCGGACCCAAAGAAGACCAAAACCTTGCCCCTTAGCGTAGACTGCAACCCGCAAGAAGGCACGTCCCAATCTCAGCACCCGAAACACTGCAGCTGAGATCCCGGGCCTTCGTCAAAAGTTTGTTGCAACTGAGGCACATTTCTACATCATGGATGAGTTTGGTGTTCCAGCCCTGGAGGTCCCCCAAAAAGATGTAGAGCTCTTGGGAGTGTCGTGGCGACGTGCTTGGCGGAGGCAACGGCACGAGTCAGCGGCTTCGAACTCGGAGGCGGCGCGGCGAGTCGAAGCGTCCGCCGGAAGTGTCGCGGATCCGTGTGGGACCCGGAGGCCTGCTCGGCTGCATCGTCTCCGGCCAGGAGGGCGGGGGGAGGAGAGGGGGCGCGGAGGAAAGGGGGGGGCGTTTGTGTTCAGATCTGTGGCAGGTCTCCGACTGGCTGATCAGCCGCTACCCGAAGCGAGGGGCAGCGGGCTTGCGAGCCCAGGCCCGGCCAAACTTCTTCTGTCGAGCATGGCGGCCAGTGGCGAGTCAGGGAGATGGGCTGCCGAGCTGTTTGCCAAGCACTGGTGACCTTGAGCTCGAGGTCATGATTGCATACTCCCTTTTCGCAGCCGCTGCGGAACCGACCTGAGACTGGGGCTGCACGGCGAGTAGAGGAGCTGATGGGCCTGACTAGGTCTTTTGTCTGTGGGTGGTACCACCTCTTGCAGCCGCATCCTTGAAATATCCAGAGAATAAATTCTTTTGTGAAGTGTGACAACTGAAAGCGAGTGTCGCAGGTCCTCCAATGGCTTGCGATGGCTGCGTTCGGCTAGTTTCTGAGACTTTGCACGAGTGTATCAGTTATCACTGGTTCCAGGACAGCATGCGTATGCGAGGCTTCGCCATCTATGGGCCGCAGACCCTGATCACCATGACTGGAGTAGAGACGGTCGGCGCAGCTCCTCTAGCTTTTGGTGTGATCCCGCTTCAGTGGGTCGCAGGTGCCGCGCAAGGCTGCTGCAACGGCTGGAGGCCCGGGCAGCAATCTTGCACCGTTGCTTTACCCAGACGGCGGGTTCAGTGAAGGTCTGTTAGCCTATCCGGCGCAGCTGGGCTCGATGTGTGCAGGCCTGCAGGCTGCAGTTGTTGACGCTGAATTCTTCTTTTTCATTGTTGAGGACTGCCCTTTGCCCTCTTGGCGCGGGCCCCAGAGAAGCGGAGCGTCGAGGAAGCCTTTGCTTGCCTTCGAAGCGCAGAAGCCGAGGTCCAGGAATACGGATGGGGTGGCTTCTTTCCGAGTCTCATCATCCTGAGCATGGCCCGTCCGTTCTTGCAGCTGACAAACAACAGAAAGCAGTGTAGATAGCTTCGCGTAAGTTTACCTAACACGACGTATTATGTGACGAGATCTCAAGATACAGTTCATGGAATGGGAACTTTGTGTCGTCCTGCAGCGATGTGCCGCCTTGAGACACATATCCAAAATACACGTTTGCGTACCTTTTCTCAGACAATTATGATTCTGACATAACATCCATTCCAAGTCTTCCACACCTACAAACCTGTCTCTGCATGTATGTGTATGGGTGTGGGAGTATCCAACCATGTACTCACATGGTTGGCTACCAGTTTGTGGGCACCGAGCCATCTATCTGCGTATTGATCTGCTTCCCTTAAGTCTTAAGTTCTTGAGCGCACACGCACACACACACACACACACACACACACATGATTTTCGTCTGTGCTCTGTGCTTCCTCTCTCTCTCTCTCTCTCTCTCTCTGTCTCTCTCTCTCTCTCTCTCTCGCTCGCCCTCCCTCCCCGCTCGAGCATGAGTAGTTTGCGGGAATCCCAGTGCTGTTGGACCTTGCAGGTGTCCGCCGTGGTGATCATCCCCGGCTGGAACACGCCCTCGTACCGCCAGGTGCGAAGACGCCGGCGTGTGTGACAGCCCTTGGCCCCACCTGCGTGCAGGCACATCTCGCAGCATGACGAGAGTGGACATGGCGGGGAAAAAGTCCGGGCAAAATCGCATGATATCTACTGATGACGACCATACTAACATACTACTGGACATGCTTGCCAACTCCCGCCTGTACAATGCAGGTTACCAAGGGTTGGATTGAAGGTGAACCGCAGAGAAGTATCGAGTGGCTCAGGAACACTTGGCATCGTTTTGGTCCTGATGAAGGCACTGTCTCTCAGATTGGGATTAGCAAGGACAACATTCAACTCAGGCCGACACATAGCTGGGGCAGCGCTTGACTTGTGTGGGGCCGTGGTACCACCGCCACAACCTTCAATGTCAACGATCCCTGAAACAATCTCCCTTCTCCGAACACGGAGGAAATGAAATGTGCCTTCTTCCGGCCGGATGCCATCCCCGAAGCGGACAGACAGGCACAAACGTGAACACCCAAAACCAGCAAATGCCAGCGAAGCGGAAAGATGACGAGGCATGGCACTCGCCATGCAGGCCGGCCCTTTTGAGATAGGCGTGGAGGGTTTTGCAAGCCAGGTGGGAAGGCCGAAGTGGCCTGCACAGTTCATTGGCCATATGTGACGGAAGCGTTGAGTCATCCACTGGCTTTCAGCATAAAGTATGACGGAGTAGGATCTGTGAGAACATGCTTGCAATTCAGCGCATGAAACGAAGTCGACGCAGTGCCATCCCCGCACTTCAAAAGCAATTTGTGTCCTTGGACAGCCGTCCGGCAGATTATCGAGAATGCACGACGGGCATGGCGCTGTGGAGCCGTCTTGAACATACTCCATGCCTTCGTCATCGTGGGCCGCTTCTGTGGCATGTTTGACAGCAGCAGGCTGGACATCCCGCAGCACCACAGATGTAGACAAGGGCGGCACGTTGGTGCCACTTTGGATTTTGTTCTACTCCGTAAGCTGTGCCAATTCATGTCTGCGTTGCTTTACCTCCCGGTCGTAGAGTCCCGTCATGAGCCATGAGCAGTCAAGAGCCGAAGCAAACCGATCTCCCTGCGAATTTCGCATGCTATAGTCCATCTCAGCACTCAGATACTTCCAGGCACTGCTGTGGTGGCCTGGATCTGGCTGAGGTTCTGGGGCTTGCGGGTACTGCGGGTACGCGGTCTTCAGTTCGCGTCTGTTTGTAGGTCTCCGCATGCCAACCGGGCCGAAATCTTGAAGGCTTTGCGGGATCTACGTGAGGAGTGCAAAGCGGCCCCGAACCCAGCCGTTTGGTAACGGTCGGATGCCGGAATGACGGAACTTCAGGTTTATGCCGAAGCGGCTGCAACCGTGCACGAGACGGAAGGGCCTGCCAGCCAAGGGAATTCAGACGAGGGTTCGGACCTTTCGCAAGTACCTTGGCTGCTCATACTCTGATTACTATGGTTGCCTGCAAGCAAGTTCGTGTAAATGTAGACAGTGCAGTAGACGATTTACAGAAAGCACCCTGTAGGTGCTGGATCAGCCATTGCTTCTTCAGCACAGCCTCCGATCTGTCACCGAGCGGGCAGCAAAGGGTTTAGGAGGCCGTCATAGCAATGAAACTGCTGTACCTGCACCCGCCGACATGCCAGTATGGCAGGCAACTGGCTCGCTGACGACTTTGAAACTGCTGTACAGAGCTCCTCAGTTGGAGTTCTCCGGTGTGTGGACGGTGCTGATGCGGGTCCGGGTAGTGCCAGGCTATGCAGACGAGCAGTTTGTGAGGGAGGATTTGGCCGAGCTGCAGCGAGAGCATCAGAAGGCCCTTCGGGGAGATCTGCTCCCGGCTGTGCTGGACCGAGACCAAGGCGCAGAGAACAGAGAACCGCTCTGAAACTCTGGCTTCTTGGAGCTTCTTGAGGCGCGCTTTTCTGGGAATCGGAGCGTCTGCTGCCGGTGCTCAAAGAGCTCTGCGCCCATCGCTTGCGAGCGCTGGAGGCGCCCGTGAACCCAGCGTGCGGGCTCAGGCATGCCAAAACGATGGTGCCAGCCTTTCTACTTCGCAGATCTAGGCACCCTCTCCACACTTTGACTCGGCCCAACCTTCAGTTCCAGGGCTGGTACTCATGAGCGCTGTGGCCAGAAGAACGCTACATTTTGTGTTTTTGTGTTGGTCGCAGCTGTATCCCCACCATTGTGAAATGCCTGTGAGGGTGGACAGGAAAGTCTGGTGGAGAGGGTGCCGAGACTCTTTGACCTTGTTGGCAAGTGCCTCTTTTTGGAGCCTCGAATCGTTGTGCCCTGTAGCCAGTGTTGTACAACACATTCGTGGCAGCATGCTGGGTTCTGGTAGCACCTGCGTTTCATTCGCACCTGGCAGCATAAAGAAGCTCAAGGCGTATGATCAGCAATCTGCGAGTCGGTATTGTGCTTGCAGCAGGGGCTTCTTGGAGAGGCGAAGGCGAGAGCTTGTCGCAGCCTCTGCCGCAGCGAGGGCTCAGCTCGAGCGCGTATCGTGTCGCGTGAAGCTGAGGCCTTGGGCCGAGGCTCTTGGAGCGCTTGGAGCAAGCGGAGGAGGACTTCTGGGCGGAAGCGGAAGCCTCCGAAAGCTCGGAGTCCAGGCTGCGTGGGCGCTCCTGCTTCGGCCCCGCCTTCCTCTTCCTCGCCCTCGCGGCAGAGCATGGTGGACTCGACGGCTTCGGCTTCCGGCAGAGCTGTGAGGAATTGGAGCGGGAGCTGGATGCCCAGCTGGATGCCAGGCTGCATGTGCTTCAGTCCAACACTGCAGCATGTGGCACCCGCACCCCCTGACTTGTATAGGAAGCTGGATGCACAATTCGTTTGATGACTAACCTGCATTCGGATGAGTCGCTGCATGCATTGGCATTGACCTTTGGTGAAGCTGCCACCTTCGCGTCGCAAGTCCCAAGTTTTACTTCCGCCGCCATCTCAGAGAGTCCTCTCAAGAGAGCCTCTCAACGAGCCAGCTGTAAATGCCCCCGTGCAAGCCGCGCGCATGGGCCATGTGCCATGCTCCTCGGCCTTTTAGTCTTGGCCTTTGCTTCTTACCCTTGTCCTCCGTTCTCTTTCTAGGCTGGGCCGTAAACCCAAAGGGGACGCAGCCTCCAAGCCAAGCGCCGTCGCTTCCAAGCCGTGCCTGCCCGCTTTGCTGCGCTTTGCTGCGCTCTGCTGCGCTCTGCTGCGCTTTGCTGCGCTTTGTGCTTTGCTTAAATGCCTCCTGTTGGGCCGTTGGGCCGTGCGGGCCGTGCCGGCCAGGAAGAGTACCGCATCGACCAAGAAGCGCAAGTGGCGACTCAGACCAACAAGTCGCTCTTGTTTTGATAGGCCGCTAGGCCCTGTTCCGTTCCATCCAAACTGTGGAAGGCAGGAGGAGCTCAGTGAGGAGAGCGATGGCGAGGCCGCGGGTGATCCTTCGTGGATTTTCGCGCGCTGTG
Organism: Symbiodinium sp. CCMP2592; assembly: GCA_905221615.1. NCBI lineage: Eukaryota > Dinophyceae > Suessiales > Symbiodiniaceae > Symbiodinium > Symbiodinium sp. CCMP2592. The sequence continues at coordinate 390,150 of CAJNDT010005858.1, forward strand.
CCCTGCCCGTTTATGTAACGACACTCTTGACAGTCTCCGGGCACCGTGAAAGGCTGAGCAGATCACGGTGGAGGAGTTAGAGCAATGGAAAGAGACGCTTGCGGAGGAGGACACAAACGGGCTTGCGAAGCCCACATTTCTGGAGTGTGTGTGCTTAGTGTTCGTTCTGAGGAGAAGCGTGAGCAGATGGAGAAAGACGAGCAGGCCTGTACTTCCGCACACTGGAACAGGGATTCCGCAATTTTCAAAAAGGCTTTCGGACGACCTCACTACTGCCACCCCACACTTCCCAGATGACTCTTGAGGAAAGAATCGCAAGAGAGGAGGAGAAAAGACGCAGGGAAGCCGAAGAGGCCAGGGGACAAGCGGGGTGTTTGAGCAGGGTAAAGGATTCGAAATTGTTTCTATACGTTTTGTGAGACTGTGTGCTCAGCTGGGTTTGTGTTCAGGTACGCTCAAGTCGAGCTGTGTTCTTCCCTCCGTTTCTGAGGGTTTTCAATGTTTGGACAGAAGCTGACCAAGTGAAAGAATGAAACGAGCCCTGCAGCAGCAGCAGTACAACCAAGACTAAGCTACTACTTCAGAAGTGAGGTCTTGAAGTCAGTCCCCGAATGCTTCGTGTCAATCGACAATCGCTTTGGCCCGGTGAGGGGCGGGCACAGCTATTGAGCTACAGGACATATGTCCAATAACCGCGTATTCAGGACTTGCTAAGTTGACAGTTGCAGAAAGCGGAGTCTTCAACGGTACAGATGTCATCGAGGCATGATTGGAATGCGCTTGCTGTCTTGCGGACATGAACCGTCGACCCGCGGTCGGGCACCGGCCATCCCTGCCGTCTTGCAGCTGGGACCCCTCCCTCCCTCCCTCGCTCCCTCCCTCCCTCCCTCCCTTGCAAGTCCCACTGCCTGCGGACAATGCGAGGGCAGTGGCTTCGCACAATTTGTGCTCGCCGTCTTGCTTTCCAGAGATTTCGTATGGAAAAGCTCTTGCTTCTCGGGTCATTTAGGTCCGCGAGGAGTGTAGAAGTCTTTGACAGGAGATCTGGGAAGCCACGCTCTTCCGCAGCCCCAATCGATCCTCCGCCCTTGTTCTTGAAGGAAACACGTCGGCAGCGTGAGGAAGAAGAGGCCAAAGCCCGGAAAGAGGCTGAAGAGGCGAGATAAGTTGGACATCGTTTCAAGCTCAAGCTGCTGAGCTGCTGAGCTGATTCATCGTCGAGGCTCGAAAAGCAGCTGAAGAAGCTGAACAAGAAAGGCGGCGCCAGGAGGCCGGCCCGGGCCGTGGCACCAGAGCTCCAGGACTCTAAAACTCGTTGGCGCAGGAAGACCTGATACCTCCTGGTGCGCACCCACCCGATGTCTTGGGTTTGATTCCTCCAGGCCAGGCCGCCAGGCCAGGCTCTTTTTGAGAGAGCTCTCGGATGTCCCGCCGAGGTCTGAAGCCCGACAAGGCTCACTTGTACAAAACCTCGCAAGCTCCAAAGAGTGCTCGTACTCGTGTGAATCTGTGACTCTCGTATCTCTGCAAGTGCACTGGGTTTGCTGGATTCTAGCGCAAAGGTTCTGCAAACGATGGGAGCAAGGCAACTGTAATTTCGGCCCCGGCCCCTTCTGTCTGTCTCGGTCTCCTACTTCAGTCGCCTGCGGCCTCTTTTTTTCCGCTTCGAGGCTCCGCATGTCACTTTGCACATGGCGAGCGCGAGCTGAGAGGACGGATGCCCTCGCAGTCAGATGCCAAGCGCTGGGGCACTGGAACCAGAGGAGTAGGGCGGAAGAGTGGCCTCTTTTGCGTAGTCTGACGGTCGTTTCAGGGGCCTCGTCCTCGGCAACCCTTCGGCGCCTCCCTCAGGGCTGGGCCGGCGGGCTTGCAGGGCTTGCAGGGCTTAGGGGGCGCCGTGTCCGCTTGCAGGCGCCTCTGAGGCCTGCTGGCGGAGTGTCTTTGGGGCCCTCGGTGCCGGTGCTCTGGCCCATGCCAAAAAAAATCCAACCTCAATCGAAGCGACTTGACGGCGGCATTGCCTTGAGGTGTCGCCGCCGCGTCCTCCAATCCCACCTCGGCCACCCGTTCCTGTGCCTGGCTCCTAGGGTGTTGATCGTAGTGAGTGCGGTGCATAGCTTGACAGTGAGGCCAATGGGTAAAGGAGACTGGAAGGGCGGAGCCCTGAGCAAAGGCAAAGTCGGCGAGCTGGGCAAAGGCAAGGACGGAGCTTGGGGACACGACGACTGGGGCGACTGGGGCGACTGGGGCGACTGGGACTGGGGCTCTGCTGCCTCTGCCTCTGGAGCCTGGGGGTGTGGAGCTGGTGCATGCGCCTGTGCCGGCTGTGGCAGTGTCAGTGGCTGCAGTGCCTGTGGCGGCTGCGGATGCGTCGGAGTCGGCTACGGTGGTGGAACTGGCTGCGGGTGCGGGGCCGGCTGTGCAGCCGGATGTTCGGGTTGCGGCATCTTGGAGGGAAACTGGGCCGCAGACTGGACAGGAGGTGGCCAGGCAGACTTGGTTGGCTGCGGCAGTGAGTGGGGATAATTCGCGTTGAACCCCGAAATGACACTCAATGAACTCCCTGAAACTGGAAATTGCAGCCAACGCTCATCAAACCCCCTGACTGCTTCAGATTGCTCCTGCGACACGACCGCCGAGCTTGCTTGCAGCTCAAAACAAGCTTCAACCGAAGGCTGCTAGCTGATGCGTACCGGGAGTACTGAAATCAGCCGTGCCGTGTGTGCCAATGGAACCTTTCTGGCTCAAGTTTCTTCTGTTTCCTTTAGGCTGCACAGCTTTGCCTCCAGGTCCGCGTTTTGAGCCACCAAGACAGGACGGGAGGACAGGAAGGGTCTGTCGAGTTTCGACAGGTCCGCAGCTCGTCACACCTGCTTGGGTGTGCCAGCAGGCTTGGCACAGGGCCTGCTTCAGCGAACTGAACTCACGGGGCGAAGCGAAGCCTTCCCAGGTTTGGCTGTGCTGGAGTGCCCTTCTATGGACACCGACCCTGACCCAAGCGAGGACAGGAGAACTGGCATCGAACATCGAAGCAATATCGGAGTGCCTGCCAGGAGTACGGTCGTTACGGATGTTGGCCAGTGCCACACGACAGGCCTGCAAGAGGTAGTGGGCTGAGGGCTGGGCTTCGTTTGCGGAAGTCGCTGATACAAAGGCCGGAGCCAATGGAGAGGACTGGCGCGAGTCGGCGCGAGTGCCCCCTCCCTTCTGTCGCCCTTCTGCGCAGGAGTGCGGTGCCTGGCACCACGGGCCAGGACCTCGGCCTATCGGACCGGGACCGCGGGACCGGGCGCTTCGGCCCCCAGTGAAGAGAGAGGCGCTTCGCTTCCGTGCATCTACGGAGCCGCCTCGAAGCCGGGCCCGGAGCGAAGCGACCTGGCGAAGTGCACGGGACCCAGCCCAGTAGCAGTCCCAGTCGCAGTCCGCGAGAAAAGTCGAGTCGAAGTCGAGGTGAGGGCATACAGAGCCCCAAGATTATGGAAGCAGATCGGACCTCGGAGTTTTTCTTTTGGGCACTTTGCGAGGTGCTAGGCCACTAGGCTAAGGCCCTGCTAGGGTGCTACGGATGCAGAAAGCGGCGGGGGGGGGGCGAGGCACAGAAAGCTGGAAAGGATCGTTTCGGCCCCCGCTCCTGCCTCGGAGGGCAAAGCAACGTCTCTGGCGGCGTGGCGCCGTGCTTTGCCTTTTTTCTTTATTTTTGCAGCTTTTGCAGAGGCAGTGCTGGTGCTGGCACCGACGGAGCTCGATACAGACTTGACCTCGGAGATTGCGAGCTGTTTTGAGGAAGGATGGATGCACAGTGCACAGCTTGCTTTCTGGAGTCGGATGTCCACCTGGTCCACGTGTCTGCGGTGCCGATTGCTGACATTTGCAGCACTAGCGCAGGGCAAGATGATATCAGTTATGAACCTGCTTGGCACCAACCGTGCCATACACCAACATGCCAATCAGTTCTGTCGTGAGAATATGTGGCTAAGTGCGGTTGGGTAGGGACAGGTGAGGCACGAAAGGGTGATGCAGACGACCAGGCCCCTCAATTCCTGAGTGAAGCGAAGCGCTTCTGATCGTAGCCCCCGAGTCTTTGCCCATTTCATACATGGGCGCGAATGTGCCCAAGGAGGCGGTGCTGTCGCAAGTGGCCTACCTCGAAAGCACGGAAAGATGCGAAGCAGTACAGCAGATCGGCTTTCGAACCTTGAAGTACCCTCGAAGACTTGAGTGGTAAGGGCATGGTGACACAGCCCGAGAAGGCGAGAATCTGAATGTGGACCCATCGCCGTCCTTCCCACCCGTCGAGGCTGTAGAGGAAGTGTTGCTTCGAATGTTGCGAGCATAGCTTCAAGTCCTGCCTGGGCTCTGAGGCAGTGCAGTGGAATCGCTTTGTAAGGACCTCGAGTTCGTTTGGCCCTTAGAGCCTTAAAAGGACAGAAAGCGATCAAAGAAGCATTGGGGATTGTGCGGAGGTCACTGGTGAGTCTGGCGACGTCCAGCTTGATCCCACACTCGCCTACGGAGCCGCGCACAGCTGAGCGAAGAGTCGAAGTCTAAATCGCCTCTCCATGTGATGCTTCGACAATCGCTCTCCCGCCTCGAGGCAGCACTGACATTCAAGGACTCTTGGGGAGCAGTTCAATGGAGCGGAGAAGCCATCCCAGCAACTTTGCAGGACGTGAGCTTCGAGCTGCCAGGAAAGACACCGAGGCCGGTTTCAAGATTCCGCCGCGTCTTCACCGCCCAGGCGGGGGCCGAATTCTGGCCCCATGCTCCGGACACTTCGAGCCCGGCACGTGGCCTGGCCGAGAGTGAGACTCGCCCCTTTCGTCTTTCTCAGAATAGGGAAGAGGCTTAAGAAGATGGGAAGGCAGAAGGTGGGGAATCTCGATCCAAGGTTAGTCGCGCTCATGGGCTCGACCCCAAGATCTCGGGAGATTCCGCAAGGCTATGGGATATCTCGTGCTCAATGCCCAAGTGGAGGTCCTTCTGGAAGCGGCAAGACCACGCTGCTGGACATCCTTGCTGGGAAGAAGACCTCGCCCTACACGGGGCAAGCTCCGACGCTCAGACACACTATGAGCATAACCAAGAAGCTTGGCACATGATATAGCCGAGCTGAAGTGGCGCAGGTTCATCTCAATGGCCTGCCCCGAAACGAGCTCTTCCCTCGCCTGACGAGCTATGTCCCACAGGAGAAAAGTTCGGGTCCCGAGTCTCCTCGTCGTCTAGCTTTTGGGTTTCGCAACCCATTCTAGGGTGTTGGGTTTCTCAACCAAGATCTCCTTCTGTTTTTTTGGGTTTGGGGTTTCCATCTCCTTTAAAGGTTTGGGGCGTCTACGCAAGCTGCAATGTTTGGTTCGACACAAACTCAAACAACGTCTACCAACATCTCCTTTAAGGCTTTGGGGTTTCTGAAGCAACATCTCCTCTTGAAGTCTCGGGTTGGCAACCAACATCCCTTTTAGGGAATTAAGTTTCTCAACAAACGGCTCCGTTTAATTTTGGTCTTCTGGGTTTCGCAGCCAACATGTCGTTTTGAGTTTTGAGGAGTTCCATGTACGTTGGAATGCCTGCTGCCACACGTTTGGAGTTTAAGACGACAAGCTTCGAGGTAGTAGCAGTCGTCGTCGTAATCGTAGTTGTTGTCCGTCCGGAAGGCAGTTACGGATCAGGGAAATGGAGGTGCGTTATCCGTTGATGCAGTTGCAAGGGGATGAGAGGAGGAAGGTTATACTAGCATACCAAGAACGCCACCGAGACGGTCGACCTTAACGGCGAGGTGAGGTCGTCTACAAATTCCAGACCTGCTTGTCAAACCGATCAAGGAACCCAGAGCGAAAGGCAAACTGTGTGATCCAACAGTCGAAGAGTCAACAGACTCCGCCTTAGAGAACAAGAGAGCCTGAGCCAATGAGTTCAGAAGATGTCACGAGCAAGAGCAAACGGTCCGGAATTAAGTCGTGACGATGGAGTTGCTGATCGGTCTTCTACCATTGCCCTGGCGATCGAAGATGCCAGGTTCACTGAAGCCCAAATTCGAGAAGCAGTGAAGAGCCAAGTCGAAGCCAGGGCCAACGAAGTCCATACAGAAGAGATGTCGTAGTACGAGCAATTGGCGGAGTCCTTGATTTCGGAGATCACCGCAACGGAGCAAGAAGACATGGTGCCACTATCAGGATCGAGCAGCGAGAGCAACAACGTAAGGGCTTCAAAAATCCTGCGGTGATTATCAAGGATTAGCGCGGTGACTATGGTTAAGCCCAAATGCCTTGCTGCGCTAGCCCTTTCCGGTAAGTTGTGCTTCACCGACGGATAGGAGAGCTGCTTTCTGTTGAGAGTGCGAAAGCCTTTGAGCTCCCCGGAGTGTCTGCGACCGGGTGCTGCGACCCCTGCCGGGATCTTTGATCTATCACGATGCGTCTGAGATGCAGGGCATCGAGGACCCAGCGTACATGTATTCTGGAAGATTGAAAAGCAGAACGGGCAGTGTGCACGAAGCCAACTGCGACTTTGCAGCCGTGCACGTTTGAACCATCGAAAACATGAAACGTGCACAAACCAGCACAACCTCAACCTCGCGACCCAGGCATTGTACAGGTACAGTAGCTGTTGTAATGCTATTTAAGTAGTTGGTGGTACTTCGACCTGAGTTCCCAGCAGCATGAAATGGTCCATGCTCGATCCGAACTGGCATACCCGAAATTGACACCCCCGAACCGAAATCATGGGCCTGCAACGTGTTTTGCCCAGCTTGGCACATCTTGGGATGCCAGGACGACGTGATGTTCCCAACCGTCACGGTCGCTGCCTCGTCCTCTCCGTGTTTGCAGATAGCTCAGACGGCGATGGGAGTCGTGAGGTGAAGGAGCAAGTCATGTTCCACACCGCCCTAAAGACAGAGGCGCAACGTGTACGTCTTTTTCGCGACGCCAAACTGGATTCAGTGGTTGTGCCGGGATGCAGGTGCCTTCCACCGTCCACCGTGAGGATTGGGCGAAGACCATCGAGTTGCCCAGCTACAACTTCCTGTTTTCAGGGCCGCGTTCCTGCAAAGCACCAAGGCTTCAACTCCGAGCTGTGGGTTTGGAGGAGGCAGTCTGATTTCAGGGGCTGGTTGGGGATGTTGAGTTTGGCGCTGCTCTTTTTGGGCCCGGTCAAACTTCGTCCTTCTTGAGTGCCGGAACTTTAGACGCAGTTGTCGGCTTTGCGAAATCTCCTCGGAAATGGCGCAGCGTGGGGAAGCCTAACGGAGTGCAGCCTCACAGCTGTCTGGATCGCGGCTCCCTTTGAAGTCGCAAGTGCCGGGAGAGCAATCAATCTTTTGTGTTTCTTTCAATGCCACTGTCCACATCGTGCTGCCTGCTGACTTGCAAATGTGGGCCAAGTTACATGGCTCAACAGCTACTCCTGCCTTAGGCATCAGCTGTACGCAGCGATCCAATCAGCTTTGCTTCGTGTTCCGCGAAACCTGGTCACGAAGGTAGATGTGTTTTGGTTGTTACAAGACTCTTCAAAAAGCAAAAGCATCCGTTCCGCTGCGCTGACGAATTCATGCGGAGCTGGGTGTAGCCCGGCAATGCCCGGCAACGAAGGAGAATCAAGTTATCCTGCCACTGCCTGTGTGCACACTCCCTTTTTCATCTACGCCAACTGTGAAGCGCGTGATCTGCAAACAGGCAACAGGAAAGAGGAAAGATGCAGGAAGCACTACCAGAGCAGCCCCTGTGAGGTGCAGAACTCCTTGATCGGGAGTGATGTCGTGCGGGGCATCTCTGGTGGGCAGAGGCCTGGTCACCGCAAACTGTTTGAGTCTGTTTCAGTGCTGCCAGCAGGCGCCGCGTGTCGCTGGCTTGCGGCCTGGCGACCGGCGTCCAGACGCTCAACACGTCGCTTTCGGTCTTTGCCATTCTCGGCCTCGCCACAGCATGGCCCTCTGCGAGGCACAAATCTTCTTCTGCGATGAGCCGACGTCTGGCCCAACTCCTAGCCCGGGCTGGGGCTGCCTCTCGGAGAGAGCGGAACGGAGATGCATGTCTGAACAAAAACTGGGCTTGCCTGACGTGCTGCTCCTAGTCCTAGGCTTGAGCGCCACGGATGCCGAGCAGTGCGTGAGGCGGCATCATACAGCAATGTTGCAGTATCACGAGTGCGAGCGTGAATCCGGGGACAGGTACATGCGTCTCCTGTGCAAAAAGTACGGTGTGAGCATAGTAGTTGCAATCCACCAGCCGCGGCAAGAGGTGGGACTGGAAGATGAGAAGAGGAGCCCTGGAAGTGCTTGTGTGGTAAGGTTGCTGTCCTCTTCGATCATCTTCTGCTCCTGACGAGTGGGGACGTCGTCTACAACGGCAAGATGACCGAGGCTCGAACCGACGACACAGATGGGGAGAGTGGGGAGTGCGCACAGGCGCGGCGATATTGGAGCGACGCGGGCTTTCCTGCAACTCGGCCTCACGGAAGCGAAAGCGCGAGCGGCGGAAGGAGGGCAAGAAGGGTGGAGCGAAATTAGCGCCGCACGGCAGGTCCCGGACCTGGTTTCTCCGACGGAGCGCGTTCCTTCCGCCTTTCGCTTCTGGATCATGTCCGAGCTCTGTGAAGGACTACTTCCTGGACTTGGTGACGCCCGGGACGCTGGACTCCCAGGCGCCATGTGCCATGCGTGCAGCCGCGATGCGCGAGGGCCCGAGCGCTCCCGAGCGCCGGCAGGTGGAGCACTTCCGGGAGTTTTATCAGAGCAGTCGCAAGGGCAAGGCCTCCGTCGATGAAGTCGTGGAAGCCCTAAGAAGGAAGGCGAAAAGGATGCGGAACGATGAATTGTCCCCTGAGACGATCGCTGCGCAATTAAAGGTGGACCGGGAGCTCTGTAAGGCCGCGTTGACGGCGGAGGAGCTCTTGGAGGCCTAGGGCCTAGGGCCAGACGGCACCGCCTGGGCCATGCTTCGCCTTGCGCCAGTCGCCAGGCCAGACACCGGCGACTGCCGAACCGGCTTCTACTTTCAACGAAGATACTTGCACCAGTGCTTGCAGGACATATCGATTCTGCTCGCCAGGTCGCAGTTTGGAGACATGCCACCATTGAGGTCTCACAGCATCTACGGCGTCAGGCCTTACAGGGCACCGGGAAGGAAGAGAGGACTCGTGGGGATGACGGGTGTAAGCAGAGTGAGTGAGACAGCAAGACACGCATGTCTTCCAGACAACCCAACGCCACGGCTGCTCGCTTTGTCTCATCGTCATAGTGGCAATAAAAGATCACTCGATCGCTTTATGTCCTTGTGTGTGCCTTTCCGGCTGCGAGGTTCCGGAAGCAACTGCAGAAAGTCTTTTGTAGGCAAGTACGCCTCCTCCTTCGGGATCAGCCCGCTCCTCACCGGGATTGATTTCACGCGCACTCTCCGGAATTTGCGCGGGCTCCCAAGGCAGGGAGTGCTTACCGAGATTTTGGTGGCCATAGCGCAGGCTTTGGTTGTAGGTGCGGAGCTCGGTTTGAGGACCACGCTCTGTGACGTGGATACGGATCGAGCCGAAGCAAGGTGCAGCGTACATTGGCATTGGAAAGGGAGAAGATGCTGGATATCACCAGGCTGGGCAGCTGCGCATCGAAGGCGGTGCTCAGCCTGGGACAGTTTGTGTTTCAGGTCGGATTCTACTTCATGTTGGTAATGACATGCGCCCTCTCCGGCATCAAGGACCCCTTGCCTCGTTTGATGTGACGAACGCACTCTTTGCGATTTCCGGCTGGCGTTGAGCATTGGTTGAGTTGCTGCATCCCTGCATGCAATATGAGATCAGACGGAGCGGCCGTAGCAGCTATGGAAGAGGCAATCCGATTCCGCAGGCTCTGAGTAGGTCGTTCATTGCGGAGGCGGGCGAAGACACGCAACTGGAGAAGAAGAGAAGACTTGTCCAACGAAAGTGTTGAATGTTCCGGCCAAGGCGCAGCCAAGAGGCATGAGGTGTCAAGACACCACCGAAAACCAGTCGAGAAGACAAAAGAATCGGTTTCGGACTTCCTGGATCTGTCGTGAAGTTGTCTCGTGTCTCCTCCCCTCGAACAGAGGTGGGCCAGAGTCCTGAGGCCCCCGGTGATCTTTCCAACATGGAAGCTGAGAAGCTTCTTTGACTTGACGAACAAGCTATCCACGAACCAATCTGACGATGCCGATGACTGGAAGCAGCCTGCAGTTTCACGATATGGCCGGATCGATCGGAACGCGTTGAACTCTTCGCTTCACGGTCTTGATCTGATCTTGAGGTGCCTTAGCACAGAAGCAGCCCGTGGGCTGGGCCATCACTTTCGGCAGTTTCTTAGAGGGAAGCCCGTGCCCATGTCTCAAGGATGGAAACTCCGGCCTCAACTACGTGAGAAGGCCTTGACTATTCTGGCTGCAGACTCCGCGCCGAGGCCATTCTTCAGTCTTCACACAGCATGCCACCGATGCGTGGTATACCTGTACAGACGGCAGTTGTGCGTGCCATGGGCTGAGAGAGCATTTTCTTCCCAAAGTGGGCCACGGGTATTTGCTGCCTGACTCGTGCATGACAAAAGTTATGCTTTGCTGTCTTGATGCCACGCCACACCATCATGAGCCTTGAGCTGCAGCTCTGCTGCTTGCTACTTGTAGGTCATGCCGAAGGCGATCGCAGAGCGCACGGTCATGAAGCTGGAGGTTTCCGAGGTGCTGTACAGTGTTCTTGGCTCGGCTGTCGGAAGCTGAATGCAAAGAGACAGTAAGTGCTCAGATGTGCTCAGGACTGGGCATACATTATTGCCTTTACCAGCCTCAACCTTCTCCTATCGCTCGTTTGCAATGCGCTTTTCGTGACACTGGTCTTCGCCTTGCACGGAGCTCAGAGCTGTGACAAAGCGAAAAAAGTGAGGCTTTTCCGAGTCTCAGGAGCGAGCTGGAATGGACCGTGTTCCCAATTGCCACTTTGTTGCAGCGAAGACTTCTACAACCTCGAGTCACATCTCAAGCCCAGGTTCTTTTGTGGAATAGCATCATCTACGTGAGTATGGACACTGTGATGCGGTGAGACGATTCCTTCATGCAGCAACCGCAAAGTCTTTGCCCGCAGTACGGGCTTCGGCTTCCATACAGGACAGCCTGTACCTCATGGTGGCTGCAGCGGCCAAAGACTCCAGTTCTGCACAGATTCTGCTGGCACCATTCCTGACGCCGGGGCCCAAGCATGTTGACTTTTTTGACTGGCGAAACTCGAGGACGTAGAAGCATGTGGAACCAAGAGATTCAAGGGCTGTGCTCAGCATGAGTGGTTGAGACGATTGAGAAAAGCGACTGAAACCACCCAGCGTGCGAACATGAACAGGAGGATAGGCCTGGGTTTCTGGAGTCTTGTTCATGATGGGCACTGGCTCGGCCGTGGTCGTCTCTCCTATCAATCGTAGCTGAGCTGCTGCACCGTGCTCGGCAGATTTTCACCACCCGCCGCGTGCACAAAGTTTCAGCTGCAAGATCTGCACTGCGTTGCCGCTGCCCGAACTGCGGCGTTTTGCCCCACCGACGGCTGAAATTCCTGCAATTCGCGAGCCGCGGGGTGTGGTGATACGCGTGGGCCGCTGCTCATTTCTGTTTTTTTTTGCGCTTTCTGTGCCCGCTTAAGGATGGCCATGCTCTTCAACGGCTTCACGGTCTCGCGCAAGTCGGTGCCGGAGTTCATGGTCTGGGCCTCGGGCCTCGTCTCGATTCGGCGTATTCTCACATTTGGGCCTGTTGTTCTTCTTAGATACTTGTGACTAGTTTGCATTCACGTTCTTGTTTCTATGGTTGTTGTTCGATGCGCACAGGCATGTTTTTTTTGGTTGCTGAGCTCCACAGAAGAGGCACCAGCAAGCGAGCAAGTCAGTGGGCGCTTCGGCAGAATGACAGCAAAAAACACATGCAGGAACATCAATCGAGAATCACACAGCACTTCCCGCCCGCCCGCGCGCCGACCTGCACGCCCGCATGCCCGTCACCCGGCCCGCCCTGCCCCGCCTCCGCCCGCGAAAGCATCCGACCGAACCACGAGCAAGACTGGCGGCAGGACGAGAGCAACGACAGCCACCCTATACGCCAGCTGAACGGTCTGGACGGGATGCAAAATCGTTTGGAGGATTCGACCGTGCTGAGGGGGTGCTTCGTTATGGTGGTTCCGAAAAACCTGCTACAGCTGTGGACCGCCTCTTTGCGGCTTGCTTGCGCCTTGAAGCGGTCCACAATGGCCAGATACTGCATCTGCCACCACGACGAGTTCAAGATGCGAGGTTTCGACATGGTGACTCACTTGGAAACACGCTCCAGCAAACTTCCGGGGTCAAGCCGAAACAAGCTAGAAGCTAGAATCACCTAGGAAGGTACCTCCGGTAAGGAAATGCTCCTGCATGCTCCTGCGGTTCACGGCATGTCACGTCCTGGCTCCGAGGCCTGGGCGTTGGAGCTCTCTCCCGTGGCCCATGCTATGGAGGAGATGGTGCTCGCCATCCAAGAGAGAGCCGACAGCCGTTGCTCCCAGAACGGGTTGTGGGCTATTTCGCTACTTCGCAAGCTTCCTCTGTAAAAAATCGTAGTGCATGGAATTCCACTTCGCCTCTGTGCTGTCGCACGGGTTCCTACGCCGTCAGCGGAATCCGATTCCAGTCCTTTTTTGCTTCTCATGTTTCCGAGTCTGTGCCGTGCATTCTTGCGCCTTTGCACAGAAGTTCATGATTTCTGATGCTGTTGACGTGAAGCTTCAGGTGATGAGCTGAAAGTCGTGGCTGGAGCCTGAGACAGTCGAAGCTGTTACGGACCCCACAGGGCGCACAATTGCTAGGAGATCCTTTTCGGCTTCGAGAGCCACATCGGCAGATCTCTAGGTCGCCACCTCCGCGCACGCACTTTTTGACCGTTGAACGTGCTATCGGTTGTGCGTGCATGAGGCGTCCTTCTCGGATGGTTCCTGGTCTTCAGAATCGCTCAAATCATCTGCCCCTTGTGCTGCATCGTATCAAGAAGCTTCGACAGTTCTTTTGACCCGGCGCCAGGCTTGAAGACTTTGCACCACATCAAACGCTGCCTGGCACAACTGCACAACTTGAGTTCAGCACAGCCCCGACAACGTCCTGCTGGGTACCCGAGGCTGAAAGCACTCGCTGCATGCATCCAGTCCCATCAAGATCGATGGTCGCTGCTGGTGCCAAAATGTGAGTAGGATCCATGAATACTCTGCATGACTGAGGGCTGCAAAGACAGGCCCGCACAGATGCACAGAATTTTTTGGTAAACTTCAAGACTGCTCTGATTGAAGTGGATCATCCGTCGAGCTTCGGGGGAAGAGCTTGACCAGTGAGGAAAGGTAACTACGCGGTACCAATCTGATCCAAAGCATGCAAGTGTGACACCAAGTATGCCGACGGAGACAAGTGTCGTGCAATAGCACGACTAAAATCTTTTTTGGGCCACTTCTTCAACCTAGCTACGTAATGGCGGCAGTTGGGAGGGAGCCAACCCTCCTTGTGCTCTGCAAGGAACAAGTTGCCAATCCAACATGAGCCGACATCGTTACACGATTGGTGCGACTGTGAAGATGTCCAGTCTAGTGTAGCGGCTTATCCGGTTTGCTTGTACATGACATGCTCAGTCCTGCAAAGCGGTACTGAGGAGTCTCGCGACAGTTGCTTCGAGCAAGGAAAATGGCGATGGGTTGTAACGAACGATTCTGGCAAGGCTTCCTTTACGGCATGGTTAGGCACTTAGGATCAGATAGGGCTAGAGTCGAGGGTGGAAGGCTTCGCCCACTGAGCCTCGGCATGCGTCGTTTGAGGAAATGCAAAGATGCCAGAGCCACGGTGGCACTCCAACTGGAAGGAAGTTGCAACCTTTCAACACATGCTGGACGGATATGCACGACGAATGCTGCAGAATTGCCACAAGGGGCGGCCGAAGCATGACAGTCACTGAACGTGTGTTTTGTGCTCGTTTTCAGCTGTTGACTCGCAGCTGTTCGCTCATATGCAGGTCACCTAGCCACGTAAAGTCCAGCCCAGCCAGTGCCAGGTTCACAGGTGTAGCTGCGTAGGTTTTGAATCTGTGACCTGACAGGCATGCGGCATAATCATCGTACGGGCACAACCTCCATTCAAGTTCTTCTCACGGGCTAACAGCCCCGAATACGCACACAACACCACACGGTATCACTCACAGGTACAGATTAGAAACATCCGACAACACAGCTTTCACGATCCCTAGCCAGTTTGGCAACCGTGGGCATCTCGGAGCTCAGTGAGGCAAGGACAGCGACGCGATGACTCCTGAGATCCCAAGCCGAGGTGATAGAGATGTTGCGCAGACCCAAGCATCTTAAGCGTTGCTTCAGCCCTTAAAGCAATCACTGGTTTCTTTGTTTCACTTCGAGAGGCCGACAACAAATCAGCAAGCTGCCAACATGGCCAGCATGGCCCCGGACCGCCGCACGGGTACCTGCAAAGTGTATTGAAAGATGTTCAAAAATTTCAGGACGTGTTCAAGACGGCAGACATGTGGTACAGGCGTGGCGCAGCCATTATCAGCAGCGTGAGGTTGCAAGATGAATTCTTAAGCAGGTCGTTTCGAAATTCGACGATCTATGGGCAACTTCGAATCATTGCAGTCAAGGGCCTCAAGGGTCTGGGCGGTAGGTGGTGTGGATTTCAGCCTTGGTGTTGCGAGGCCGTCTGCTTCGGCTTCATCGTTCTCTTCTTTCTGCTTGGAGGTGGAGGTGTGGAAGGGCTGCTTCGGGAGCTTGGGGATACTCTTGTGTTGGCTTCCCGAAGCCGTGAGCGAGCTAAAGTAGCCAAGGCTAAGGTGGCAACTGCTGGGATTATTCCAGTTGGGTCGGACTTGGGACTTGGGACTCCAGCGCTTTTGGAGCCCTGGGAGCCCTACAGGAAGTCCGTCGCCAGCAGGCCACATCACACACCGGGTGGAGGCGCTCTGTCCTTCATCCTATGGGCCTAGGTCCCATAGGTCCTAGTTCATCCTGTTGAGATTTTTTCCCTGAGGACCGCGCATCGGAAGGACTGATGGAGGACTCACCATCCGATGTAAGCGCTGCTGCTCTGCTCGCGTTCGCAACAAGGCCACGGAAATCCTGCAGTCGCGCAACCCTCCCACGGTCACCGCTCCGTTACCTTCAATGCTGTGCCCCCTGGAAAGTGCAGTGTCTGCCGTGTCTGCTCTGCTTCTCCCTGTGCCAGGTACGTGGTGGCTTTGGTTGCAGCAGGCGGCTTGGCCTTTGCCTCCTGGCTGGCAGCCTGGGTCCTGGGCAAGGACGCCGCGCATCGCGCGCATCGCCATGGAGTCATGTCTGGGCACGTTGTTTTAGAGGACGAGGGTGACGAGAAGATGAGGCAAGTCTCTGATGCTTGCAGCTTAGGCCGAGTCTTGCAATGCTGGCTAGGCCTAGCAGACTTTCCTCTCGCTGAGGCCATCCGGGAAGGAGCTGCCGGGTTTCTCTCCACACAGACTGGCCCTAAGCACAGGAAGAGGCAGAAAGGCAAGCTCACGAGAAACTGATGGGTACCCGACGCTGTACTTCCCCAACATGAAACACCAATTCGAGAATGCAGCCTTCGGTTGTCATCTCAGATATGCGAGCATCTTCAAGCTGGCAGTTGTGGTGCCACCCTCAGCTGGGAAGCACGGGAAGGCTCACCACCGACCTCTCGTTGCAGGTGCTGGTGGGCATCTTCCTGATGTATCTCGTCAGGGAGCCTCCCAAGAACTTACCACAGGCACGCACGGCTCCCACACCAAAAGTCAGAGAAGGCATGTAAACGCGATGCGCTGTTTCGTCTCGTGATCGACCAGGTGGCTTCTTGGAGATTGGCTTTCTGTGTCGCCGTGTCCTTTGCGACGGGCTGCATTCTCTCAGGCATGGTGCAACGCAGAGTCGGCAAGAGCGCAGCGTGGCGGCGTGACGCAGCGTACAGCAGAGCAGCAGAGCCTCGAGGCGTCGCCGGCTACGTTGGGATGTGGGTGGCCGTGCGTTCCAACGTCCGCGTGGCCTCGGCGGCTTGCCGCTCCTTCCAGGAGGCAGAGAGCGAGCGGAGCGAACGGAGCGAACGGAGCGGAGCGGAGAGCAGAGCAGAGCAGAGATGAGAGGGCAGCGGCGGGCCGCGGATTGCCTCCGCATGCGCCTGGGCCTATCTGCGAAGTACAGAAACAGACGCCTCTTTGGGTTTTTCTCCGTCGACTCGGGCGGCGCCTTCGTCTCTGGGCGCTAGTAACCACGAGTAACTAGTACTTGCGTGACAAGGTGCTGTACACTGTACATAAAACTGTTTTTGTGAAGGATTTCTTTACACGATAAACTTGAAGCATGTCGAAGTTGTGGATTGCTTGAAGAAGTTTCTTTCCGTGGACGGCTGCGCTTGGCCCCTTGGATTTTGTGACCAACCTTTGTCAAATTTTGTCGGCCGGGACCCTTGGATTGTGTCGCCACCGGCGACCCAACTTTGTTAGATTTTGTCACCTCGCTTGCCAACCAGCGAGGGCCCAATTTTGTCAAGTTATGTCGCTGGCCAAGCCTGGGCTTTGTCACCAACAGGGGCCCAACTTTATCGCTTTGTCGCCGGCCCCCCCCCTTCGCAATTTTGTCACCAACGGAGGCCCAACTTTGTCCGATTTTGTCGCCTGGCCCCCTCGTACAGTCATACAGCGTCTTTTATCTGCACGGGTTGTCCGTGCCTGTGCACGGACAACTGCACAGGGTTGGCATCGTGATTGTTGGTTGCTGGCCATGCTAGGTCGCAGGACGTCTTTCGTGCATTCGTTTCGCCTCAGGTGTGTGCGTCTGCGTAAGTTCCAAAACCTCTGTCTAACGACAAGCAAAGGCAGCATTATCAATTTCGTCGCAACCCAACAAGTGTGCAGTATTATGGGAAATCCGTGCCAGCTGCGTGCTAGCTCGGTCCTTGTAGAAACCTCGTTTGTGATGCTTAGCCCATCCTCAGCAGCAGTTGAAGATGCAGGGGTGTGAGATTCAACCATGAATCAAGTGCGACTTCCTGAACCTTTCTTTCACCCACAGCTCTTTGAGAAGGTCATGATAAGCCCTGCGACAACGGTATAAACCTATAAACAAATTAAGCTGTGCGCTTTTGGGGAGTCGACCCTTCCAAAGTTAGGACCTTCCCAGTGACCCTTCCAAAGTTGAATTCAAAACCAGCCTTCATCGAGCCTTCCACAGGCCGTTTCAAGAGGCCATCGTTTTTCTTTTCCGAACGAGGCATCGCACAACTACAGGGTCAATTCCTGAACCATAATACTGAACAGCGCCCATATAGTGAATATAGTCCAAAGCAAGAGGGTCGCCTGCGCAGGCGATCGCTGTGGGACTTCGCGCTGGCGCGTTTAGTGGAGTTCTAGTGGTTTCGATGGCATGCTGCTAAGCGGCTGAAACGCATGGACATGCGGGAGATTTTGGAGACCTATGGAGACGTGTCGTGTTGCCGAGGTGCTGTTGGGCATCATCGCTCTCTTGTTCGGAGTGCGGCTGGTGGTGCGCCGCGCACCACGCAGCAACTACAGCACGCATCGTGGATTGTCAGACTGAAGGTGCCTGCAGCTTTGCACCAGTTGCCGTTCCTTTTAGTGGGCTATGGCTTTGGAGCCTCCTTCGTTACTCGGACTGTTTAGATTAGGGTATTGAGACAACTGGGCGTGCACACTTTCGCTCGTGCAGAGTCTTGACACAGACTGAGAACAGGGCTTCCGACAGGCTGCCTCCCGTGACAGCAAATCCATAAGTTTCTCAGCACGTTTGTCCAGTACGGAGCTACAGAACGTCTAAGCACGTAGCAAGTATCGTTTCATCCCGAGAGCCGAAATGCCATTCATGCAGAAAGTTCGCGATGGAGTGCACAGATGGGAAGTACGCGCGCACTGCGAGATATTGGGAACTCACAGTCCCAGTGTCATTGGAGGGGGGGACTCTCTCCATCCCGCTTGTTTGTTCCTGTAGTGTGCTATATCGGAGTTTCCTCTTTGATAGATGCGGCTTATTTTGTCAAAGTGCTTCAAACTTCCAGAAATCAGAATGGAGTGGCTGTGATTCTTCCAGAAGCAACAGCTCCGCCAAGTTTCTCTACAGGTTAGATGCTGAGACGGGGCAGCTGAGTTGCAGGGTTTTAAGTTTTAATCGTTTTAATCGTAGTTGGGGGGCCCGGGGTTAGGCCGTTAGGCTTGTCCATGCGGATTGAGTGACAGTCCGAGGTTGCTCTTTTTGCCCAGTCGGGTCCCAAGCTACAGTGCTCCGCGATGAGTGGCTGGGCAACTAGCCTTAGAGCTCTCCTGAGAAGATTCAACTTTGACCCGCTTGTCGAAAAGGCTTGGCGGTGGCATCTACACGAAGGTGCACAGACCTGTGCAAGCCATTTACTCTAAGCCGCCCTGCGGCTAGGCCGCAGATGTGGGCGCCGACATGGTGGGCAAAGTGGAGGCGGACATCCCTGAGGCCACGGGCGCCTGCTGCCACTGCCGCTGCTGCTGCGGGCCTTGCTGCCTTCTTTGTAGTGAAGGTGTACTAGTGTGCTGGTGCTGCATGCTGGTGTGCCGCTGCGGTCAGGACGATCCACGAAATCCCGCCGTCATTGCTGATTTGGTCGGAGACAATGTGGGTGACTGTGCCGGGCGTCCATCCGGCACGATTCTGGCTTCACCATGCAACTGACAGGTGCATTCGTGAATGTCAGGCGGCGCAGATCTGTTTGAGTCGATTGCCGGTGAGATTCTTGCCGCAATGATTTTAGGCCCAGCACCAGTGGATGTGGTCCTTCGGCCGCTTGTGGGATCTAGAGCATCAGTTGAGCAGGCGGCACTCTTTCGCAGCAGCTGCCAGCTGATGCGAGAAGCCACGGGCCGAGAGCTATGGTTCAATGCTCGCTTGTTCGCATCGCTCGTCGAGGTGGCTACGTCTTGTTTCCTCTTGCAATCCATGCGATGGACACGAGCCATAGTGCCGTAACCGAGCGGAGGATGTGCCTGCGTGCATGGTGGCGTTTCTGAAAGCAGGATTTGATCGTGAGCGGCATCGGTATTATGATGACCGAGGCCAAGCACCCGGACCCCAGCCATCCCAAGCCTTTCATTAAGAGCTGCAAGGGACCATTTGTCGCCTGAGGCACCAAAGAGCAGCAAAGGCATAGATCCGATGGAAGTCTTAAAGAGTGGCTACAAGGCCGGCAGTGCCGCCGCGTGCCCTGTGCCCATGACAATGCTTGTTGGAGCTGAGAAAGGTTTCAGTTGGCCTCGCCGCCGTAGGTATCGTCGTGCTCTGCAGGCCATAGAGCTTTTGCCATTTTTTGTCATTGGTTGCAGACTGTATTTTTTGACCAGGCTTCTTCTGTACACGGAGGAGCACCCCAAAGCTTGGATGCATTTCTCCGCGAGAGACTCAGCAGTCTCCAACTTGGAGTTCCCAGAGGCTTTCCGCTCAGGTCTGTGGTCTCGTCGGCCTTGGCACTGCCTTTCTGTTCATCCTGGTCACTCAGTGCTCTGTGAGCCCGGTGCATGTCGAAGTTCCTCATCTCTGACAGCTGTACAGGTACTACACGGATTTCAATTTCCCGCCGGTGCGGCAAATAGCGCAGGCAGCACTGCAGCTTTCCAAGATGCTTCGAACATGAAAGGGTGTGTAACTGTTCCAATCCAGGGGGAATGCCGCCAAGATTTTCGGGTCACTGACGCACCTGCCTGGAAAGGAAGCATCTCTGATTTGCGATGAGATCTGCACGAAAGTTCTTGTCGACAGTTCCAGAAGTTGCAAGATCTAGTAACATCTAGCTTTCCTGCGGGACGGTCCGGACGGTCCCGGCTTTCCGGGGGCTCGGAGATCGAGTTCCAGGCTGTGCCCTTACAAGGCAGTCCACCGCAGTATCATGACGCAGACCCTGAATAACTAACCGAACGAACGGCAAGACTAGTGGTGGTCCAGTTGCTGTTAGGGGTGCTGCGGGTTATTGCATGGCGGAAACTCGTCACATGGGCGCCTTTCAGTGATGAGACACATTGTTGTTGATTTCCCATGTGCCACACGCTTTGCATACATGCAGCCGATCGGCGTCTCCATGCTGACTAGCAGGCATACATGGACTTGATTCTGATTGGATGAAAGAGAATTAACCTAAACAGGATGAAGACTGATAAGCAAAGCAAACACGGAAGCTCATGCGTCATAGCATGCGCACGTATGCACGTATATTGTATACGCGTACAGAGTACAGAGTATGCATGCGATAAAATACAATGCAGCGACACCGTTGCCAAGAAACCACACTCCACAGATTTGCCGTCTCGTATCTGACGGCTTCATCAGAACTCCATGCTGAGAAATTAGTGATAGATGTTGGAGCTCCGAGGTACCTGTTCCCTCGACAAAAGGGTTTGCATGTCGTCTTTCTCGGCGGGAAACATGTGCGTGGTGCTTGGCCCCGACGTAGTGTCGACTGGACCTCCAATCTGGGAAGGCAAGTTTGACTGGGCATGGCACGAATGTGATCGCTGGCATGTCCGCCGGGGTCTGAGCTTGGAAGACTTCGTCGTCGTTGTTGTTGTTGGTGGTGGTGGTGTTGGTGTTGGTGTTGGTGTTGGTGTTGGTGTTGGTGTTGGTGTTGTTGTTGTTGTTGCTGTTGCTGTTGCTGTTGTTGTTGTTGTTGTTGTTGTTGTTGTTGTTGTTGTTGTTGTTGTTGTTGTTGTTGTTGTTGTTGTTGTTGTTGTTGTTGTTGTTGTTGTTGTTGTTGTTGTTGTTGTTGTTGTTGAATCCAGTCTGTTTCCAGCAGTTCCTTCAATTGTGGGCGTCTTGGCAATCTCCTTTCAAGCTGTGGCGGGAGGGCGTGGTTTAGCTTGAGCAAACAAGGTGCATCCGGGGGATCAGGCTATTCAGGAAGCAGGGCTTCCTCTTTCAACTAGGAGGTTCGAGGCCCCTAGTAACCTAGTACTTTGGAGGTTCGAGGCCCCAAGGTAAACTTAGGAGTATCTTAAGAGGCCGGGCTCCTAGGGTTCTAGGAGCATATTCACATTGGTAGCGGAGCCCGGTCTGTTACTAGAGGGGTTCTAGTGAAAACGGGGTTCCTAGGGAAAAGGGGTTCTGAAGAACCGTAGTTGTGTGCTCAGCAATGGCTGGGAACGGCGAAGCGAGTGCAGCTCACCCGGGTGAGGCAGCAGGTGGAAGTGGAGCGACAGGGCTCAGTCACCTTCCATGGCAGCAAGTTCCTCGTTTTATTCCAGGCACCACCAATGTCGAAGAATACACTCATCGCATGCAGTCTTGAAAAGTCTGTGGCCTTCAGAGTTCCTGCAGCATCTGCCGCCTCGCGCGGCGTTGATGGTGGAAGGTTCGGCTTTTCATAAAATCAGCCGGATCAGCCCGGAGAAACTGAAGTCGGAGGATGGTGTGAAGTTGTTGGTGGAGGCTCTTGGAGGAGCTTGGGGAAAGACTGCCGTGGAGGAGAAGTACCACTACTTCGAACAAGCTATGTTTCAAGTGGCACAGAAAGCAGATGAGAGTAACGACTCTTACATTTCCCGCCATGACATGGCTTTCGAGGAGCTGCTCTCCAGGAAGACTACCCTGGAAGAAGTCCGGGCGTATATCTTGTTGCGCCATTCCCAGCTTGCGCCGGAGGACAAGGAAGCCCAAGGAGACCTGAAGTACAAGGACACCGTGAAGCAAGTGAGACTTCTGGGATCGCGCTTCTTTAATGACCTCCATCACCGCGGAGCAAGCCAAGCAAAAGGGGGAGATCGCGCCAAGGTGTATGATGTGAATGCGGCGTTCGAGGAAGAGACAGGTGAGGAGATCTACGTGGCGGCCACGGGGACCGAGGACGATTACGAAGAAGAGATCTTCGCAGCAGCTTTGGAAAAGAATGACGAGGATGCCCTCTACATTGCGGAGTTTGAGGAGAGCATCATAGATGCCGTCCAGGAGTCCGACCTGGCACCCATCTTCACCACCTACCTCGAGGCAAGACAGAGACTGCGGCACAAAGCGAAATCCAGAGGATACTTTCCCATCCGCAAAGGGAAGGGAACCAAAGGAATGGCCAAGAAAGGAAAAGGGGGTTTTCGCGCTTTCGATGGCCAGCAGCGACAGTCTCTTGCCGATCGCATCGCAAACAGCACCTGTCGCATATGCGGAGCCAAAGGACATTGGAAGCCAGAGTGTCCTAAGCGAGAAGATCGCACCGAGATCTCCCATTTTACACAAGCAGAGACGACCTCCAGGTATGCCACAGAGATCCTTCAGAGCCTTCCGGAAGACGCCGTCTACTACACCTTCGATGGAGAACAGCATCAAGACAGCAAGGCCGGAACTCTAGGCTCCGAGGGTCCTTTTGGAATTCAGGGCTCAGGGCACATATGCCTATTGGCCACACCTGAGGTGAGGTCGGTAAAGAGCAGCGTTGCCAGCATTGAAGCCGCACTTGCAAGACAATTTTCGTTGATTGCCAGGATGCCGCCAAAGGCGAAGGATCATCTTCTTAAAAGGTCGACATCTGAGGCCACTTCGGGCCAGAGGTCCGAGTTAAGCAAGGCCGCCACGCACAGGCAGGCAACGCCGGTTGAAGCTGCCCTGGTTTTGACGGAAGGGGCAGAGGGTGTTCTGGACACTGGGGCTAGTCGCACGGTAGTCGGCGAGAGCAGGGTTGCGCAGATGCTTCAGGGGTTGCCTCAAAAGTGCCGGCGAGAAGTTAGAAAGACAGCTTCCGAAGTGACTTTTCGCTTCGGAAACAGTGGAACGCTGTCCTCAAAACATGCCTTGCTGCTCCCGGCCGCAGATTCGACCTGGATCAGAGTGGAAGTCATTCCCGGAAACACTCCTCTACTTATTTCGAATAGGTTGCTTAGGGATTTAGATGCCGTTATTCATGTTAGGAAGGGCTATATCAACGTAGGCAGCGGCAGCAGCAGCATCCAGATGCGCGTGGATGATCGAGGTTTGTCGATTGTTGATCTCGCTGAGTTGCTCCAGGCGCCAAGTGTAAGGTCCCATGCTGAGGCCTTGTACACCCCGGCAGACAGTGAGCCTCCGCAGCAGAGCACGTCACAAACCCATCTGCAGCAGCAGCAGGAAGCCGCAGCGCCCACCTATGAGACAGCAGTGCCCGAACATACAAGCACCCAACAGACATGGGAGAACATCCTATATCTACAGCCGTCTTCAGATCAGATTCGGGATTCAGTGCACGGGGCCAGTCCTTCGACCTCCTCGGAGTGCCACCATGCCGACGTCGCACCGCAAGTTCGCCGAGAAGATGCAGGGCAAGCTCCCTCCTGTGGACCTCGAAGAGCAGTTGTCTGGGGAGGAGAGCCTGAAGCTGGACGAAGGAACGCTGTGCCTCATGGACTTTCTCGAGGTGACCTACACGCGACCCACGGGAATCAACAACCTGAAGGAATGGGGAGAGGTGACAGCAGTGGGCGGGAAACATCGCAACGAGAACTTCGCCTACATCTTCGAGCAAGACCTTCAGTATGCGCTGCTCATGGCGCGAAAGCGGATGCTGACCAGTGCCTGGGCCCTTTCGTTCAAAGGGTATGCTCAGGCGCGGTTCAAGACGATGGCGCGAGCAGAGCAAGCCCTCAAGGAGGGGCAGAAGGACAAAGCAAAGGCCAGACCTTCCCACCCGATCAAGACCGAGGAGAACAGCGACGCCGACGAGTGGAAGCTATGCCAGCCGACGATCGCCAAGAGCGAGGGGCCCATGAAGAAGGGGAGCAGCCGATTGGGCAAGCGAGCCAGTCGCCCGGAGATCAGTGCCAGCTCTCGGATGCCACCCGACCTCTCGGCCGAGGAGATCAGCACGCGGCGAGCGATCCTCGAGCGGGAGCTGATGCTCCTGAAGGACGCCGAGAGCATTGCAGTCAACGACTCGGGCGACGACAAGGAGTGAACCCGAGTGAGTCTCAATCCGACAGCCGAGGCCAAGGCTGTATGATGGAGACAGCAGTGACATGGACGGCAGCGAATACCGAAGTTTGTGAACAAATTGAGAACCGAGTTCTACTTATCGAACAACAGCTTCAGCATGAATCTCGAGAGGAGCACGAGTCGGTGTCTAGATACCGGCTGCCGTCTCTGGATGTGCTGGAAATTTCTTCCGGAGACTCAGGGCAACTGGGTCCAGCGATCAGGCGCTATGGTGGTCGTGCGGTGAGTCTGCTTTTAGCGCCCGAGAAATCACTCGATCAACAGCTCAAGCGGATTCAGCATACGATCGCTATGTATGAGCCACGACATGTGTGGATGAACTTGGGAACTTGGTCCCGAGGAGGCAGCCGATGCCAAAAGGGGCTTTGGTTGGAGACGTTGATTCAAGAGCTCTTTCTTTTCCAAACAGAACGTGGGCATCACTTTCACGTTGTCTGTGACCAAAGCTTCTTTTCGCAATGGACCGATCTCCTTGATGAAGTTCGGCATGGGCTGCTGTGCACCGTCGCATCGCTGTCCGAGCAGGGGGCAGTACCCAAGGGCAACAACCACCTGCGTAAACAGCACCAGATCTACACTACATCACGACAGCTGCAGCAAACACTGGACACTCGATGGACAGAGCACAGGCCTCAGCCCGCATCAGCAGAGCCAGGTACGAACTCTCGGGTTTTGAGGCGTTTTATTGATCAGGTAGCTTTGGGAATTCAGGGTGTTGAGGATAAACCTTTAGTGTACCAAGAACTGTTGCTAGGGGAACACAAAAGGGAGGGTTCACACTCTGATCTGCCTGATGCGACACAAGTTCATCAAGTTTTGAAACGTCGACGGCTGCGCGGGAAGCAAACGGCTCGGAACCTGGAACTTAGTGGGGATGAAGGTTGGATGGGAGTATTCAGGAGAGCTAATGACAGGGTTCCAGTTCGTCGTAGGTTTTATGTAAGAGGGGACGACAGTATTATCCAGGATGTGCAAAGTTTGCTTCCCAACCTTGCCGTGCAAGTAGTAGTGCTCAGCCGGGGAACCAACAGAGTTCAACCGCCACCTCCGCAAACGCTTCCGCAGGACATGCCAGACCGTTTCACAGTTGCTGTTCGAAGAGTGGACGGTCAAGTCATCGCCGATAAGGATGTTGAGAGATGGTCGGGACTCCCTAAATATCGGAGGGATAGAAAAGGGGTTCCTGCCAAGATTAGTTTGACAGCGTATGGGAGCCTTCGGACAGCTGCACCTTCAGAACCGACGCAGCGCCTCAGTACATCAAGGGTTGCAGAGGCTGAGTCACGGGAACCGCGAGGAACAGAAAGGGGCACAGAGCTTCACGACGGAGGGGCTCAGATTTCTCCGGGAGGCACCGCTGAGCCCCGTTGACTCGGTCCCGAGTGGTTTGGTGCAAGGGTTTCCGCCCCGTACAATACCCAGGCATGGGCCGGGGTACCTTGACTTAGATGAGGGTCAGAAGCGTGAGTTGGGTCGGTTGCATAATAATTTAGGCCATCCTAGCACCGAGTTGTTCGTGAAGTTTCTTCAAGAACGAAAGGCGGAACCAATGCTAATTCGTGCAGCTCGAGATTTTTCGTGCAGCGTCTGTCAAGAGACCGTGCCGAGCGCCAAGTTGGCGAGACCAGCAAGCATCCACATTCCAAGAGACTTCGGAGAGGTAGTTGGCATGGATGTTGCTTACTGGACCAATAGTGCCGGTTACAAGTTTCTGTTCACTCACATTGTGGATGAAGCCACTTTCTTCCAACAGGCGGTTGCTACGGGAAGAACTCCCGAGGAACAGTTTTCCGCGTTGTCGGACGGAGTGTTTTCTGGTTCATCCGGGTCGAGCGCAGGTCTGGGAGATCAGTGTTCATGAGACTGAAATAGAGGTGCCAAATCTTCCTTCTCCAGAGCAGGCACTTCATTACGTGTTCCTCGCGACGCAAGAGCGAAAGAAGCGGGTCGAGGTCAAACTGCGGGATTTGACTGATGAGGATCGGCAGCGGTTTAAGGGTGCTAAGGATAAGGAGGTCGGGGCTTGGTTGGATCATGGTACGGTTAAGAAGGTAGCCGCAGGGACCCTCCACGAAAGTCAGCTTATGCGTTGCAGGTGGATTCTCACCTGGAAGAGTCCAGAAAAGGAAGGAGGGCCCAGACGACCAAAGGCTCGCCTGGTCGTCCTAGGTTTTGAAGACCCTGACCTAGCCTCAATCCCAAATGACGCCCCGACTCTGGGTAAGGATGCACGTCAGCTTCTGTTGCAGAAGGTAGCCAGCAATCGTTGGAAACTCATTAACTTCGATGTCTCGACAGCATTTCTCCAAGGAAAGGGGGATGGTCGCAAGCTGGGCATTCATCCTCCGGAAGAGCTCAAGACGGCATTGAATATGAAGCCGTCTGATCAGTGTCAGTTGATAGGGGGGGCCTATGGTCGCATAGATGCGCCATTTCTATGGTTTCAGACGTTTAAAGAGACACTGGAAAAGCTAGGCTTCGTGCAATGCCCCTTTGATGCCTGTACCTTTTGTCCGGTGACTCCCCAAGTCAATGGTGCTCCAAAGGTGCATGGAATTTTGGGTATTCACGTAGACGATGGTCTAGGAGGTGGGGATCGATATTTTTCGAAGGTCATAACGGAACTTAGGAGCATTTATAACTTTGGGTCCTGTGACGAAGGAGAGTTTACGTTCACCGGCATTCACTATCGGCAGTGGGATGACAGTAGCATTGAGTATGATCAGATTAGTTATATCGAGAAGGTTCCTCCGATCCATGTTCCTCGTGATAGGCGAAAGCAACCCACTGCTGAGTTGACCCCTGCACAGGTCAAAGAGTTACGCCGTTTGAATGGTAGCCTCCAGTATGCTGCTGTCCACTCCCGACCCGACATTGCAGCGAAAGTTGGTTTTCTCCAGACCTGTGTGAACAAAGAGCAAGTGCAGCTTCTACTGGAAGCCAACAAAGTCCTGCAAGAAGCTAAGACACACCAGGTTTCCCTCATGATAGTACCGATTCCCGAGGAGCATGTAACCTACTGCACTTTTTCCGATGCTTCTTTTGCAACCTCTAAGGACAGTAACTCGTATCAAGGGACGTTGGTGTTTGCAACTGACTGGCGAATGCTCGCCAATGAAAGATCCGTGATCATTCCAGTGGCCTGGTCGAGTAAGAAGATAGCACGGGTAGTACGAAGTACGTTGAGTTCCGAGGTAGTTTCTTTGTGCTGTTCACTCGACCGCATGTCCTGGATCCGATTGATTTGGGAGTGGATGAAGGATCCATCCGTGAACATAGCATGTCCCGAAGAAGTTCTCCAGAGAGCCCCTCAGGCTTCTCTAGTTACGGACTGTAAGAGCGCGTTTGATGTTTCTACAAAGACGGCTATTCCCAACTGTGCGGAGCTACGGACACAACCGGAGTGTTTGTTGCTAAGAGAGCGGCTGCAAGAGAACTGTCAGCTGCGCTGGGTGCATAGCAAAGCCATGTTAGCTGATTGCCTGACAAAGGTAATGGACAGTGCCGAGTTGCGTAGGCGACTGTTGTCTGGGGAGTATACTCTATGTGACGAGCAGAAGACTCTTAGCGATAGAGCTGAGCATCGGCAATCTCTGAAATGGCTGCAAGCATCCAAAGACAACCTACATGAACCTCACAAGTGAACACAGTTTTTTAGGCCAGTGTGAATCCAGTCTGTTTCCAGCAGTTCCTTCACTTGTGGGCGTCTTGGCAATCTCCTTTCAAGCTGTGGCGGGAGGGCGTGGTCTAGCTTGAGCAAACAAGGTGCATCCGGGGGATCAGGCTATTCAGGAAGCAGGGCTTCCTCTTTCAACTAGGAGGTTCGAGGCCTCTAGTACTTTGGAGGTTCGAGGCCCCAAGGTAAACTTAGGAGTATCTTAAGAGGCCGGGCTCCTAGGGTTCTAGGAGCATATTCACAGTTGTTGTTGTTGTTGTTGTTGTTGTTGTTGTTGTTGTTGTTGTTGTTGTTGTTGTTGTTGTTGTTGTTGTTGTTGTTGTTGTTGTTGTTGTTGTTGTTGTTGTTGTTGTTGTTGTTGTTGTTGTTGTTGTTGTTGTTGTTGTTGTTGTTGTTGTTGTTGTTGTTGTTGTTGTTGTTGTTGTTGTTGTTGTTGTTGTTGTTGTTGTTGTTGGTGTTGTTGTTGTTGTTGTTGTGTTGTTGTTGTTTGTTGTTGTTGTTGTTGTTGTTGTTGTTGTTGTTGTTGTTGTTGTTGTTGTTGTTGTTGTTGTTGTTGTTGTTGTTGTTGTTGTTGTTGTTTTGTTGTTGTTGTTGTTGTTGTTGTTGTTGTTGTTGTTGTTGTTGTTGTTGTTGTTGTTGTTGTTGTTGTTGTTGTTGTTGTTGTTGTTGTTTTTTTTTGTGTACACACCTGAACATGGTGTCAGAGTGAGTTTTTCGACAAAGTAGACCGCACCCGATTTTGTTCCAGGCAGGGGGCATAGGATGGCATAGGCCCATCTTGGATCCCTGTGCCAACGAAACTACTCGAAGATGGGGGAAGGGTGGTGTGATCAGCCACCTGTACCTGCAAGTGCGGCCAGCCAAGAAGTACCCGTAAAGGTGTTGCTTCCATCGTGGGCCGACGTGTGAAACTAAGCCTGCGCAGTTACTGCAATTTGTCGTCGTTTCGTCGAATCCTGTCAGTCGCTCTTCGCATCAGTACGTGCCGAGCCAAAGTGTGTGTGTCGTTCTGGCATTCCCGAAATTCGGGGCCAGATCACAGCGAGCGAAAACTCGAGCCTACAAGTGTGGAAGTATGAGGCCATGAGGCCAACTCTTCCAAGGAGAACGTACCTCGTGACGAGGGACGAGTTGCGACTATGTGTGCTAGCTCGATAATCTTCCCACCGAAACCACCGCAGGTGTTTCGGCTAGAAACGAAGTTTCTATTCCTCTTGGCTGGGAAAACGCGGCCGAGCACACTCAAGCACTATGTCACGATCTATGGGAGATGGAGATTGTGGCTAAAGGAGGCTAAGGGGGTGCCGCCCAGGAGAGCCCGTGGACCTGGCCGACTACATCCTGGCGAGAGGAGACGAACCATGTGGCAGAACGGTTCCGGAGGCTATCCTCAATCAGCTAGGCCGGCCGATCGGGATATGTTGGGCCGCTGGAAACTGGGGGGCTCGGATATCTATATGCGAGCCTACAGGCGATCTTCGCTACGGCGTCTGGGTCGGAGGAGGGCGAGCTCGACGAGAGGGAGATCGCGACGGGCCTGGACAAAATGGCTAGCGAGGACAGGAAAAAGCTCGGCGAGGAAGGCGCCGAACGGATGGCTAGCAAAAAATGCGTTCCGAATGGAATGGAATGCGGAGATCATCGGCGAGGCGGTTCTGGAGAGGAGATTTTTGGTCCCGGACCCGATGGAGCCGGAGAAGCAGGTCGAGGACAGCGGCGACGACAGCGACGGAGAGCTGGGCTCCGGTGGAACAGCACCGCCCCAGGCAGTTGCTTAAGAAGGCTGGTCACCAAATTTCTGATGGTGGAGGTTCGGGGCGCAAGAACCGGCTACATAAAGGGGGCGAGGCCGGATGTTGGATGGGCCGTCGTAGGATATTTAAAAGCTCCCGCGAGTTCTCTTCCCGGCCAGACAAGGGCGAATACACTCATGTGTGCCGGCTGTGTTGGCCGAAGGGAAGGGAGAACGATAGCCGGGATAGTGCAAGCGAAAGCTCGCAGGCGAGAACTGGGGACGAAGACGGCTCGGAGCCGGGGGGCGAGCGCCCGGTGGGAGAGGGCCCGGCTGAGCCGGCCGCTCCTTTTGTGGATGGCTGGGGGACAGTGAACGACTGCGGCTAGGGGAGGAAGTGGGGCTGACTCTGAAAGGGGCTACACTCAACTCCGTCCCTCTTTCTCGGGCAATCTCGAAAAAGGGGGGGGAGAGAGAGAAAGAAAGAGGAGAGGAGAGGAGAGAACCACGTTCTTGCACTCTTGGTAAAGGGCCAATGTGTGTGTGTGTGTGTGTGTGTGTGTGTGTCTGTGTGTGTGTGTGTGTGTGTGTGTGTGTGTGTGTCTGTGTGTCTGTGTGTGTCTGTGTGTGTCTGTGTGTGTCTGTGTGTGTCTGTGTGTCTGTGTGTGTCTGTGTGTGTCTGTCTGTGTGTGTCTGTGTGTGTGTGTGTCTGTGTGTGTGTGTGTGTGTGTCTGTGTGTGTGTCTGTGTGTGTGTGTCTCTGTGTGTGTGTGTGTGTGTGTGTGTGTGTGTGTGTGTGTGTGTGTGTGTGTGTGTGTGTGTGTGTGTGTGTCTGTGTGTGTGTGTGTGTGTGCCTGCTGTCTTGGTAAAGGGCTAGTGCGCGCATTTGCTGTCTTGGTAAAGGGCTAGTGTGTGCTGTCTTGGTAAAGTGCTAGTGCGTGTGCTTGTGCGTAAAGGGCTAGCGCGAGGGCATATGCACATGTTCCCGGAGAGCTCGTGCGTGGCTAGACCGGGGGTATCTATTTCCTTCCGGCTACTCGTGGCACGGCCACCTGGCGCCGAGGAGAGAGGAAAGGATACGGCCCCGTGGGCCGACACAGATGATAGCCAGGATAGTTGCCCCGAGGCTACATCGGATATTGGGCGGCCTCCGTCCCAGGAGTCGTGCCAGGGACCACAACGTCCACGTGCTGGCTGGGAACTCGATATTGGCTCCACGAGGATAGGTGCGAGGACTTCTCTGGCGAGTTGCAACGGCTAAGGCTGGGTGAACTGGCCCAAACTTACGGCGATGGCGAGAGAAGCTAGAGACAGACCAATCCATCGGCTAGCCCAGTCCCAGGTTTGTTGCTGGAGAAAGGTGAAAGGCCGCGGCGAGTGGAGATGATGCCGTAGCCGCCGTAGCCAGTGCCCCGGCACCGGCTAGGTTGCAGAACCCTGCTAGAGCAGCTGCTGGCGAGATGGAGCAGCAGGATGAGACGATAGGGCCCCACCCGCTGCAGGCAAGAGGAGGCTAGACGGCCAGAGCAGGCCAGCGCGGGAGGGAGGCTACATTGCTCCGAGTGCGGACCGAGACCGACGGGGCTGGGCAGGACCCAGAAACAGGTCCCCCCAATCAAGTGCAGCAGAAGCGGCAGTATAGTAACCTGTGATAGGTGTGGGCGAAACCAATGCAATAGCATCTTTTGTGCGATAGAGAATCACGGCGAGTTGAGTTGGGGCACACGTGCAGAACGTGTCGGGCTGGCAGGCTATCGGCACTGGCTAGCAAAACAGCCTCGTGCCAAAGCAAAGACCTCACGCAAGAATGACAAAGGCCGCCCACAACGCTTTGATCGACGCCACCGTTCTCATGTGGCAAGCAGCGCCGTGGCACACCTCCTCGGAAAGCAGCCGAGCGCCAGAAGAAAGCCGGCAGTCTTTCACTTCGGCCCAGGCAAATGGACAGCAGATCAGGTACGAGGCATGGCGTCAAGCGTCGCCGCTCTCCGGCGACCGTACCGGGCCAAGCCGCAGCCATCGGAGGCCCTTCTTCCAAGCAGGACCGCAGCCGCAGTCCACAGTGCATGCCTGATCCTGGTGCCAGGCCCGGGAGACACGGGATCAGAGGATGGTATTCAAGGCATGCCGAACCCGCCTGAGAAACCGCGCAGCTTCATGCGGTAGATGTCGAACAAGCGGAGCCATCAATATGCCGACCTCCCTTGCCGTTGAAATTTCGCGTCTTTCCCTGGCATCCGGCATAGCTGGAGGTGCATTGCAGATACGACAACCGACTCTGGATCTCAGATCGCAGATCCGAACAACAGCTCAGCGGCCTGTCGGCCAGAGCGCATACCACCAAGAAGTTCGCTCACCCACAAGCGCAAGCTCTCACGGACCTCAGGTTTTTGTGGAACCTCGCCGAGGACGAGCGAAGTCTCCCAATACATACTTTTGCTTTCAAGGCATTGTTCTGGCGTTTGCCATGAAGCGTCGCCTCTCTCTACAGTCTGGAGCTGGAGTGTCTTTTTTCGCGTAGCCACATGTGCACTGACAGCTCGCATCAGCTTTCACTTTAGTGTTTCTCTGCATGGATGTCTCAAGGTTGATAACATGGCTTCCAGTACGCCTGAGAACACTCCGGATCTTGCCGAAAGCCCTACCGCTCGACGGGAACAATTGGCGCAGGCCCTCCTTGAGATACTCGATGGTGACAGTGACGATTCTCACAGTGAAGATGGGGACCAACACTCCCATGATTCTTCCCAACTTAGTTCGCTGCGAAGCTGATCTTTGCGAGACATGCCTGCTGCCTTCGTCACCATGGCGACATGTGAAATCCGAGTGCAGCGTCTTGAAGCAGCTTGGCCAAGGAAAATCACCTTTGCACCAACAGGAGTGAAGCCTCGAAAAACCAGTTCTTCACATGCGGCCTTAGTGCGTTCGATTGCCGCCCCGCGCAATACATTTTTCGCATACCTTGTTGTGTTTTTCTGCAGCCATTTCTCACTGGAGCCCACAGCAACATCATGCCCGAATGCCAGAAGAGTCGATCACCGATTCCCTTTGACGGCGAGCACTGGTGGTGGGAATGGTTCAAAGCTACGCGCACGTGGTTCAGACAAAGAGCCATTGCAGACCGTCGCTTGAATCCCCAGAGTGATCTCCCATCTTCTCCTTCACGCAAAAGTGCCAGATCTCCATAGAAGTGAGAGCATCAAAGCCGCTTGAGCAGACGCATAGTTAAGATCTTTCCAATGCCACATTGCATTCAACTTAATGGATCACAGCGCCACCCCACTGAAGTGGCCAAACTGCTGCGTTGCCTTTCAGACAAGTAGATCTGCAAACAATTGCAGTGCTTGCGTTCTTTCAGATACATCCATCGATCGCCTGCAGCCGTTTTGTTGCACACTGGTCCAGGGATCATGTCCCTCCCCAGCGGAGGACCTCCCTGATGACATGAGTTCTTGGCATTCGGCCTTCGATTCCCCGACGGCTCCGCCTGCCGACACCGTTGGCACTGGGAAGTCCAAGCTTGTCGGTGGTACCGGCAAGAAAACCAAGAAGAAAAACAAAGAAGGATACAAAGGCAGGGAGAAAGGATAAGCAGCACAAGTCGAAGAACATTCGTCCAATGAGCCGAGAAAGAAAAAACAGGCGAAGAAGAAGACCCGGAAAACAAAGATTGCCTCCATCATGGACCTGAATTCGTCGTCTTTTATGTCTGACCGGTGTAGGTCATCAGCTTCGGGTGATGACCCCATGAGATTTCATTCTGGCATATCGACACGACAGCAATGGTCTGTCGAACAACGGCATGCGCCAAAATGCTCGTCAGGGCAGGACTGCGATGCCGATGCCATTTCCTGTATGTTTCACGGTGCCCTTTCACAGTTTTCGCTCCGGCACCCGCAAGCCAGGATTGAGCACTGCATGTAAAGCATCAGATTTGCCCATTCTAAGCTCACGTGCTGCAAGCTTAGGTTTGCGTTGCTAGGGTTGTCTAGCCGATGCAATTTCGCCACGGCTGCACAGGATTACCCTTTTCAGTCACAACTCCTCCATCTTACGTTTAATGATGAAGCCCTGGATTACCAGGGCATGAGTGTGTGTGTACACACGTGAACATGGTGTCCGACAGAGCATTTTCGATGAAGGTGATTGTCGTCGGCGTAGGGTTGCCTGGCAGATAAAACTTTGAGTCGGCAGCATAGGAGTGTCCCATTCTGCACATTTTTTGAATCATAATATGTCTGAATGAGCAAGCCCTGGACTACCAGGGCGTGTGTGTGTGTGTGTGTGTGTGTACACACCTGAGCATGATGTCAGAGTGAGTTTTTCGACAAAGTAGACTACAGCCGATTCTCTTCCAGGCAGCGGGCACACGCCCGTTTTGGATACCTGTGCCAACGAAGCTACTCCAAGATGGGGGAAGGGTGGTTTGATCAACCACCTGTACCTGCACGTGCAGCCAGCCAAGAAATACCTGTAAATGCATTGCTTCCATCGTGGGCCGAAGTGTGAAACTAAGCCTGCGCAGTTACTGCAATCTGTCGTCGTTTCGTCGGGTCCTGTCAATCGCCCTTCGCATCAGTACGTGCCGAGCCAGTGTGTGCGTGTGTGTGTGTGTGTGCGTGTGTGTGTGTGTGCGCAGTCTGTCTCCCCAAACATGGGGATAAAGGTGGGAATGCGAGCCACAGCTGCGCCAGCGGGCATCATCTGCGTGGCACTGCTGTGCTCCTACAAGGTTCGAAATCCGACACCGTGATACAGCACCGGAGGGAAGAACACCCAAAGACGTCACTTCTGAGACCGGCATGGCCGCTCTCGATGGATCTCCCAGTGCCGGACTTTTTGGTACTGCCGTGGCCACGATGGGCTGCCTGCTCAAGAAGACGAGCTCTCGATTTCGGGGACCCCGGCCCCCACCAATGACATGAATTGTGCTGAGGAATGCTGTCCACAGCCCGACCCCAAGTATTACGTAGAGTGCTTGACAGAGGAGGGAGCTTCGGCCTGGATTCGAGGTGGTTTTCGTCTTGGCCATGGATGTCTTCGGTCCGATCACCGACAATGCCGCTTGGCTGAGAGGTGGGGCCATTGATAGGTGTTCTCGCGGTGTGGTGTCGTGTTGCTTAGGCGGGTGGCATCGTGGAGATGAGCGAACAGCCAGAGACCGCCCGGTGCCTGGCAGTGCCGGCTTCGGCGCTTCAGCTCCCGCCGACTCGACAGACTCGGCTGCCAGGTGCGGAACATCACAGACAGCCTCGATGCGGTGGGAAACACGACCAAAGCCATCACTAAGGACGGGAGCACGGGTTGTTCTTTAAATTTTTGTGCTACAATTTGTGCTACATTGCACCTTGGATTGCATGAGCCCTTCCTGAATTCCGTTGCTGACCTCTCCTTGAGCTAGACTTTTGATTCGCTTTGCGCGAAAGAGCTCTATGTTTTGCATCGCGAGCGCAAGTGCTGCGTCCGCTTAGAGTTCTATTTCATGTGGCCGCTGGTTGTTGTAGAACATGGCCGGAGATTTTTTGGGGGGCAGGGGCAGGGGCGGCAGGGGACAGGGAAGTTGGGGGGGCGGTGTTGCAAAGCGTTGTCTGAAGACATTCACCACCGTTGCAACAACTTGGTCAAGTTTCGCAAGCCACAGTGTCCTGCTAACTACTCCGCTCATGTTCACAACATTATCCTGCACCATGCAGGTCATGTAATGCTTCATGATGCTTCATGTCATGTGCCAACCTGAAGTTGCTCACAGAAGCGAGGCAGAAGCGCGGCACCTGCGCTGCAGTGTGCAGAACTCATTGTTGTGTACCACACGAGCACATGCAGAAACCGGAAGAGGAGGTGTGTAGTGAATGCCGTTCAGGGATGCTGCCATCTAGCCGAAATCTTGTTGATTTGCGCATGCAGGCGACTGCGTCCGAGCCAGGCATGTCACATCCCATGGGTTTTCACACATTCGGTTCGTACCCGTTGCTGGCTGTTGCTGTTCTTGTTGAACTGTGACACTTCGGCTCTTGATGTTGCAATCGTTGTCTCTCGCCTTTGCACGTGTTTTGCTGAACACGATCTGCTGTGTATGGCTGCACACTGGCGTGTCCGAGCGCCTTTGCAGGGCTTCTCCGTGGGCTCGGCAAGCTTGGCGTTGGCAACTTAGGACTGAAGCGAAGTGCGCGGAGTGTGAGAGTCGCATCGCTTTAGGTGCTTCCTCCTGTTCTCAGCCTTTTTGGACGAGGTGCCGTAGGGCACCGCACTGCCGTGCCGCAGCACCGACATCTCCCCACGGCCGAGGTCTCTGAACTGGCCGGCGAAAAAGTGGTGGCTTGGAGAGCCAAGTACGACAGAAGGCAGAAGGCGCTTGCTTGTGACTTCTGCCCAGGGTGCCGTGGACATTTCAGTTCCCGAGGTCGGGGAGATGCAGTGACTCGGGGGAAGCGACGCTGTGCAAATTAGAAGACGTCAAGCGTCTCCGACAGGTCTTTCTTGGGGGCATCGCGGGTGCGACGCTGGTCTTCTACTTCAGTGGGCAATGCATGACGGCGGCCGGGCTTCTCTTCCGAAAAGGGGAACTTGAACGAGTGTTGTCTGAGACGCCGCAGTCCGAAACAGGTCGGTTCTGCAGCGCAGGAGGTGGTGAACAACGTGCTGGCAGCCTCAGACGGTCTCGACTCTTGGGCTACAGTGGCTACAGTGGCTATGTGTGAGGCGAACTCAATTCAGGGAGAGGCCGGGGATCATGGATGGCTCCCAAAAGCCGGACTACGCCTCGCCCGGGACTCGGACCGGAGCCAGGGCAGCCATGGCCCACGCAGGGCTGTGCCTGGAGGTGTGTTTCCATCGTCACGAGAGCCGCGCTTCGGGAGATGGTGGCTCCAGGCCAAATGCCACGATGTCAGAGTTCGCGAGCACGTGTTCGTGTCGCAAGCCTTTGTCTTTTTCGCGTGCATGGCAATGTTCTGAAATGCAAAGCACGAAGCGGAGTGGATCAATATGGATCAATGCACAGCTTCAAGAAACTGAGCCTGGCTCAGATATAACGGGGCGCAGTGAGCATGCAAGCAATGCAAGAGCAGGAGTCGGTGTTTATGGGCTCTTGAAGCCCCGCGCTTTGCTCTCAGGGCGTACTGGCTCTAGGCCTGTGATGCAAGCAAGCGACAACCAAACGGAAGCACATCCGCACCCCGCACACTCGCACAACACCTAAACGAGGCATATGACTGCACTCACACAGGCAAGCATTTCATTCAGACATGGTGAGAAGGTTCTCTCGCTTTGGGGACCTGACGCCCCCTCGCGAAACGGTGACAATTTAAAGTTGCATCCGCTGAGGCTCCAAGATCCTAGAACTGAAGCATCTGAGGGACATGAAGGTGAATTCTCCAACGGCTAGTGGCTGGGGCTAGGGACTAGTGAGATGGACAGTGCTTGAGAAGTTTCTGCCAGTGGAACCCTG
The DNA here is from genome assembly GCA_905221615.1 of Symbiodinium sp. CCMP2592. Classification (NCBI taxonomy): domain Eukaryota; class Dinophyceae; order Suessiales; family Symbiodiniaceae; genus Symbiodinium; species Symbiodinium sp. CCMP2592. Next base: position 426,953 of record CAJNDT010005858.1, read on the forward strand.
GCATCCGCTGCAGGTTGCCGATGCCCAATGTAAAGGCAGCGCTTGTTGATCATTTGCTACCCGCTTGAGGCAGATTAGCTCAACCACATCCGTTGTTCAGAAAATGTCTCAAGCACGTTCCATCCACAAGAGCCGGGAAGTGGCACGCGCAGCAGGAGGCGCTTGGAGACCTAATGTGCCCTAAACCCATCTACTGGATCAATTGTAGGATTTACAACACGATGCGATTTCGAGCACGATCCATGTGGATCTTTGAAGGTGTGTCCTAGAGAAGCGTCAGCAGGTGACGACACAGGCTCAGGCACGGATTGTCTCTTACACAACGCTTCAGCTGCACATGCGGCCCACGCCGACTCGCCTGGACTACGCTCGCCCGTCCAAGCAAAGACTTGCCTTCAACCCTTATCTGGGGCATAGTGGCATAATGACGGACAGGCATTGTGGCAACCACAGTTCCTCTTTGTGTCAGGGGCTCGGCTTGGCCGCTTGGGTATTGGATCTCCGCACGTGCGATTTTTTCGGTCCTCCCAGGTAGGCTTCTTCTTCAGGGTGGCTTCCAGCGGCGCCTCGCTGCACAGAGCTTCGGGGTCAGCGGCCTCGCATACCTTTGTGACGAGGAAACGACCGGCTGATTGGTGCGAAAGCTATTGCCAGGGTCCGAGTGCTCCCAGCCCTCTGGGTCTGGTGCTCTCGCAATGCCGCTTTGCAGGCCAGCTTCCTGATGTTTGCGACGTCCTCCGGTGTCCTGTTCGCCATCTTCCTCAACACGGCAGGCCACCGTCTCGGGGACATTCGCTGCACGGAGCTCGCAGGCGGAATCTCACATGTGCATGTGGCTGCAGTGCGAGAAACCAACCGGCAATGGTAAACCTTGACACTGGTTGAGCTCCATGATGTGGATGTGCTGGAGCACTTATGCGCAGCGACATGAGAGCGAGTCGGGACTGGTTTGGGAGCTGCATGGCACTGCGTAGAACAGCTGCTGGCTCTCAGTGCTGGGCTGCTGATGCTTCCCGAGGTGGTGCCTGGGACAATGCGAAGAAGTGCCAGCAGCTCCTGTGTTCAAGCCTTGTGAACTGAAGTGTCCGTGTCGCCATGGCGCCAGTGCACTACAAGGCCCGTCGCTCGCAGGTACATCGAGCAGGGAGTTCACGGCGGGAAGGGCAGCGCGGCTCACAAAGCAGCCGTCACGGGCGAGGGCCTGGGGGATTTGGAGAAATTAGAAGGAAGAGTTGAAGTCGAAGTATTTCACCGCCGAGGCGACACCGTGGGCGATCCAAGCAAGGCCCAGTCCCGCAAGTCCCAGTCCAGAAGTCCAGAAGTCTAGACAGCTGAGAGCTGCAGGTGAAAGGGTGAAAGCGTCTGCTTAGAGCCTTTCGCTCCCCCAGGACACCGCGGGGCCTTCGCTGCACGTGCTCATCAAGTCAAGCTGCCTTGTTTTACGATTCCAGCGACGACGATGCTTTTTCACACACAAGTAGTGGCTCGTAACACCAACGGGACAGGAGCATTAGACTTGTGAGCTGTTGGTCGGCTGGCCGGCTGGGCTGTCGCTGTTAGAAGCGGACATAGAGGGTACCACTCGCTCGCACGGGAGCCCGCACACCTTAGAGGAGCGACTACATCTTGGTATTTGGGGGAGTGGGTTGTCGGGAGGGAGGTGTGCATTATTCGGGAAGGAAGGGAGGAACGAAGCAAGGAAGGAACAAAGGAAGACAGCGAGAGGGACAGCGGCCCGGGGCCCTACACATCCCCGATGCAATGCAGAGAGCGAGAGAGAGGCAGAGAGAGAGAGAGAGCCTTCGTCTTATCCCATGAAAGAGAGAGAGAGAGAGAGAGAGAGAGAGAGAGAGAGAGAGAGAGAGAGAGAGAGAGAGAGAGAGAGAGAGAGAGAGAGAGAGAGAGAGCGAGAGAGAGTGCACAGGTGCCGTCCTCCAACTGTGCTGAGGAACACACAGAGACAGAGACAGCCGAGTCGTGGTAATTACGTACCTCAACGCTGCATTGTGCATTCGACGTTTTGATTTATCTGCCGGGCTAGGATCCACACTAACATTTTCTGCCTAGCCCCTTCTTGATACTGAGGGGTTGTCAACGCTTTACTAGATTCCTAGATTCAGCTCCATTTCCATGCTTGGGGATCCTCCTGCCAGAATTCCGTTCTGTCCAGCTGCGGATGCTTCTGTGCACTGCAAATTGGAGGGAGGGCTGGAGCGGATGTGAGGCTTTGTCGTGCAGGGTGAACTTTGGTGCGCTATAGATGGAGATACAACAGGAGAGCACTCATCCTTTGGAGTGTTTCCTTTCCGCGAAGAAGTGCTTGAGTTGTTTGTCCATAAAGCCCCACAACAGGTGGGCGTGCACTCGCCCTGGGAGCGCAAAAGACAGACCATGCAAGCTCTTCTAGATTCTAGACTGTTGCAGGCTGTTGTCCACGATAACATTGGTCTGCTCGCCGCTCTTCGTCGCCACTTGAGCCAGCGGGAGGCATGGCGCACCAACACTGACACCTTGCCTGATTCTTGAAGACCCCTGCGCTGAGCAAAGGCCGTCAGGAGGCGCTGTACCACTCGTACCTCAGTGGGACAAAAGCAGGTGCTGGGCATCCAGATGAAGCGTTTAAAGCTCAAGGCTACCACTTTCAAGAACCACGACCGTCCTGTAGGTGACCAACTTTGCTTTCCTGCTTTGCGGGTGCTAGAAGCTACTGCAGCAGTCATTCTGGGCACTTCGCCCGTATCCCGAGCGGCCTAGTATTTTGCATGTTCCTGCATGAGATGTAAGCCATCTTGTGCTCTGTCTCCTGTGCACATGATTTCGCCTGTGTTGCATCCAAGATATCATGATATCGGCTTTCGTCGACGTGGGGATGTTGACACCTCTCCCTTGCTTTGTCTCTAGACTATATGTGAACCTGTGAACCTGATTCCAACCACGCCAAAAGCTTGTCCTCCGCATCCGGTTGCATCATGCAATGTAGCTTCGGCAGAGCCTATGGATTTTCTGAGGAGCAGTGCGCAAGTGACAATGTCATCAATGCTTGTTGTTTTTCCTACTTCGGTCTTTAGTGCATGAAAAGCCGGCAGGCATTTACCATGGTTTTGATACCACTTGTGAGCTTTGCTGCGTCGATTTTGGAGTCGGTTGCCCGAGCCTATTTCTGAATAACATGTTCACGAATTGAATGGTGTTCTGCGCGATCGTCAACGTCTTGTTGCAGTGCTGCTGGTCGTAGCCAAACCAGTCACAATCTTTGCGGATCTGCCGGCAAATGGTTGCAGATTTGGTGCTTCCTGTCCTGTCATGTTCGAGCGTGCAGCGATTTCGACTCGACTCCTTGGTTCTACATGAGGAGGCGGATAGTCGGATAGCCTTCGAAATCCGGTTGAGCTTGCTGACCAGACGACAGACGACTCGGACTCAGACACTAGTTGCGCGTGAATGCCGGTTCATTGGTATGTGGCTTAGAGTCTTTGCGAGGTCGTAAAGGGAGCCTCGTGCTGCCATGAGGTAAAGCCGAGAGCAGTGATTCTGTCTTCGCAGACTTCGCAGATTGTGCTCATGCTATGAAGCCACGGCACGGCAGCACGATTGGCTTTGGCCATCAGGCCTGCAGCACGTGCGCTTGTGCCCAAAGTGCTCCGGACACCGTTCGATTCTTCGAGCACAGAGGGACGGAGACACAAACATTTCGCTGCGATTGCACCCACATTGATACTTGCTCCACTCAGCAGGCAGGGAGGAAGATCTCGTGAAATTTTCGGCTCAGAGGGTCATGGGAAGGCGCTGCCGCGCCCCGGCGGCGTGGCTTGGCAAACGTACAGCTGTATAAAACCATGCAGCGACGCAACGACGTTGATGTGTGGGGGCGGGCGACAGGTGATGTTTCGCGCCAGCGACATTCATGGCTGCAGCCTCACTAACTGCGAAAGCTTCACAGCCATCTGACGGCTCCAAAGCCAGGAGCGCCCGCAGGGCCTAGAGGCCCAGCTTTGGTCGCAGGCGATGGGCAACGGCGCGCACTGCGCACAGACCATGAAAGGTTTCGTTTTACACTGCAACAGGCAAGGCGGCTGCAGTTGTACCGCCTCCACCATGGCCGGGGACCGCAGCCAAACTTCGGCCATGCGGATGCTGTCTCTTCGTTGGTCCGGCCAGGGCTTCGGGCGGCAAGGGCTGGAGCAAAGGAGGCCTTTTCAAGCGCATCGGGCACTTGGCACTGGCAGACAGGCAGATAATCGCCGCAGGTGCAGCCCCTGACCCGGGGGTCGGAGGATGCGGCGGCTGCCCAGGCATTGCGGATGCGAAGGGATGCCGTGCGCTTCGAAATACTCGGGCTGAGGAAAGAGCGCCTCGGTGACGCCCCCTTGGCCGAGTCCTGAGCCTTTGGAAACTTGTCACCGGTGTTTGCGGCTTCGTCTCTTCCCTAACTGAGATCTGTGATAGAAACCGTGAATGTGCAGTCGAAAAGAAAGCATCGGCAACGAAGTATAACAGTGATAAAGGCGATGAACAAGGCAATCAACGAGTTGCACCAGAGTTGCAGGAATGCTGCAGAACGGACAGCTCGATAAAACAGGGGAGTAAGTCCATTGACGTGGAATGCAACAAACGGAAATTAAGAATCGGCGCAGGTGTGCACCACCCCGCCACCCGCACCGGCACGAGCAGCACCACCAGTACCATTACCACCACAAGCACATCCTGTCGCTGTCACCCTCCTCCTCCTCCTCCTCTTCCTCCTGCCCTCCTGCATCGTTCTCCTTGTCCTCCTCCTCCTCCTCCTCCTCCTCCTCATCCGCCTGCTCCTCCTCCTCCTCCTCCTGCCCTCCCAGCCAGGTGATGCCTTTTCGAAGTGTGGATCGCATCGAAGGACATGGCATATGGTCCCGTTTAAACGCCCACAGAGGGTTTTGCGGCGCCTGTTGCGACAGAGTTGGGAAGGAGCCTCCGCTCGATTTGTTTGAGTGTTCTGGTGGCTGGTGGCAGTCCGGAGATGGCCTTTGAATCGGTCTTACAGTCCTGAAAAAATGTGTGTGGCGTGCTTGCGTCGAAGGCGGTCAGAGTAGCGGATAGCACTCCCAGCCCAAAGTACGACATGGGTCGCATGGATCGTGGTCTTTACAAACGGTGTTCTCAAACAGCAGTTTTTGCAAATTGTGTGCAAGTGTGCCCCAGAGTGAAGCTTGCAGGGCCACTGGCTCGAAGGGCTGGAGCAAAGGCGGGAACGATTTTGGTGCGCAAGGATGCGATTTATGGCATACCTTGGTGTCCTAGCTTGCGAGGCGACATGATTCCGAGCCCGGACGTTGCACCCGCGCTTCCTCTAAATCCTGTCGTTCCCGGAGGTGCCCAGAAGGGCTGTTCCTTTCCTTGCCGTGATGTGGCAGCTTGGGACAGGATATGGTCCTGCCAAAGCTGCGCAGCCTCAAATACCTCAGCCCTCTGTGCATCTGCCTCTTTCACTTCACGACTTCCAGAAGTATGGCACTTTGCATGCAAGTCTGCAAGTCCTTGTTGGTCTGAGGTTTGCCGCCCCATACGGCAAGGGAGTTGCCAAAACGAGGCAGAAGCTGTTCAGGCCTAACGTGGCATTGCAAGTCTCTGCTGAGTATTCGAGGCCGATCGTGGGCAAGGCCTTTGTGCCGGTTCCGGTCTCCAGGCAACAGGCGCGCGTCAGATCCGGACGGAGCGAAGACATGTCCAGACATGTCAGTCGTAGCTCGCCACCAGACTCGATGTGGCGGCCGCCATCATGGCTCCAGATATCAGTCTCACTGAAGCAACAGCATTGAAGCGGCGCAAGGTTCACAGGGAGTTTCGCAAGGGCCTCTAAGAGCGAGACGCAGCCAGGAAGGAGCGCAGAGGCACGGGCCACCCTTTAACCGCCCTCCCTGCGCGATGGCCCTTCTGGTACCGGGTGTCCAGGCCGAGCGAGAGACACTTCTCGGAGAGTGAACGAGACAAGTAAACCGGTTCCTCAAAACATGCCTTCCTCCAGCCCGAATGGGGCTCCAACGCAAGATAAGACAGGGAATCTCAGCTTTGCATGAGCTTAGATGTTCGGGGGCTCGGGCCTCGGGGGATGGGGCTTCGTGGCTGTCTCTGCTCCGCAGCAGTGGGCTGTTTCGTTGGCTTGGCAGGATTGAGACATCGCCGACATGGACCATTGCACCTCCGTGCCGAATTTGGGGGCAGGTCAAGGTCCCAACAGAGGTCGCAGTCGGTCGCAGTCGCGTTCTGCTTTGAGGTCCTGGCTGTGTCGGCCTGGAGGAGGAGGGCAGCGACTCCACCGTCAGCTCACCGGTGGCTCCCACAGGCTTCTGCCTGGGGTAGAGGAGAAAGAGGGACGCTGGGCTCTAGGCCTACCGGCCTACCCAGTCAGGGATTCGACAAAGCCTTCACACATTGGTGCTCGACAACCAGAGCCCGACCAGACTGTTCCTTTTCGAATCTAGAAACCTGTAGCCCCGAGGTTTGCGCACTGCATTGATCAGGGTCCCATTGTAAGCATGTCCTTATCAAATTCTTTTGGTAGTTGCCCGGGGGGTCTTTTTCGATGTCCAGGTTCCCTCGTCAAGTGCATTTCAGGGTTTCGCAGATTGCTGCCTGCACCAAACTTATTGACGTAGCCGCAGCCGGAGCCACCGCCGTAGTAGTAGCAGTAACTGCTGCAGCAGCAGCAGCAGTGGCACTATCCGTAGCCGTAGTACCCCCTGAACCCAGACTCCGGGCCGGGATTTGTAGGGGCCCTTAACATCGGGTGGGGAGTGGTCAAGCACAAAGAAATGAGATTTCGTTGGACTTACGATGATTACTACTACTGCTACGGCTCAGCGACGGCTGCAACTATTTCAGCTGCCACGGCTACGGCCAACAAGGCCGTCTGAGAGGCGTTGTCACAAAAGCTCTCCCCAGAGAGCCTTTCGTGATAGCCACAACTTGTTCTGCCAGAAGAGGGGCAGCCGCCAGGCCTCCCGAAAACAGCGGGTTCTTTGCTTAAAACGCAACCCCATGGGCCCATCAGCTTCAGCTTTCGTTTCAACCTGCGAGAAGCTGGAGCTTTCAGCTTTCGTCTCGAGTCGTCAGCCGGGTCTTCCCTCAGAACTTTTCATTTTTTCCCCTCAAAGCGGCGAAAAATCTCCTGTTGAGAATGCTCTTGAGCGGTCCCTGAGCTCGGTCGTCAGGGGCTGCCGTGGTGTCTTGATACAAGCAAGCTGAGCTTGCTTTCGCAGGCCCATGTGCAAACACCCATTTTTGATCTCTGACTTTCGTCGACGCTATCGAGGATGAGCCGGCCCTTCGGATTGATGCTCCAGGGCTTGTTGCCTACAGGAGCATGTTATAGTGGACAACTGTGGACAACATTTGGTCCGGCAGCCCTACTCCCCGAACTTTGAGCTGACATAGCCTTTGTCATGTCAACATATTATCAACGCCCGATCTTACTACATTTACGACATTGGGGCGAACATCCTGATTTGGGATGATTCGCTGAGGTTTTTCGGCGCATGCCAGCTATGAGACGAAAGCTGCGACCATAACGGTGCGGGCCCTCTTCACGGCTCACGGCTGTGCTACCTTGGGCCATCACAAACCTCATCGATAATCATGTCAGACTTGTGTGTCGCCGCAGTTGGGACGGAGCCCAACACGGCTATGCTACCTTCGGCATGCCCTCGACAACCTCATCGATAATCACTTCAGACTTGCGTGTCACCGCTTGTGTCGCCACCAAAAGTGAGTTGAAGAAGTCAGCCCTTGCTTTTCGGACACTGCAGTGCGCGGCACGACATTGAGATTACAGTCAGCGTGCTTGCCAAACGGCGCCCATCGGCGACATTATCACGGTCAGGCTCAGCTTTCACGCGGTGAGTATGCTCAAAACCAGGTGGTATGGCAAGGGCATGGTGCGCAGCCATTGAACTGCCAGGATCGCAATGCAGAATGACATCGTGAATGTTTTTCACCTGTGAGCATCAAAGTTTGCATACCCGAAGAAAGCCGCCAGAGCAAGGCTGTTGTCAACGAGATTCCGCACCCATGTCCGCAGCCACGGCAAGCGCTGCACCCGAAGGAAGACAGTGGGCACATGCATTCGCAGCATCCTGAATGCTTTTAGTGCATGACGCGGCCACGGGATGGGCTGGGGCAGCTGCAACTTGTCACCGGCACTGCCCAACAAGGGTTTGCGTGCAAGCAATGTTGCAAGCGAGTCAAGAGCCTTTAAAAGCAACACATGCCAATAGCCAGAAGCACCAACGACCATCTGTTGAAAGCCACGCTCTTCCGACGATTGTTGTATTTCGCATGGGGTCACACTACCGAACATCATGATGCTGCCAATGCCACGGCGTGACCGCCGCATGCGGATCTACTGGCTTATGTGGATCTCCATTGCCAACCAAGCAGCCCGCGTTCCTTCTCAAGAACGTTTGCAGCATGCTTGCTTGTTTCTCCTTTGCAGTGATGGTGAGGTGTTTGTGCACATCGGTTTTGGTTGTTTGCATGATGATTCCATTGCCTATGACTGGTTCCGGGCCGTGTACCACGCGGCCATGGACACCTTCCTTTCGATTTTGAATCAGCTCCCTTGTAGACGATCGATTGTGGAGCGAACACCCTGCTGCACAACAAAGAGCCAAGAAGTCCAATAAAGAAGCCAAGACAACATATCCACTGCAGCCGCAGCCCTTCTTGCGTCTCGGCGCCACAGCATGACTATCTGATGTTCTTGTCGAACCCATGACCGGAGCATCGGTTCAGAATGCACTCGCCGAGAAACCTAATTCTAACAAGCAGACATTGAAGAAAAAATGAACAGAGTATTGCTGGTCATGGAACTTGTTGGACGACTTGCCCGCGTGTGCACCCGTCTAGCTATTTACAGAACTTGTAAAGCTGTATGATGTCGACTTTCTCGGACAAAACGCCATGCGACGGGAGTCGAACAGCCAGACATTCGAAACCTCGTTCCCGCATCAGTGCATCCGAAGCAACAGAGGTCCATGATCTTCGTCATTTCCGACCAAGACGTCTCTTCCCTCTTGAGAACATACTCGACCAACGTAGATTCAAAGCCTCCTCCAAGTCCATGCTTCCAATCTTCTCTTCCTCCTCACGCCCGAGAACAAAGGCCACACCGCTCAAGGGTGCCAACATGAACTCGGCCAAAGTCGAGTTGGACTCCAGCTGCTTCTCGCAACTTTTGAGAAAAGAACTGTCGTGTTGTTCCCTTCCAGCTTTCCTGTGCTTGGCTCCCAAATGCGCTTGGTCAGATGGGAGGGGGCGGGGGGGGGCACGTGCAAAACAGCGCCCAAGTTGATGCGGCACTTGTTGAGGGAGGTTTTACGTCTTCAAAGCACCTGGCACCGAGGCACCAACGGCACTCCTGTCTATGTACGCTGATGATGTCCCAAAACAGCTCGCGCGCACACGCATCGTCACTTGGCTTACAGTGGTTGTGCCCAGGCTTCAGAGTGGTTGATGGTCTTGCCCCCCATGCCATCTTCCGTAACCCTGCGCAACAGATGCAACTCAACACATGCGTACAGGTCACCAGGGCCTTGCAGTTCAATGCAGTAATCGGAGGTCTCGTGCCCCATTCGTTTGCAAAACCTCCCGAGGTCGTGGCCTGCTGAAGTGGCCTGCCTGGTTCACCCTCCGCCTTCCGAATAAAACCTGCTCTAAAGGCTATCAACTCTGAACCCGAAATCGCATGGGAGACCACACCGCACCGTCCGTTCAAGACAGGAAACCTTCTCGAGTCTTGGTTATGCAAAACTTCGAACAAATGAAGTGCTGGAAATTTGATCCTAGATTCGATCTATCACATCTCAAGACGAGGTGCAATGGCATGCACACGATAAGAATGCAAAGCTGAGTGTCGTCACATCTGTCGCAACTCACTAACTGCTCATTTGCACAGCTTTCGCGTGCAAGTCTGAGCCACGGGTGCAGCCAGTGAAGTCAGAAGCCAAGCATCGTCACTGCGACAACTTGCCACTTCAGCATCCAGTAGCGTAATTCATGCAAAGCCCTCGGAAGCTTGAAGTGCCGGGGACACGGACCACAGTCTAGCTTGCCTTCCTGGGCCAATGACAACTCACACCCTGCAGCAAGGCACTAAAGTTCACTAAAGTCATGAGTCATGAGTCATGACTACAGCAGTGTCCGTTTCCAGGTCAACAGCTGGATCTGGATTTCTGAACACATACAAGGAGTATTGAGCTGTTGATGTTGCGTGCAATGTCAAAGCAACATGACATGCTTCTTTCATGGTGAAAACTGCTTGTCCACTGACGGATCGTCGTGTGTGCGATACAACAGAAGGCCTGTTGCTGCCAGGGTGGCATTTGCCGCACTGGGATCTTTCTGGCGTGCCACGCTGCTCGACGTCATTCTGGAACCAGGCCAAATATGCGAGTAACGCCGCATACCGAAAGAATCCAGACCATGCAGCAGGCGCTCACCAGCACGGCCTTCGTTGCCATTCCTTTTGTGAGGTCAAAGCGGAGCTGGCATGCCAAACAAGAAGCGTTGCAGTTCTGCCTCGTATAAGTGCCACCAACCAGAAAATGGGACCACTGATTCCTCAAGCAACAGTTTAAGGTGTGGTAGCCAGGCAAGCCAAGTGCAAGAATCAACCAAAGCAAGCATGCCTACTAGCATACAGAAATGCCGCAACCGGCCGTAAAAAGAGCAACTCGGCATGGCGACAAGGTGGAAAAGAGCAACCTGAGTGTCGTGTGGCGTCCGCTTACATGTGAAGAAAACATCTGTGCACGACACGACAATCGCATGAAACTTTTGTCGCACAATACATCCGGGTTGAACTCCTGTGCGTTGCAATTCAGCCAAGCACGACTATGGCATCAGCCTCGAAAAGCAATCCCGACAGAAAGGTTGCCACCAAAGGCTCGTGATCCCTCTGAGTATGAGCACTTGGCTGTTTGCCGACATTACAAAAACAGGGGTACTGTAGCGATAAAGTCAATACGACTAGCAGAAACATATTGTCTGTTCTAGTCAGGCATGTGCTGGCCATTGGTTGTTTGAATTGTACGTCCAGAACATCAGCTTGTGGTAGACCTTGTTAATGTGGCCGCGATCATGTATCAGGTTCTGCCTGGATTTTGTATTCCGCGTAGCATTTCGGATGCAGCTAGGGCATTTCAAGTTTCCTGCTGGTACGTATGGCATCTCGATCAAAGTGACCAAAGCCCAAAAAGACAAAGGGTTTGATGTTTTGCACAGGCTCCATCCGAGCACTTCCTCCTCGGAGCAGCGTGACAGAGGCATCTGCGGCATCCCATTGCCGCCGTTGCCATGACAGTTGCGGTGATACGACGTCTCTTCTTTTCCGCGAGTCTTCAGAAGGTCATCGCACCCGTTTCTCCTCGACGACGACCTCGTGCAAGGCTACTCCCGCAGCCTCTTAGGGCCCTCACTGCACATAGCCGCATAGCCATGGCTCGATTTATGGTTTCTGTGACAGGCCAGCTGCTGTGCTCGACCGCACAGAGTCTCCTGAGGAGGACGGGTGGCCCAAGGCATACGGACAGCGCATATTTGTACTTTTGACCTTTGGCTCAAAATTTGAGCACTATTTGAGCAGCCCCGAGCTTTCAGGAGTCTGCAGGTGACGAGCTCGGGAATGGTGGCATATCGCACAGTAGAGTTTTGTCCTGCGCTTCAAAGGCCTTCCCTGGGCTGGCAGCAGTCCTCGGCTCGGTTGCATCCTCTCAGGCGCCCAAAGCTTGCATGGTCGCTCAGGTGCCAGGAGGTCATTGAGGGCAGCGGAGGAGCCTCAAATTGGTGTGGACCTGAGGATGGCCTCTGCAAGTGCTTCCCATGCACTGCTGGTGTTGAGGTCCACCAACTCCATCACAGCCATCTGTCAGCCGGAAGTACACATCCAAGCTATCTAGCGGAAGTTTGCCAAGCTTCGAAATCCACCTGGCGCCGACAAGGCCTCGTCAACTGGCACTTTCGGGTTCACTGATGTCTTTGCGGTCCATGTCGGCTGCAAGCTTGGATGCGTCTGCGTCCGTGGGTCCGCGAGAGTCGGCAGGGCCCGGCACGGCTTTCGCTTTCAGGAACACTCCATTCCATGCCCGGAGTGTCCAGAGTCGCCCTCCCCGGCAGCTCGGACCCGGGCGAAGCGAAGCGACGATGTGAAGCGACGATGCGCGGTGCCGTCGAGTGGTTCGAAGCACTGCGAACTTTCCTCAGCCGAGGCGCGAGAGGATTTCAAAACGCCACCGCGCGGCATTGCCGTCGTCTTCTTCGATTTCGTGCAGCCCCCAGTACGATGCAGAGCCAGAAGCTCACAAAGCCGATCTCTTCTGCTGTTGCAGTGCCTTTGCAGTGCTTCGCTGCTTCGAGGATGGGACCTTGACCGCTACGCCGGGTGACCGAGCCGCACGCAGGACCAAACAGGTCGAACTCTGTGCCAGGGCCCGAGCTGCGGATATCACCTGCTTCTACCATGTTCTACCAGTCTACCTGCCCTCTGACGTCCATCATGACACTTGTAGCATGCTTGACTCCTCTACCCGGACCCTACCCGCGCTGTCTAAGAAGAACTAGGAGCCACTGCCTGGCCAACAGATGTCGAAATTCAGTGCACGATGCTTATGCCACATGAAGTGTGGTGCAGTTCAGCAAGGTTCTCGATCCAATTTCTCAGAGACGTGACGGGATACGGCATGAGTACACATTGCTTCTTTTGCTAGGAGAGGGCTGCTATGTTGGAGCCCAGGCTCAGGGGTCTGTGTGTCTGGCATGCTTGTATGCTTCTGTCATATGGATCCGCAAGCTGAGTAGGGCTGATGCCAGGCGTGCAGATGGCGCATCCTTGGGCATCATTTCCAAGAGCACAGAGGAGCAAGCGAGCAGCACTAACTGTCTCCACGTTCACCGCGATCACCTCGCCAGGGCACCATCCGCAGCGCTTTGGAGGCTAGCGGCCTCCTGAAATTCTTCGATGCCCCCCTAGTGGCCAAGGCGCACCGGGGTGAGCATCCGCATGCTCGCCGTGCTCGCCGCATCGCATCACCTCGTGTGTTCTGTGAGGCCGTGGGCTTCGAGGGCAAGGCTCGGGCAGGGCCGGCAGGGCAGCAGATTTGAGCCCCGCGACTGAGACTTGCTGCATGGCTCGGCTCCAGGCCGGTTTCATTGAGGATCTCGCCCTGTCTCGCTGGCTCGTTATGCTCGTTATGCTCGTTTCTTGTTTCGGAATCCTCAAGGGGCCCTTGGCTTTCTTCCTGAAAGGAAGGGCTGCCTACCAAGACTGGGATCCACCAGAGGTCATGGAGCCGCTTGCATGCAGCCGGAGCACCCGCCACAGCGACCGCCACAGCGATGGCCATGGCTCGGAAGGTACCTTTCAGTCGAATACTCCTGGTTGACGATGACGTGCTGGAGCTCGAACGCGTCGTCCTGCCGCGCTTTGCATCGCTTTGCCATGGCCCTTGGCCACACCACACTCGGTGCGTGTACAGTAGAAGGGGGAAGCGCTCTTTCGGTAATGACGTAATCGTCTTGACCCTAACCGACGCGGTCAAAGGGTTTTAGGCGAGGGTATGTTCAATTCAATCGGTGAAATGGTTCTATTTCGAGCTGATTGCTGGACGAAGCGTCGATCAGCATGCAACCCAGCAGCTATTCGTATTGTATGGTGCGGAAGCCTTCTTGAGTGATCCAATACAGCCAAATTCATTGCTACAGTGTACAGGTCCTTGGACCCTCAAACTCTTTTCTCACTACGAAGCTCTGAGGTATGTGGATCGCTTTGTTGAGCTTCTCAAGGGATCGCATGAACAGACGATGATGCGGAGGGATGGCTTTTACCGTCGCACGTGGCTTTCTAAGACGTGTGCAGGCTTGTGCCCGGAGTAACACTGTTTTCGAAGCGGAACGATGGGTCAGCTTCTACAAGCATGAATGGGATTTGTGGGCTGTTCCTCTGCCAGGCCAAAGCGCGTGGGCTGCAGGTCTATGCCGCACCCGCCGACGGTGGACTGCAGGAGGAGGAACACTTAGCCTGGCGGCTAAGCGTACCGAGCAGGGCTTGGGCTTCGATTTTCGTTTTGAGCAGACGAGGGTGCAAAGCATCCGGAGAAGACTCCCTGAAGTGCAACAGTGGCGGTGCGCCACAACATCCGAATGTGGATCTTCAGAGATCACTTAGTGCTACACGTGAAGATTTCGATAGTCGCATGTGTGTTGTTCTCAACGATTTGCGTGCCATGTGCCCTTCAGTAATGCAGGATTTTGACATCATTAGCGAGGCCCTTCATGTTCCTCGGCCGAGGCGTGTACTTTCCTGGGCTTACTCTGCGCGCCCACGCTCGTCCTGTGATTCGTTGCAGGTCTCATCCCCAGCGAGCGACGATGACGCCGCAGCGCTTGGTGATGGCGCCGCCGGGGGCCCAGGGGGCCCAGGGAGCCTATGGCCTCCAACGAGCCTCCAGAAAGTAGCAGTTTCTTGGCTCGCTACATGAGATTTTTTGAGTTTTCAGCGCCCAGCTGCCCAGCTCCAGTCTGGAAGAGACGTCAGTCGTGCTCTTCGGCTTCTGGCAGGCGGAAAGTGAAGCCACAACCAGGAACGGCGACGACTGCAGAAGTCTTCTTAGTGGGCTAAGGCGACCAGCTCGTCGCATGTGAAGGGTGCAGCCCCTCACAGGACGGTTTCAGCAAAGCCATGCGAAGCCTCTTCCTGCCTGCCTTCCCGGCCTTCATCACCTAGACTTTAGCGGCGGGAAAGCTTGAAAGCGGTGTGCCGGCGATGTCGTGACCGGTTGCATCGGCTGACGAGTTCAAACGCTGAGCAGAAGACCGGCCCACGGAAGTATTTTCCACGTTAACATCCTATATGGCGATATGGCCGATGCATTTCTCGAAGCCTGCGGAGCATGCCACCCACGATTGGGTGACCTGCGCTGAGTTCCAGGTCGCACTGCCCCGCCTGCAAAGATGCTTATCAACGTGGAAGTGTCTAAAGTGGCAGGCCGGTCGCTGCAAGGATCTGACGCTCTCTAGCTGTTGTCGAAGTTATCGATTCAACCAAGTGTTGAGTCTAAAGCATTTCATGCTGGAGTGCAGCTGCTTCAGGGTTTTTGGTCACCGGCGTTGCCGTCTGTCATGGCTTTCTGGGTGGGCTTGCCTTCTTGGCTCAGTGCGTCAGTCAGGAGGTGATCACCACGGAATGGCCGTCATGTCAAGTTGAACGCCCCAGACGCGATGCTGTTCCGGGCGGTCGATGGATCCAGAACGTTGAGACAAAGCCTCAGGATCAGATGTGTGCGCACTGGCGGTGCTCGGCACTCGTCAGAACAACACCGGCGAGAGGGTACCGCTGGCATGGATGCAGAAGCCGGATGTGATTTGCCTGCTCAGCTTTCCAGCACGCAGGGGCCAACCCTTGGTTTGCCACATGTAGGACTGTAGGACCTGGCCAAACCATGCCGAATCTACCTGTGGCAGTGTTCGCCGCAACGCCGCAACGTCTCGTCGTGACTGCGTCGTGACTGGGGTCCGCACTCAGCGACAAACGCTCTTTGCAGACTGTTAACGTGCCAGCTCGGAGAACCAGTAGCAAAACTACTGTCGATTGCAATCAACTTGTGACCCTCTGCTGGCAAACGGGCCTCCTTGAATGTTGTGCGTTTCTGCTTGACGTCACTAGCAATGCCGTCCGCACGAGCTCCACGTAGCTAATGTAGTTCGACGAGAGCCTCTCAAGTCCAAAGCAAGCCCAATGACGTGCAGCACCCCCGCAGCGATCAGTTGACTACGCAAAGCCGGGTTGTTACGTGTGTCTCGTGTTGTTGCAGGACGTGGGTTCGACCCACTGGCAGGCAAAGCCAAGCGATACGATAGAGCGCGGCGCAGGAGGGAAAACCTGTGCAGCACCGCTTCGGCATGAGACACGGACAGGAACGGAACTGAAGCATGCACTGTCGAGCATTATTGTTGTGCAGCAAGAGGTAAATGAGTAAATGACTTGTGGTTGCATCGGTCCACACGTACTTGCCGAGGCCTCTCGTTATGCGTACCCCTTCTTCCGCTCCTTCATTTGGATGCAGACGCTCTTCGGTACTCACGGCATGTTTAGCATTCGCAAGCCGCGGAATTCGGAGCAGACCGCAACCACAGGTACGAAGGCATGGCCGAAAGTCATTCAAGGAGGCCTAACACATCTTTACGCTCTGCGCTCGCGTCAGTCTGCCTGCTCTACTCGCAGCCTGCGAGGACCAGCCTCTACGTCTCCCCTCATTCAATGACTTTGGGCGCGGAGGCCCGAAAGACATCCAGAAGAGATCACCTGCAACTTCCCGCTTTCTATCGATTCTAGAGCCGCCTTCGCGCAGGGCGCTGGCGGAATGTGATCCTCTTCTCCGGAGACTGCTTCGAGGGCTGAGCCAGAGCCAATTCAAAGGGTAAATCATTCGCCCGCTCAAAAAGATCCATGCAAGAATCCTCTTTCAGGCATGGCTATGTTCTGGCCAAAAATGTTTTCTTCGTACGCTCTAGCTGCGGCTAACCGCCAAGCGGTAACCGCTGCCATGCATCAGACACAGCAACCTGTGATTTCTTGATGTGCTGAAGCGGAGGCCCATGTGCAAACCGAAATACACGCAGCGGGAATTCAATTTGTAGCATCTCGGCCAACAGTGAGGTTCAGCAGCATGTAGGATGTAGACTCTTCCGGTTCCGCTGTAGGGTATCGGTACACTGCTGACGGGGGCATGCAGGCTCGGACAGCCAAGAAAAAAATGCCACATATTGCCACATGTGTGTTGCACCAAAGCCTGTTTGATGGGGAGCCTCTACAAGGAAAAGGACCGACACTGCTACGACATCCGGAACTCTTCGACATGGTGCAACTCCAACTTCCACCCCCACCACACGACCTTGATCGTTGTGATTTCATGTTTATTCGGAGTTTTGAAGTGTGAGCAGGTATCAGCTTCTTTTTCCAGAGGAGATGCGGCAATGCAGCAGACGTAAATTATTGCCTGTGCTACATGCAAGTCTTCGTCTCCTCTGATTTCCGGGATAACCGCAAAGCGGTGTCTACGCTGAGGTTCGAGGTTAAAATTATTGGGATCTGCATTCGTCCTTTGCTCTGCTTGTTCTTGGAAGAAGTGCTAGACATTCACCAGATGCAGGCTACGCCCAACACCGTGATGTTGTTAGGAGCAGGAAGTCTTCCTGCAGGCGGGGCTAGACGGCCTCGACTGGGGCGACTTCGTGAATCTTGGAAGTGTAAGAGTGCCAGGCATTGAAAAAGATATCGAGGACTGGCCCTTACCTGGATTTTAGATGCGACAGGGTGTGCCGCGGGTGAAACGGATCTTCCCTTATAGTGCTGCTGTAGGAGCAGGCTCGACAACTCTGCATCCAGCATTCTTTCAGCACGCCAGAAGAGGCCTTGAGCTCAGATCTTGAGGCATGGGCATCGCCGGACTTGGACAGCTCTCCGGTTCTAAAGTCAAATGCTTCATGCTTCAGGTGAGATTCGTGTCTCAGTCCCTTGTTTTCATAGATTTCCCGTACCAGGAGGCTTGCCCGGGTCTCAGCTATCCGGCATGGGAGTCCGTTATACTTCCGTGCCGATCCCAGGTCGAGAATTCCTGCGAGTCTCCAACGGCCAGCTCAAGGCCAGTTGAAATTGCGAGCAAATGGGCGCGCGTTGCAGTTGTGACATTGCGATTTCTGACAGGTACGGCAGTGGGTCTACAGGTTGCAGCATTCTGGTGCTGCTCCAATCTCAGAGTCTGAGGGGTCTTAGAGTCAGGAAAGGCCTTGCCCATTTTGGGTAATTGCACCACCGTGGCCCAGATCATAGCCATTATATCCTAAAACACTTTACCATATAGAAAATAAGGTGCGTTGTCCAAAATGGACAAGGTCATGGGGTCGCCCAGTTTGGGTTATTACATCACCGTCAACCAACTAGTGCTCAATAATCCCTAAATCACATTACCATATAGAACATCATCCTATTTATCAGGTGATGTAACTTCCCGAAATGGGCAAGGTTAGGTTTATTCAATTTATGGGGAATAGTATGGGGTAGTTGGGTGGGGCAGTCAATGCGCCGCAGCGGCGAGACATCATCAAGGAAGGCGGCTTCGGAGTCTACAACTTTCAGAAGGTGCGCCTTGCCTGTTTTGGAGTCGGGCCTTGCACTTATCATGCATTCTGCGAATGTTTCTTGTATTTCTGCACATCTTGAGTCTTGCCCAGCAATCTGGAGACCTGAAGCTTCTTGTGTCAAGTTTCGTAGCCGTCCGTGATAGCCATGAGCCAACCAATTCTATGTCAGCAGGATTCACACGTTTGGGGGGAAGTGTTGGCAACTACGCACCTTGCAAAGCAGCAGCGGAGCGCACCACATTGTTCCCATCATCATCAACACGGGCGGCATCGCCTACAACAGGCCAATCTTCAACGACAAGGTGCGCAAATTCTTCCTGCCCGAGTAGATCAATCGCAAGGACATGGCTCGTGATTGGAGGGGGCGCAGGACAACGGATGCTGTCCAGTTCCCGACACCTCTGGGCGATGGCTTCTCCATCGCATCTGCAGAGTGGGACTCTGCGCGTGAGAAGGACTGTTCCAGAAAGCACTCGTTCCCCGTAACCCATCCCATTTGCTGTTCGTGCAAGTTTGTGAAGCAGTGCCTAGTGCCCTGTGTTGGCACGAGATTTACACGCGCGAGGAGGGCGTCATCTACAACCTGGTCGGGCACGAGCTGGCGAAGGTCATCGTCGGATGCGACGAGTTGGCTGGAAACCTCAAAGTTCTGGCAGACAAGGGGAAGTCTGAGGCGTTCATCCAAGAAGTCCGAACGGACATGATCGAGGCAACGGCAAAGCGCTTCGAAGCACAGGGCGCGACAGTGAGCGCCATTGAGCGCGAGGTGAGCTCCATGCTGATGGACGACATGATGCCGTGGGATGGAAGCGCCCTCCCAGTCCCAGACCATTTTTGGGTGAAGCTTTCCATTCCAGTTCTGTGAAGAAAGATTCCAATCCCCTAACCTTGGGACTCCAATCCCCGAATCCCCTAGATTTGGAACTCCAATCCGCGAATCCCCAAACCTTAAGACTCCAATCCCCGAACTTTGGGACTTCTCTCTTCTTTAAAGCGCCAGAGAGCACCAGTTGCCAGAATGCACAGAGGCACGGTGCATCGCAGACAGAACCGCCGACAGAGCACGAACAGGCTCTTGTTGCATCACCACTCTGAAGCCCAGCCTTTCAGCATTCAGCCTGAATGAACCCTTAAGCCCTTAACTTGGCAGGTGATGGAGGAAGGCGAGTTCCGGCGCGTCCTTGTGCAAAGCCAAGGTCAGGGCTTAGGGGTCGAGGTTTAGTTTTTTCGGCTTTCCCACTTCGGGAAAACACAGGCAATCCGACTGTTTACCAAGGGCTTGGCGATGTGCCTCAGAAGGTGTTGGCGTCTTGCCGTTAAGTTTGGGTTGTTAGGGCTTTGTCCCCTAAATCCCCATAACACTCTAAGGCGTTTGGGTTCGCGTAGCAACGCGAAGCTTCGCGTTCAAAAGTTTTATAAAACAAGAAAACAATCAAAAAAACAAAAGTACGAAAAGTAAGGTACTGAAGATTTAGGGGTATCAAAAGATACAAAACACAAATAACATGAATATTTTCATAGTATTTGCATAGTATTTTTACCCCAGTGAGCCAAAAAAGCTGTTTACAATCAAAAATCAACATAAAAATCTAAGGTACTGAAAATTTAGGGCTTGGGGAATACAAATAGCAAATTATATTAATGTTTTAATATTATTAGCCTAATCAAAATCGTCAAGGTTTAGATATTTGTCGTCAACGTGATTTTGCTCTTCATTGTTAGCGATATAACCACAGATGCTTTTTAATATATCGCTTACTGGATTCATGTGTGAAGCAATATATTTTGTTGTTGATTATCTTCTTCATCTCAATGACATCCAAGAATTGATTAATGATTTCTTCCTGTTCTTGTTCACTGAACATTTTTATCTTGATATATTAAGTTGTTATTTTTTAAAGTGCGTTTCTTAAGAAACCTCTAATCACTCATGTCGCAAACATGACCTATTCTCATCGTCCAAACGATAATATTTTTGTCCTAATTTCTTAGCAATATTAGTGACTTTATGGATTGTTTTATTCCAGTGTCATGTATGTTCTTTCTCGCTTATACCTTTCTTTCTCATTATCTTGACGTTGTCGCCTTCATCTATCTCAGGGTATGTTCTGCTACGCTTAGCACTTATGCTTAAAATCAGTTTTACTTTCAATTCATTTTTTGGTAAACGTGCATCCCTTGGAGTCAGATTATGGGATGACTGTATAACTTTATTATTGAATGTCAACAGTATTTCAAAGCTATAGTCAGTCCATTGAATATTTTCTTTACCTTTTTTCTTATCCGCTTCAACGCGCTTAAATAACTTATCTTTGTCGGTTTTAATGAAGCGTTCTGCAAACGCCGGATGTCCACGAGTTCTATGAATCTCAATTTATTCGTCCTCCAGATACTCCATTATGGGTTTACTGTATAAACTGCCTTCCTCATCTGAATATAACATGCGCGGTTTCTTATCCATTTTGTTCAGTCCTTCCATGAGACCTGCTAGAACATCTGGTGGCTGTTTGCTTTTTATTGGTATAACAGTTGCATATTTAGTGAATATGTCAATAAGCACTAAACCTATTCTAAACGTTTTGTTTTATAAATCGTTGCTAGATATGAAAAACAAATCCACCTGAAACTCAAAGAAACTATGTGGAGTTACAAAACTATTTTCGCCGCGAGGTTTTTTTTTCTTTTCACTGTTGCGTTTAAAGAACTTTTCAACATCCAGTTTCGTTATAGTGGCATCTTTCTTTTTAGCATCTTGTCGAGTTGTTGCTTTACTCCCAAACCCCGAGCGGTCATAATAAACCCTACTTATAATATCTTGTTTAGATGTCATTATACTAAGCAAGAGATTATTTTTTATTCTGATTTTTCGGTTTGTTGTTCATTGAACCAGTTTAGATGTGCCTTTGTGTTGCGATGTTTATAAATGCCGTCTTTTCTACAAATAACACCGCATTCACATTCAACTTTCTCCGATGCCTTTTGTCTTATCTGTTCTTTGTGAGTTTCATTATACAACTTGTGTCTTTGTTGTTCCTTTTCCTTGTTGTTCTCCCTGTATTTCTTGCCATCGCTTTTAGTTTTGCAGGATTGTCTTGTTGCCATTGCTTCGTTCTTTCCTGTTGCTTCTGGGGGTTGTTTTGATAGCACTTCTTTTTAGCTTCTTTTACCTGTTCTGGATATTTTCCCTATACATTTTTGAGTATTCCGCTCGTGTTCTACCCACCACAAGTTTACTTACACAATCCATCTTTTGGATACGTTGCCCTTCTCGTGCTTCAAGTTCTTTTCTGCTATTATAGGGATAATCCCCTATCCACTCAATCTTACAGAATTCCACCCCAAACTCATCAAACAAATCAAACGAGCGCATCCGCCCTGATGTCCCGTTTAGGTTGGATTTATAACACACTCTATGCCTCGCCATTCTCTGGCTCAGCTCTCAAGTAGAACCTATATAACATTTTTTATATCCCACATCAACTATTTTGTAAATCTTACCATTCTGATACCTGTTCATATCCTTATATATCCTAAACTATCATGTCTTTAAGATTTTTAAGAAAAATAACAATATCTTTTACAAAAGTATTATTTCTCTTCTTCTGGTTCTTCTCCAGGTATCACTGTTATCACCTTGCAGTCTTTCATCGTCTATTTAGTTTCTTTCTTTTTACTTGCTAGTGCTTCTGCCTTCTGTTCTGGTGTCAACTTCACGACTGTTATATCTATACCATTTTCGGCTATGTATTTCTCCAGCTTTTTCTCCAGATACCTATCTCTTGAAGCCCTTTTCTTATCTAAATACTCTTTGTCTTCACGCCTTTTATTATAATACAGCCTATTGTACAATGCCAGTTGTTCACGGATTTCGTCTATTGTCATATCTTCAGGTTTTGTCATTTCACTATTAATATATATACATAATATTTCTTTAAGTGCTTTTTCTTAACACTATAATATTGCTTGATTTTCAATCAGTTTAAAAAACTCCTCAGAAAAATATATTTAAAGAAACATTTTTATTATAAAATTCATATATATATATATTGTAATTTATGACCAAAGCTATACAGAGAAATATCACTGCTTTAGAAGCAGTGTACGACAATTACAAAAAACGCCTTAACAAAGCAACCAAGGAAATTTCAGAAACATCATAGACTTATATTCTGAACGCAAGATAGCCCAGTTTACAACAGCCGACAATTTAATAAAAAGATTTATCAAAGCATGACTATTCGATGACAGTGGGGTTTTTTAGATACAAACCGGACACCAACACACAGAAAACATCATTTTATGACAAAGCAGGTAAACCCTTAGTACCATTGTTTATAGGAGAAAGTATAAGGCACACAGCAAGCGTTAACACCACATCGTATGTTGAAAACCTTGTTGGTAGAAAAGTGTTTGGAACTTACGACAAGAGGCTTTTCATAAAATTACTATTGGACTTACAAAGAGACCCGTATATATTGGGAGTCATCGGCTTCGTGATAGACTATATAGATTGTATTAAAGTATATGAAGTTGATAGGGTAGATGGTGATTCAGATTTTAACCCAAATCGTGAAAACCTAAGGGACGCCACTAATGTGAGCATGTATCACAAATATATTCAGACCCCTTTGAACCCAGAGTACGAGACACTAAAGGAAGCCATTAAAGTGGAACATTATCAAGACAACCTGTGTTGGATTAACACTTTAACGGATTATTATAAAAATACCCTTATGGGTGACAAGAAGAGAGAGAAGAACAAATTAACCAGAGAAAGTATTTTAAGACTCATAAATAAAACAGAAGATGATTTCACAACCAACGGTGCTAGTCTTGACGATATGACTAAGGTGTTTGAACACTATAGGATTCAAGTGAAGGTATATGATGTTTTTGAGAACTTAGTCTATCAGTACGACCCAGAGAAGCGAGACCATCACATACAAACACTGTATGCAATAATTAAGAACAACCACATTTACACGATTCGTTGAAGCAAATGGCACCAACGAATTCCAACTATGATATCTTCGTAAAGGCTTCGTCAGACTACCATTTAAATGAGAAGCCCACACCGGTTGAGTGTAAAATGATAGCATCATTGGATGACATCAGAAAACACACAGAGGAAGACCAATATACCCTAATATATGACGGAAATGATTTAACAAAGCTGTTTTATGAATCCAAACAGGCAGGTTATGAACCACAGGTGAAGTTCAGTGGGTGCATCGTGTCTGAGTTGAATTTTCGTTTTTATATCAATAAAAGACTCATCAAGTACAAGGTCAAAACGCAGAACCTTGCAACAAATTCCATTGATGGTTCTATCTGTGTCAGGACAGAGAATGTTTATAATAAAATGTTTAAATCAATGTACGATTTTAATAAAGCATTGTTTAACCCCTTACATAAACCTTACTATAGCGAGATAGACATGCAAATCTTCCAGGAGTGTAGAACCGTAAACCCAGTAGGCGAGATAAATAAATATTACCATTTGTATTCTGTACAGCGCGAAGAATTTGATAGATATTTTTTACAACAGAGTCCTGTGTAGAGATAGATGTCCGAAAGGCGTTCACGCATGCATTTAATCAGATGACCGAGATACCAGTGTTTACGGAAGTTGATGTGTGGAAGCCGCACAAGAAGGACTATAAAATAGAATCGTTTCACCCACTGACCTTAAATTTAGTTAAGAGTCATGGTGAGGCAATGTTTTTCAACAGAACCTATTGTTTAGTATACTGACAGTTTTTAAAGCATTTACATAAAAAATGCAAAATATTATATTATAAAGAGCCTTATAGAGTTTATAATGTTGATTACCAGAAGATTGTCAATAAACTGTGGGCTACCGAGATATCTGACAGAGCACCAGAGGACATTAGAACCAAAAAGTTAATTGCCAATGTAAACTTCGGTTTACTGGAAAAGAGTACAAATATATCATCTAAAAGTTATACCTTCAATGGTTTGAAGGAGGCATTATATTATCAGAATCTTGTCGGAAGTAGAATAAACAAGTTATCTGTAGAAAAACCAGAACTAGTTGAGGATGATGAAGAGGAAGATGCGTGGAAAACTGTACATACAGAATTGGACGAGAAATATTGCTGTCTGACTGTATCGGATAGGGCCACCTTAAGAAACGGATTTATGTTCATAAAAGAACTGTTATTAGAATACCATAATTTTAAGATGTACCAAGATTATTTAAAATTAGTGGAGAATAACGTGGATGTCTGGAGTGTCAAAGCAGATGCATTCGTAATCAGAAGGGAACACCTAACGAGAGCAAAGAAGGCGCTAGACTTCAACGAAGAGATAGGCGGATGGAAACACGAGAAGGGCAAAAAGCCTTTAGAACCAAGAGTTAAATTAGAACAAAAGCCCAATGAATTAGCGCCCATACCAGTATACAAATATGAGACCAGACATATAACAGATTAGTGGGACACAGAGGCTATAGCAAAGGATATGCTAAAACATAACCCGTTGATGATTAGAAGTAAATACGCTCGAGGAGGTAAGAGTCATATAGCCAAACATTTCAGTAAATTAGGATACAATACCTTGTTTGTAGTGCCCCAAAATAGTTTATCTCAGAATATTGACGATGACGCGGTGACCACCAATAAGTTTTTTCATTGCCTGTAGGGGATGGGGAGAAATTGCCATAGTTTGATCATAGTGACTACGACGTAGTGGTTGTTGATGAGATTTTTATGAATGGCTTGCACATGCTTAATAGGATACGTGAGTTTGTAAATAAGAATCCTAATAAGACAATTATAGGGGCTGGTGATACAAAACAGTTACCTCCCATAGAAGACTTAACTAATACCAGAAAACCAGATGAATATGCAGATGAGTGTATAAATCAGATATTCAAATACAATATTTCATTAACAGTTTGTAAGAGATTAGGTGGTAAAACGACCCTAAAGCCAATTTGAACAGAATAATCTTAGATGCCATGTATGACGACATGTGGGTGCATAAGCTTCCACTTGATGACTTCGTAAGGAAATATTTTAAAACAACAGACGATGTAACGCAATCACACAACAACATAGCGTATACAAACATGAGGTGTCCGTATGTGTCCAATCAGATACGCAAGAACCTAGGCAAGAAAGATAAGTATGAAGTGGGTGAGACACTGATATGTAGAGTATACAAGAAGCTAGAGACTGGTAAGTCAAAGGAACAGTATTATACCACAGATATCTTTACCTTAGATAAGCATTTTAGATACGATTACTGCACCACGTGCCATTCTGCACAAGGTGCTTCAATCAATGGTAAGATCATAATACACGAGTGGAATAAGAAGCACTTGGTGACTCGTGAGTGGATATGGTGCGCTTTGACAAGAAGCACCGACTTTAATGATGTGATTATTTTATGAGAGTGAAACGGATAAAACAGAAATCACAGAAGAAAATCTAAACCGATACATAAACAACAAAATCAGAAACTACAAACTGCAAGACGAAAAGGCTGGTAGAAAAATAAATTCAAAAAAATATATTACACCAGAATGGTTTATTAAAAGAGTCAACGGTAATTGTTGCAATTGTGGTTGTCGGTTTGAGTTTGAAGTTAAAAATGGTTACCTTACTAATACCATAACAGCACAGCGAAAAGACAACGAGCTTTCACACCACATAGACAATTGTGAAGCTTGGTGTGTCTATTGCAACTGCAGCGCAAAATAATAATTCAATAGTTAGTTTTTATTTTACGCTGGTATTTATGAACTTATTGATACGTGAAATGTTCTACGTGAAGAACTCCCTGAACTTAGATATTGAACTGTCCTATTGCTAGAACTTGAACCAGAACTAGGTACATATTCTTTTGTATTAGAACGAGAACTTCGTACACTTATTGGTGGCGAGGAGTGTATACTAATTGGTGGCGTGGGTTGTGTTTCAACTGGTAATAATACAAAGTGTGCATCACGCGATGAAGATGCAGAAGATGAACTGAAAACTGGCGGTGTGCTGCTTTTCTTTGTTTCTACTGGTTGGTTATTTTCAGATGCACTACTTATTCTAGAAGACGGAACACTACCTCCATCAATATCAAACATACTATCTAACATTCTTCTCAACAATGATTTTTGCTTTTCTGGTTGTTCTTGTTCTTGTTCTGCTTCGCTACTTGGTTTGCTTGATATACTGCTTAATTCTTCTTGCAATTGTTGTATTTGTTCTATTTCAGTTTTTTCGGAACTCTTACTAGATGAAGAAGATGACGAATTAGAGAACATATCGGTTTGTACTCCTTTATCCGGGTTCTCATTCATAATGACTCGCTTATCACGTGTGCTCAAGTCAAAATCATCAAAATTAATATCATCCAGTAGCACGCCTGACACACTTCTTCGTTCCCTTGAAAAATCAACTTTTAACCTTTTCGTTTTGGTTTCCTTCAACATTTCCTCGTATGTAGGTTTTATCCTTAACATATATATATAACCATAGCTTATAACAAACTCATGACCGCGTTTTGTGCACCTGCAATAAGTGCTTCCTTTCCTGCTTCAACAACAGCCGACCACGCGCTATCCAAGAATCTTTTCACCAGTCCTTGTTTTGGTTTGTTCATTTCAACCCAATCTTTCTGTCTCTTTTTGAATAATTCCTGATTTACTGCTATCTGCCACTCGTTGTCACTACCACCACTACCTATAAGTTTTTCAATGACTCGCAGTAGGTATATTTTTCTACTATCATCATCTGGTAGTTTTTCCACCTTTTGTTTAATGGCTTCGGACAACTGTCCTCTAACGTGAAGCTGAAACAATACATCTTCATAGGTAATATTTGTATTCTGTCTCATCTCATCAATATCATTGTTCCAATATTGAATGTCTTTTTGAAAAGGGCATGTGCTTCCGCTTGAGTTTTGTGTACCATCTTCTGCGGGTGTCAGTTCCTCTTCTGAACTTTCGGGTTTTTTGTGCTGTTTTGGTTGCTGGTTGACTGCTACTAGCGGGTTGACTCAAATCAATACCAGTTGGTAACTGTTGGCTATGTGATTGCTCTAACTGAGTTACTACACCTTGTATGTCAACTTGTTGTGCTTGTTGTTGTCTTCTCTCTTCCTCTGTTGGTCTGCTCTAATTCTTTCTATGTCTGCATGTCCCAGATGTGCTTCATCTGATGGTGTATCCATTAAAAGTGTACTGAAGCCACTTGACCCTATGCTACTTGTTAACACTCCCATTGATGCACCAGTAACCAGTAGCCACGGCTGTTCGTCTCAGTTGGTTCTGTCTCAGTTCGTTCTTCAATCTTTCGTTTTCTTGGGCTTTCAAGCCTAAGAAGTCCAAATTATCAAACTGACTACCAAACTGGTTGTTACGAAATATTGTAGCCTTGCGGTCAATTACTGACTCAATAGAAGGTTTTGTTTTCAGTTCCTCTTTTTCAATCATCTCAATCATTTCGTTGTACGGTGGTCTTTTTCTTAACTCTGACATTAATGTTTTGAGCATAAGTATATTAATAATTAGATTACATTATTTCTTGCATTATTTCCTTTAATTCTGCTTGCTTCCTTCCCAATCCGTTTTTGGTTCTGACTGGTAGATTTGGCCTTCTTGGTTGTCTGTTTATGTCTTCCAGTTGTTCACGATACATTCAGGTTGCTTGG
This sequence comes from Symbiodinium sp. CCMP2592, assembly GCA_905221615.1. Lineage (NCBI taxonomy): Eukaryota > Dinophyceae > Suessiales > Symbiodiniaceae > Symbiodinium > Symbiodinium sp. CCMP2592. The sequence goes on from CAJNDT010005858.1 coordinate 454,793, forward strand.
TGTTGCACTAGGTCGTTTCTGTATTTAATCTGTTTGGCCTTGCCTTCTTCAAAGTCCATGAAGTTTTTTAAATCATTCATGTATTTCTTCCTTGAAGCCACACCTACCGTATCATTCACATCATAATATTTTTCTACTTGGGGTTTACGCTTAAACTCTGCTTTTCCCTTGAGCATATTGTATATTTAATATTAGAAATTAAAACATACTTATTTTTAATTTGTTTTTTTTTCTTGCTTTTCTTGTTGCCTTATTCTTCTCATTTCTGCGTACTGTTGTTGTAGTAGTAGTTTTGTTGCTGACAGTTGCGGTGGTGGGAACTGTGTCATTCTCACTGGTTGCTTTGGTTGCGCTACGTTGTGTGCATTTTCGGTTACCGCTGTGTTTTCAAAGGGCGTTACTGGTGTGACAGGATGGACCTTTACTTTTGCTTTTGCTTTTGAGTTTGGATTGGCTTGTGGCTGTATAGGGCGGTCTTCTAAATTGCCTTGGCAGTTCTTTTCGTGCTTGTATTTGTAAGAACGTAAATTCATTGTCTTTGAACATTTTGGACAGGTCATCTTCTTTTCAGTTAATCTCGCTGTCTTGCTTGTTATTTCTTGGCTGGGCTGTTCTTCCTTTACAGGTTGTTTGACTTCTTCGTTTTTATCAACAACTTCTGGTGGCTTTTCTGGTTCAGTTGGAGGTTCTGGCGCTTCTTGCTTGACTCCTTGACTTCTTCTGTTTGGTTTGTTACATTTGTTTACTTCTTCTGACATTCTATATATTTTATCTATATTTTGTTCATATTTGTTATTTTAACCCTTGTAAAGTGTTAAAGTGAAAGAGCAGTCAACATTGTTTAAATCCACTACCCTATTGAATTGGTCCGTGAGCCTAATATTCAATCTACGAAGGAACTTGTTTGAAACATCAATGTAATCAAATTGACTCAACTCATTATCGTGAATGACGCCTAAATAAGGCACAGTAACATTGACTTTTTTAACTACTGACGAATAACCTGATGAAGTTAGTTGGTTGTAGTTGCTGAGTTCATTACAATGTAAATACAGACTCTTAACGGGCACTAAATCAATGAAATTAGTCGTATAAGGTGCTACACTGGTATAGGCATCTGTCGCTGGCGTGGTGTTGCCCATCACACGGTTAATTGAATTTAAATTATTGACGTCAACAGGGTCACTAAAACTACCCTCTACTGGTGCTACTTCTCCATCCGTTAAAACAACGAAGATGACCGTAGCGTAGTTTGAACTGAACGTGATTTTATTTGTGGAACTGTTGTAGCTTAAGGAATATGTTTTGGGCCTATCAACTGTATCTACTAAAAGATTTAATGCAATTTCTATGGTTTGGGCTAAACCAACTGCTGTATAGTTGCCTTCTGGAATTGTAATTTTACGATATGTTATACCTGCTATATCCCCTGGTGGTATAACCTGGTGTCTAAAATACAAATTGTTGTTGGTGCTGTTAAGGGAATACCACGAGTGTGGAATACTTACCTCATGTATTTGACATAGCATGTTGTCTTCTAATTGCACTGTCTCTGGAAGGTCAACAATAAAATTGCTACTTGTTCCAGATACCTTATAGGTGCTGTCTATGTATATTTTTTTTGAATTTCAACATATATATATATGTATATATATATATATATATATATATATTAACTTAGAAGTTAATATATCTAAATGTTCTAATTGCTTCGTGATATTGCAAAGCAATATCATTTGTGAATTTCAACATTATATTATTTATGAGAAAAAAATTATAACCTTATTTATATGATTAGTCGGAAGCACAATAGGGACAGAAACCCTTACGAAGCACCCAAGCGGAATCCAGTAACAAACAAAGTCTCGTGAGAATCCAGAAGGTGTTTACAGAAATGGCAGTATCTTATACATTGCTGGTACAAAATCATTACAAGACGTGTGGGACGATTTGAAGATACCGTTTCATGAAGCCAGTAGAGCTAAGCGCTACAAGGACGCTAAAAAGAATCTTGAAGACGAAGCTATAACCATAGATGGTAAAAAGGAATACGGAATTACTGACATCATAAGTCACAGTTTAGGCAGTGCTGTAAGTGCACAATTGAATCAAGAGCACGGGAATATTTTTAGGACTCGTTCTTATGGCGCACCGCATTGGTCAAAACAAAGCACCGAAGACTTCGGAACAAATCTTAGAATCAGAGCAAGGGTGACATCGTTAGTGCTTTTGACAATGCACCTATAACTGTAAAGAAGGGTTCAGTCAATCCGTTGTTCATTCATTCATTTGAAGGTGTTGCAGACGTTAAAAACAAAGCTGGTAATGAACCACTGACAACACAAGATTACTTGGAACAAATTTCTCACTTAAACTAATAATGTTTAAAACGAATCCTAAGCCGACTGTGTTTGAGTCTGACGACAAGAAGCCAAAAGCGAGGGAACTTAAACAGAACACATACAATAGTTATAGAAAGTTAATAGATGAAGGACAAAGTGTGGTAGAAGTAAGCGTGAATAAGAAGAAGGACAAGAAGAAGACAGAAAATGAAAACGATCTGTTCAAAAATATGTTTGATTAAATAATATAAAAATATGCAATCAAAAAAAGTTTTTCTGTATTATTTTACATTTACATAAGATGGAAACTTTTTCGCCTGAAGATGTTCTAATTGACAACCTTTCATTTAAATTAAATAAAGGAAATTCCTATTTCACTGATAGGAAAAGCACCACGTTCTGGAGCACTGGTTCTTACGTGTACAGACCCAGTTCTGGAAACCGAGTCTTAAAGTTCTCACTCAATGATGAAAACGGATGGCTTGACCCACAAAGTGTTATGATTTATTTCACTGTTCAGAACTTGGACACTACTTTATTCAGAAGATTACGCCCCATAAGTGGAAACCCTGCTGTTTTCTTCCGACGTGGTAGACTACTAGCTGGTTCTCAAGTATTGCAAGACTTTAACGATTTTGGACGCTTGAGTGAAATGTTTGACATGCCTTCAAATGAAAACGTAAAGGATAATATCACTGCCCAAGGTTTTGGTTACAGATATGACGATTATGAGCAGACACTGTGGTCTGAAGGTGTAACTGGTCAAACGTTTAATGAAATGAATGGGAAACCCGTTCCAGGCTTCTTTAACAAAATGACAGTTGGGTTCAAACCGATTTTTGGTCTCTTTAACAATAATTATAAGTATTTACCATTGAAGTATATGGGAAATCTAACTATTGAGCTTGAACTGGTCAATAATGAAACTGAATGTATCATTAACCCCGATGACAACGCAGGTACAACTTTCACTAATGTTATCCTCAAAAACGCTTCCTATTACGTATACAACTTTTGTGACTCAGTCTCAGTCTGTAACAGGTTTAACTGATATCAACGTTCAAGTTGTCCGTTCTGTGTCCAAACTCGTTGCTACCTTTATCTCTTTCTACAAATCAGGTGACGTAAGCGCAGGTTTTGAATATGCAGACAAGGAAGCTTTACGGTTCTACAACCCTATGACGCATTCTGTGGACAACCCTCATGGAATATATGACGCTGGTTTGGAAATGCAATATCAGTTACAAATTGGTGCTGACTTGTATCCCACGTATCCTTGCAATTCACTAAGCGAGTGCTTTTATCATTTAAGAAAAGGTATGAATTTACCTGTGTTCCACCAACATAGTATATCAATACAGTTTAAGGAATACAGAGACCGCAAGTTTGTCTCTGTTATAATTTTGAAAACGTACCAGACGCATCGTATATTGGAAAAATCTAAAATCACAGGGACAAATGTATGTGAAAATCCGACCAACTCGCAATATTGATGTTGGAAGAATGCCAGATAAGATATTTTTGTCACGAGGTTATCAGAGCAGATACTGGACATAGGTGACCTTGGAATTCGGATTTTCGATTAAAAAAGTGCAAAAATGCTTAAAGGTATGTCGCCCAAATGAGTAATGGAAAAGTACCAAAACGGGAAAATTTATTCAATCAGAAACACCGTAAACTCTGATGTCTACACAGGCTCAACAACAGTAGCGTTATGCAAGAGAATGGTTAAACATAGGTCATACGCAAAGCGGGGTCCCGATATATCGCCGTTTTACAAGTGTATGAACGAATTAGGTATAGAAAAGTTTTATATTGAGCTTGTTGAACACTTCCCCTGTAACTCAGTGGAAGAGTTGCGCAAACGAGAGGGCGAAATAACACGTGAACAAGGCACTCTAAACATCAGAGTTGAACAAAGCGATAAAACAGAATATGCCAGAAACTGGAGAGCAAATAACCCAGAGAAGGTAAAGGCAACAGAGAAAAAGTTCAGAGAAATGCATAGGGATAAAATAAACCAAGAAGCATTAGAATGATACCACAAAGACCCCAAGAAAGCATACGAACGAGCAAGGGGTGGAAATCAACCAAAATTCTTTGCGAGTGCGGTTTTGAATACACAAACTGTCACAAAGCAAGACACCTTAAAACAGCAAGACATCAAGCATATTTAAAACACCAAAAAGAAATTCAATCAAAAAGAAATTTAATTATACTAATAAAATACATTATCTATTATATTAATATAATGACACTCACATTCAATAACACAAACACATTAACAGCAGATAATATCATTGTCAGTGGAACTGAATTAAGTGACCTTTACGCAACAAAAACAGAACTTAACGACGTAAACAACACAGCAGAAGTCACAGCAAACGCTGACGCCATAGCAGTTTTAAGCACGAAGCAACTGCAGAACTTTAATAATATCAATGCTATTAAGGATGACTTCACTAACAATTATCAAACTAACACAATGTTAAGTAGCAATGTTTACAATAATTAAAACAGAAATAGACGCTACATTTGCTAATTATCACACATCAACACAAATAGACACAAATTTATCCACTAATTACCAGACTAATGCCCAATTAGGGGTTAATTATTATAATAAACGTGAGATTGAGATTGATACAAATTTATCAGCAAATTACCCGACTAACACACAATTAGGAAACAATTTTTATATTAAAACCGAGGTAGATGGATTACTAGGAGCAGGTGGTGGTTACACAGATACAGACATTGACAATTTACTAGACCTACGAGTTCCTAAATCAGATTTTACAAATAGATTTAGTGCCAATCCTATTATTGATTGTAGCGCTCCTACAGTTATTCATAGCGGTTTAACATTAAACAATTCAACCGTAAATATAAGTCCAGTAGCAGGATTATTATTCAGTAATCAAACAGGAGGAGGTGATAAAGTTTTAGCAGAGTTTAAAAACGCTACGAGTTATATAACTTTACAAGGTGATAAAATATTTTGTAATAATACATCCGACGATGCATTTAACTAATAATAACGCAGGTTTTAAAATGAGTGGTAAAATAGCAGTACCAACAGGCGGTTTAGTAGTAGAAAATACATCAGACGTTAATTTATCATTTACAGTTAGAAATACTGATAACTACATTGCTTTTAATAATGATAGTATTGATTGTTATAGTTCAGTTGGAGACATTGGAAGAATTTTGAATTTAAATAATAATGCTAGTCAATATGTTAAAACTAATTCATTATTATTAGATACAGCATCAAATACATTAACAGGAGGATGTTTATTAGATGTTGTTAATAGTGCTTTAATCAGAGAAAATTTACGAGTTGATGGCAATATAGATTTAACAAATAACACAGGAGATATTCAGTTACCAACAGCAGGGATAGATATGTTCAGAAATAGTGGAGATGCAAATTAGAATTTAAGAGTTAGAGACACACTGGGAGTTTGTGAATGTAGAAACAGAAATTTTAGGTGTCATCCAGCAAATGGAACAGAAATGATATTACACGACACAGGAGGCGATTATCGTTTAAGAATAGGAAGCACAACAACAGCAACAGTAGGAATAGGAAGACAATATTATTTTTCATATCATTTAACAGTAGGCGGTGTACGTAATTTTATCGAAACAAGAGTAGAAAACGATGCAACATTTTTAGGACAGCAGTTATTGAGCACTGATGCTCGTATTTTTCAACGTAGTGATGCTAATAATTTACTGAATGTAATATCAACAGAAGAAATTAATTTTAGTCTTCAAACTGATAGAACAACCGACCCTACTACTTCAACAATAGCACTTCAATTAAACGACACTAATGGAATTACATTAAATACAGCAGCTACAAATAATCTTACTTTTAATAGTATTGGTAATATAGCTGGTGAAAGTGATATTATTAGTTGGTTACACGCGCACCAGGCGCCTGGATAAATCGTGCATTGCACTAGGGGGGATGGGGGGGAGGGGGAAGGGGGGGGGCTAAGAACGAGCTGTGGCCTCGTATGCATCTACAGACCAGGATTTCAAGTTTCTTGTATGTCAGCTGCTCCTTGCGGCTCCGACCACTCATGTAGCCGGTGCCACTGAAGCCATGTACTTTTGCTGGCTGGTGGCCGCCCTCTCCGCAGTCATCCTCTTGCGCACGGCGCAGCAGGACCTTCCTGCCGAGTTGCGCTCTTTCCTTCGTTTTAGCATCGCTGATCTGGAGTCTCACTTTCACGCCGCTCGGATAGCGTCTGTATTGCTTTGCTACATGTTTATGTCTTTGGCCAAGTCGGTAGCTGCAGGTTTTCTGTGCTGCACACCCGGACTTCTCGGCTGAGAGAGCAATCCTTGTCACCATCTTCGGCGAGACCCGTGCTCATCTTCGGCTTCCATGGGAGACCTTGCAGACGTTAGGTCCGCAGTTGGGTGCTATGGCCTGCCTGGAGTTCCTCGTTGTGCTGTTATTTCAGCCTTGACGTTTTCTGGTTTGCAGAATTAGCCGATGTACTGATTCTTTTGTTCATGCAGCTTCAACAATAAAATCAGCCAGCGACTATAGCCTCGAAGCTCCCAAAACGGAATCAGCCCTCGAAACCCCGAATTAACCCCACCGGGTCTTTCAACAGCTCTACACCCAAAGCCCTAACCCCTCTATGCTCAATAAAGCTGGACTGGTGGCTTCGCTGGTGCAATGGCGACGCTCGGCAAGTTAGGAGGGTTTCAGGGAGCAATTCAACAGCTTCGGATTTCTTATATTGTATGAAGGGAATAGGATACTCTGCAAGCCTCGGGATGGTGAACACTCGCTCTCCGCTGTTTCGATTTTTGCCGTCCAGAACATGTGCACTCGGATCAAATGTCTCTGGAGTGTCCGGAGACCGCAGCTCCGAGCAGCCACTCTCCGAGAAACTCTTGACACATGACCCACGAAGTCTTCGCTCATTTCACACATAAACATTCCAGGGTTGAGGATGACCTGGACATCCTCGTTGGCCAACTGTTCTTGTATCCGGATGCTGAAGTGCTTGAGTTGGTGTAAAGTTGGTTCCAGGTGGAACCGGTTCAGTTGTCGCCTGAAGCATTCACCGGATAAAAACTTGTAGGAGGAGCAGAACAGGTCGATGGCGGAATGCAGGCGGAGAGCCACAGGCCTGCGCAACCAGATACCTTGTTTTTGCACCACTTGAAACAAAGTCAGGATTGCACAGCATCCATCATGAACAGCTTTGAGCAACGGTGCATGATCAGCTGCTTGCGGGTGCTGCAGCCATGGAAATGTCCTTGCACCGCCAGACCAGCGCCCATTTCGCAGCAGCATAATGATCCACCGGAGCACCATCAAGGTGTCGCTGCCCTTCCATCCACTCCACGGCCACGAATGAAAATTGCTGAAATGAAAGGTATCTTTAGTAAACCCTTTGCAATGTGGTGTCAAATGAAGTGATCTGCACCCTTGCCGGAAGTCTTCATACATTCGCGCCAACACGTCGGGAAAACTGTTCCGACCTGGTTCAAAAAAATAGGACCAGTGAGCTGCCAGAACCAAGAACGACCCGGAGAAATGTCTACCGATGCCCAGTTTGATCGTATGAAAGAGATCTGGTTGCAGCAGTTGCTCCGGCGCAGATGTTGCATACGGTATGGACCTTACGGAAGAGTACTGGTTGGGCTTCCATGGTCTGGACTGCCCAATTGTCGGCACCCAAACTGGGTCCTGCCCAACATCCTCCCAGGGTAGATCGGGACCTGAGGTTTGAGTAATCATGTGTGCTTTCCCGAGGCTTGCAAGAGTGGTTCGATACCAGGGCAATCCTGATAATATGTTATTTACATAAACTCCTTGGGGACTTGAGGCATATCTAAGGGTGTTCGGGCGATTTAGGGTTATGTAGGGCTTACGGTGTGGGTTTTCGGGGTATAAGTATGTCGCTAAACACAAATTAAGTAATTGAAAACTCAATATAGCTTTAACATCAGGGTGAAGTTATAACCCAATGCAATCTTCGTACTTCTAGCATCATATATATATATATATAGATATGTATAGTTATATCGGTAGATACATAGATAGGTAGATAGGTAGATGAATACAGAGGGCATAGAAATACTTGTACACACCCTAAAAGCCCAACAGACCCTCTTAACTACGTATAGACCATATATAAACCGAGAACAAATTAGAAAGAGTTTCCCAAACGATTCGAGCACAGTGGCTTGTTCCTGCTTCGCAATATGGGCATATGCCCTTGTGTTTCCCTTCAACAGACATGAAGGTTCGCCGCAGCTTGGCAGCTTTCGCTAGGAAAGGTGCGTCGCCTTTGAAGCCCACGCAAACGCCGTAGAACCGGCCCAGCCGGTGAGAAATACCGTCCTCGAAAAGTCGGATAGCAGCTCTGGCAACTTGGTCCATGCAGTCGTACCAAAAGTCCTTGTAGCTGACATCAGAGTCAGAGCGGTACAGGGCATGGGGGAGTGCATACAACAGAAGTCGCGACAGAAAGGAGGAGCCCTTCCCAGTATGCGTCATGAAATCCAACATTGTGTCTTCATCGATCTGCCCACCTTTTGCACGGTGCTCTTTATAATTCTTGTAAGTCGTCAAGCCAAACACCGTCTCCAGGCATACAATTTGTATGGGGCACTTCCTGAGGGATCTTCCCTCGTCCCCAAACAGCATGTACGGGATGCAGCGGGAGAGCTCGTTGGAATGCTGCCGGAACACCAAGTGGGTCGGTTGCTCGTACTCGTAGGCTTTCCAGAAGGCTTCCAGGAACAACGAGAAATGAGGATCCTCGAAAGAAAACCCTCCCAACAGAATGTCAGGCTTTGTATGAACCAGATATTCAAACCAAGAAGTGAGCTCCACCATCGGTTGGCACACACCACGACATGTGTACATACGTAGGGGTACGGGTACAGTCATTTTCCATTCCTTCGCCAACGCATGCAGCCTGTGCTCACCTTTCGGCAGATCCATCTTGCTAATAATCTTGATGCCTCCAAGGATTCCCGGTGCTTCCTTCTCGATGGCCTTGGCGAGGCGGACGATGCGAGCTGCTGGTGCCTGTGACGGGATTGGTTAAGGGCCTTAGGGGTATTGTAGGGTTTTCGGAATTACAGGGGTCAGGGTTTCACGATGGGAGTGGTTGAGGGCCTTAGTGGTATTGTAGGGTTTTCGGAATTACAGGGGTCAGGGTTTCACGATGGGAGTGGTTGAGGGCCTTAGTGGTATTGTAGGGTTTTCGGGGTTACAGGGATCACGGTTTCATGATTAAGGGTATTGTAGGGTTTTCGGGATTACAGGGGTCAGGGTTTCATGACGGGAACTGGTTGAGGGCCTTAGGGACATTGCGAGTTTTGGGGTAAGCAGATAGGGTTCGGGGCAGGGGCAGTAGCAGTAGCACTAGTAGTAGTAGTAGTAGTAGTAATAATAATAGTAGTAGTGGTCGTGGTAGCGGTAGTGTTAGTGGTAGCGGAAATAATAATAATTCTAGACTAGAAAAAAAGCAGCAGTTTCCAGGGCATGCACCCCCGCAGGGTCGATCTAGGACCCTAGTGGAGCTATGAAAAGTTTCGGGTTAGATGGGGGCTATAGGGTTGCTTGGGCTTCGAACAGGAGGACAACGACTCTGCACTTTTCGAGCTTTCATAGGTGGCTAGGGGTTCTGACAATAGACCACAAAGAAGATGATACCAAGGCCTATATAGGGGCCTGTAGGGGGATTTAAACATAATAGATTCATCCGTTTGGAGTTTCAGTACACGGGACTGATCAGGCCAGGTAACTCCAGTGCCCAGCGCATGCACCAGCTCTCGCGCAGTAGGCCCCGGACCTGCGCGAGGGGCATATCTCCATCCATGATCATTACACTGAAAGGTCGGACTTTACAGTTCGCTCTGGCACAGCTTGAACATATTGGATCTTTGTTCACCGACAGCAGCACTGAACGATCATGTCGCGATGACAGATGCGACATTGTTCCCAATCGGAACACTAGTGATTGAAAGGCTGATCTAGCACATCAGGGGTTGCCCGCTACACTGGTTTATCTTCTGAAGCCCAAAAGCGGCCCTGGCTTTAAGTGTTTCCCATGGCAACCCTACACATGCGCCCACAAAGCCTCGCCCGTGCCATAAACAAAATTCGGGCTGCAAGCACAAAAGATCCTAGGCGGCCGGCTGCTTGCCGGTCTTGCGCCCTGCTGGCTGCTCGGCAGACGGCTTGGCTTTCGCAGTCGGGTTGACCGGTGCGACAGCTTTCTTAGGAGCTGCAGCTTTGGCCTTTGTTTCAGCACGGCGCTTCGGGATCACAGTTTTTGCCCTGCTCTCAAGAGCCATCGTTTCCATCGCCCTGAGCTTCACACATGTAGTACAAACTGCATTGCAACAAGTCTCCTGGTGGCCAGCATACAGCAAAGTAGCAGCTTTCTCAACACCTTGTATTGGGCAACGAGTTCATTGTCTTGCCTTGGATCCGGAGATTGAATGTTCTTTTGACTCGAGGCTCATGCAAACATGACTACACTAACCGTGCAAGCGGAGGGCAACTTCGTGTATCCCTCAACAGCTCCGGTGCAGTAGATGTCTTGCATCTTGTCCTGGCAATCATCCAAGGCTTTGCTGGCCGCCTCGAGCTTTTCGAGCAGCCTCGGCATCTAGGGAGGGTCCGGGGCTCACAGGATTTATGGGATCATTCAGGGTTAGTACGGGCCGGGATCTTATTAGGTTAGTTTCAGGGTTTATCGGGGCTGGGATCTTATGATGTTGTTTTTATGCCTTGCAAGCCCTAATGTACGAAGCACTAGATTCACTAGATGTATACCTCTGACCATGACCGGGTCCTGCAAAGGCTTTGGGGACTTGATAAGATACCTTTCCGAACATAAGTAACACAACCCGACCCAGCTATATTCTATTCAAGTAACCTCTACCGGTATATATATTTATATATGTATATATTTATATATTTGTGTGTATGCATATGTTGGCACCCATAAGCTTAAATGAGATCACAGCCAAGCTCCAACAGGAAAGATAGCACCCGACCCTTACAAAGCTTATATATACCAGGTAGCCATACCACCAGGAAAACGGTGAATTGCAAGGCCATAAATCAAACCTCGCAGAGCCCTGAACATCTGTTCGAATCCGAGAACCTAGTAGATGTGTTGTAGTTAACGTGTTTGCAAACGAGCGTCTTTCTGCAGGCTTCCGTGCGCTCAGCTAGCGGAACAGCATACATCTTACCCAGGGTATCCCCTAGCTTCGCAGCTCTGCCAAGAGCTGCCTTCATGTAAGTGCCGATCACTTCGGAGGCCCTTTTCCCACCCTCCAGGCTCGGAAGCTGTAGCTGACCCTCGGTCGAAACATCAGCATCGCCCGGAAGGCCTGGACCTCCTCGGCCCAAAGCGAAGCAACACATGCAAAACCGAAGACATCACAGTTGAAAGCACTGTTAACTGACATTGCAACTTGCATCATAGCCTAATCGAAGTCTCCACTGCCCGAAGCAGCCGCACCCATTGAAACATCAGCCACATCGTTCAAGCTGACGTCCGTGCCGAGGACCACTGAACCATCTTCGCCCTGCTCTGCTTCCATGTTGAAGGATACCTGGTCCCTGGTTCTCAATAGGGAGGAAGCTCGCATGGATGCATGGGCACGCTCTTCATACCAATAAGTGACCATCTTGGGATTGTATGTATCCTTCCTGATTTCCGATTTGGAAGATTTCGACACTGCCACACATGTTTAAGCATGCAGTCGTAATGACAGTTGCTGCTAAGTTGCCTCATCAGAGCAGGGTTCTGGCGGGCGAAAGCTTTGATGTCGGCGATGCGCTCCCTGTACAGGCAGCATGCAGTAGCACTTTGCATTCCGTTTCCAGACACATAATCTGAAACCATGCTAGAATTATGGCTAGATGCGGTGACAGTTTCTTCTCCTCTGCGAGCTGGGACTCAGTGTAGAAGTCTCCCTCCACAACGACACTGAGTTCCTTTTCCCGCTCGTTCTGAACAGTGATCTCCCGAACGAACGACTCCTACGAGTTGCTAGCAAATCGCACCTACACCACACGGCGGTGAACCTTTGGATATTTTTATACTTAGCACTAATTGGAGCAGTCATCCCTCTATATATAGTAAAATTAAATAAGACCACATAACTTTAAAAAACCACCCCAGCCCAGACCTACCTTTGTCCCAACCGGAGGATACTTCACAGGTTTCGGTATTCATAAGGCCTCGGGTTTAGAAGGGCTTTTACATTGCCGCGGGTTTTGGGTTTATAGGGGTGTAGGGTTTTAGGGATTTATAAAAGGCTCAGGATGTATCGGGTTCATGCATAGGATTCCTTGTTGCATCCGGCATCCATAAACGCCCGCACCAAGTTTTCTCGTGCCTTCCCCTGTCGATTCCAAGTATCGACGATGTGTTGGGGAACACCATAAGAGCCATCCGCCCTCATCTTAACCATGCGCCTCACTCGCTGACGAGCAGCTTCAAACGAAGTTGCCCCTGATGCCCCGCCTTCGCCCTGCGACGAGGGCTCCTCCCCTTTCACCTCAGATCCTACATCCGAGGCGGCTCGGCTGCTGTTGGCTCGCTCCTCTCGCAGCTTTGCGATTTCAGAGGCTTGCTGCTGCAGGAGGGTTTGCAATTGCTCGTTCTGCCTTGACTGATCACTCAGCTGCTTTTGCAATGCTTGAACCATTTGGTTCATCATACCGGCCATGTCATCCGGAGCTGTCATGACAGAACCCGTGTCCGGCTTGGGGAAAGCAGGGGCCTTAGCAGCACAGATTGGGGATGCATCAACCATGGTTGGCGCAAAGATTGATGGCGTAGGACACTGGTCTGCAGGACGAGGGCTGCTGGCAGGGGCTTTCTTGGGTGTGGGCTCGGCAGGGATGCTGGGGGCTTTCTCGGGTGTGATCACCATATCCCGAAGATGCTGCACCAGCGGATCCTACAGGGTTTACAGAGTACAGATCGGTGGTTCAGTCGTGATGTGAGCCTACACATGTTTGGGAGCATACACATACCCTTAGCAGTAACATACCCACCCACGCACCTCATCATCATCACAGATGTACGGGTCAAGGTAGATCGGGGCTTCGTAGGCAGGCACCTGTGCATCATCTCCTGTATCCTCCAACACCTGCATGAGATTCGTTGGCTTCACAGCACTGTGCGGGGTTCCTCGATCCACGGCTTTTCTAGCTCGGGGAACAGCAGAGCGCGGGGTTGCATCGAGAGGGTTTGCAGAGTGCGGAGTCGCGGCCGCCCGTTTCAGGCCCGCTGCCGCTGCCGGCTGTTCACCTGGGCTCTCCATCATCTGCTTCTCGATGGCTGCTTCCAGCTCCTTCGCCGTGAGGGTTGCTCGGATGCCCGTCAACTTATTGGTTGTAGACGTGTGTAGGACCCGGTCGCAAGCTTTTTGCAGTAGCAACAGCAGCAGCAGCAGCAGCAGCAGCAGCAGCAGGGGGTGGTGTTGCTTGTCTAGCAGCAGCAGTAGGAGCGGTAGCATTAGCAGTAGCAGCACCAGTAGTCGTAGTGGTAGTAGTGGTAGTAGAACTGGTAGTAGCAGTAGTACTAGTCGCAGTAGTAGTAGTAGTAGTAGTAGTAGTAGTAGTAGTAGTAGTAGTAGTAGTAGTAGTAGTAGTAGTAGTAGTAGTAGTAGTATGGTACTTGTAATAGTAGCGGTAGTAGTAGTAGCAGTAGTAGTAGTAGTAGTAGTCGTAGTCGCAGTCGTAGTCCTAGTAGTAGTAGTAGTAGTAGTAGTAGTAGTAGTAGTAGTAGTAGTAGGAGTAATAGTAGTAAAACTAGAAATAACTAGCATTATTGATAGTGGTAGTCCTAGTACTAATTACACAATGATACTAGTAGTAGTACTACCATCGCATAAGTAGCAGCTGTCGTAATAATCGTAATAATAACAATAATACTAATAGTACTACTACCACTACTACTACTACTACTACTACTACTACTACCACTACTACTACTACTACTACTACTACTACTACTACTACTACTACTACTACTACTACTACTACTACTACTAAAGCATCAACACGGTTTGAGACAAAATTGGAGCCTCTCTTTTTCTGTTGTTTGTAAAATAGAAAAAAGAGGGGCTCCAATTTTGTCTCAAACCGTGTTGATGTTTTAGTAGTAGTAGTAGTAGTAGTAGTAGTAGTAGTAGTAGTAGTAGTAGTAGTAGTAGTAGTAGTAGTAGTAGTAGTATAGTAGGGTGCTATACTGATTGTACCAATCCTAGTCCTAGCTCTGTACCAGAAATAGTATTGTATTGGCAGTAGTTCGTAGCGTTACTGGAACCAACCCGTCCTGAATCTCACGGAGCTCAGCCAGCTCCTGAGCCTCTTCATCCTTGCAGCCCTGAAAGGCCAAGGTTTTCAGGCCAGCTCCAAGAGTATCTGAGGACCACTGCTGGCTTTGAAGACTCTGCGACATGTCAAGCTACACACCGTCTGGCGAAGCTTTGCCTAGGAAGGCACTCGATAGAAAAAACGCCTCAAGCACCAGAGAGCTATAGCCTTCCCGACAGCACACAGGAATTGTGGTGACAAGCGATCCAACATTAGAGGTATACACGGAGCAGGGGAAGTCTTTCTGCTTATGTTATGGAGGGTTTACGGGTTTTGTAGGGTGTCAGGAATCTTGATAATTCATCGGGTTTCCTTTGTGCACAACGAGCACAACATCCTCACCCGCTGCACGTCGAGCTAATTATAGCTTCTGCACATATTGGGCACAAAAGCAGGAAGTGCATTGACCTCGAAGATATACTACACAACAAATCACATCTAGTTGATTTAGAGAACAACAGTTTTGTTGCGGATGCCACCCTGCTGCCCGGCTTGCAGGTCGGTCGCTGCGGACATGCACCACAGCTCGAATTGGAAACTTGGGAGAGCTCGGCCTCTAAGATAGCCCATGGTGCTATGTTAGAAATACTCGGACCTCCCTAAGCACACTCACATATACATACATCATGCATACATGCACTACACATGTCTACATGTCTATATATGTGCGTATCTATGCATGTATCCACCCCCACGTACATGCATACATGTATGTGGGTATACGTAGGACGTAGGTAGGTAACCTAAGGTAGGTAAAGTAAGGTAGGTAGGTTACTAGGTAAGGGATAGTAAGGGTACGACGGTATCTGATATATATATATATATATATTGATAAGATCGATGCTTCCATCAGCAGGTTTGGTCGACCATCGTGAGATTTGGGACACCCATGCTGTTACAACATTAGTCATGTAAATCATAAGCATCGTGATGTTACGGGGATACTTTGGGCTGATAGAGGGGGTTAGAAATGCGGATTTTCCACCCATAACCCCCCCCACCCACCACCCACCCCCCACACAGACCGCCCCAAAGCGCCCCCGACCATGTTCCAGGGTACGCCCGCGTACGCCCGGGTACGCCGCGTACGGCCGACCAAACCCTATCGGATAAATACGCCTTTGGGTTGGATAAATACGCCTTTGGGTCGGGTACGCCCTGTACGCCCCTGTACGCTCTGCCTCCGCCCCGCACGCACCATTCCCGCAGCACCCAGGCACATGACGCAGAGAATGCCACTATAGCGCCCAACCATCCACACGAGGGGCCTATATACAATCTTGCACGCGCATATCTACACAGCCTGGGTTGCATACAACGATACCTGCAATGTGAATGTGCCCTGCGCAGCAATCTGTCTTAGGTACTGTGGAAGCTGCCAGATCTCCTTGGTGACACACACCTCAAAGACACTTAGGTATGATGTCTCTCCAGGACTCAGGCACTTTAACAGACCTGCATCCGAAAACATACCGAATGGCAAAAGTGACATCGGCATCGGCCCACTTATCCCGGTACGTGAGCTTCTTGAAAGCTGCCTTGAGGTCGAGATCGTAGGATACCTGTGCAGGAAGGAAGGATTGTTGGGTATGATTCGGGCTCATAGTTACGACATCAGTGTCCTGCAACTAGCAGCCTCGATGGTAGATCGTGAAGTAGGTGCAATCAGCTGTGGCCGTAGATCAATGATTTTCTTCGCAAAGCGGAAGGTATAAGTCCTTTGTTCGTCTAACAGAAGACCAGTCAACACCGAACCCCAGACACCCTAGACTAGATCGAAAACCTAAGTTCGGCTAAGGCTCTGGGTCTGTTTCAAGTGTTTGTTGGCCTTCCATTTCTTCTTTCCGTCAGAAACCCAACGATCAACAGTCTTTACAGCTGCTGCGTTCATCTCGGAACGGCTGAGTGATCCCAGGTCCAGCCGGCTGATGATGTGGCTGTTGGACCACACCTTCGTGCGCTTCGGAGTCCTGCTTTTATATTTCATCATCCAGAAGCCCTGCCTCCAAACCTAAGTTGTGCACAACTAGGAATGGTCTACAGTAGCACAATTGTAACAGGGAGCCATTCGATCAAGCTTAGTGGCTTTGATTGTTCGGAGCCAGTTCTCGATCATCTCTTTCAAACGCACGTGTTCAAACAGCATCGACTGCGACGGTTGCTCAACCAGCCACGCTCCCCCAATCGCTGTGCAAAGCATAAGCAATAGGGCGACCCTACAGGGCTAAACACCTCTAGCCTGTGAACTCTCTCGACCCGAGAACCCATATCTATACACGATGTCCTGAACCATTGAACCGTGCAGAATCCCCAAACTACCGCACAATAATTGTGGCTCTAGGGGATATATATAGATGGGGTTTATAAAGATCCCTGGAGTGCCTCGAGCCGATCACGTTTGCCTGGCGAACTTTCGTATGTCCATCAAACCCCATCGGAGTTAGGAAGGACCGTCCAGTAGACCCTCTGGAGGTAATCACCCACGAGGAGCAGCATACCCCCCATATACTCAGAAGACCATCCAGCTTCCCACGTAGACAAGCCATGATTGCCAACCTAAGGATTTGCATGGTGTTAAAGGCAAGCAAAATCAGAACCATCTAGAACACCTGATTGTAATCTAGTGCAAGTAAGAAACGCAAAGCCCGACGGGGTTGTCAGGTCCATGGCCCCAGGGCGATTGGTCACCCGATCAAAAGTAATATCCAGGGCCACTGCTCTGAGGTCGTGCATCCGAGCGACTCTAGCAATCATAGAGACACCTGCAAAAAACTCGATGACATCATATTCGTAGTTGTCGAGCTTTGATTTGGCGTGCCAACTCACGAGGAAGACCAGTAGGATGAAGGTCTTAGGTCATTCATGCCACAACAACTACGGACAGCACACTGAAGCAGATGATCCTACCATTCAGCCAAAGATCCTTGGGTGCCTCCAAAGCAATCAACCTCCGAATCACAGTTTCCATCTCAGAGGAGCGGACCATGATTGGGCCGTGGCAGCAAAGCTATGGGAAATTCTGCATTGGTAACTGATGCAAGACCATGGTAGCACTGCGACTGCGGGCAATTTACACTGCACATGCACCTGCAATCTACGATGCGGTGTTCGGGCACATGTAGCAGTAGCACCTGCCTCCTGATTGTGAGCGCATGCACATGCAAGCTTTCATCCCAAACTAGACTGCCATTAGAAGCACACCGACTCATACCCAACCCCACAAACCTGAATCCCTAAACACCCTAAATACCCGGGTCCTATGAACCCCACCAACCACAAATTAGACCTACAAGAAGAGCTTAAATCTAAAACCCTAAAACCTATGAGGAGTCCTCCGAGGAGTTCGAACGGTGTCAGTTTTTATCCTACAGGACAAACACTGTCGGTGGGTTTGGTGGTTGGGGTATCTCGTTGGGCTGGAGTAGCTGTAGCAGGGTTGTCGGATGTGTGAGAAGCGCTAAAGAGCTCAACGTTGCCAGCTGCATGAATAGACTATGACATATGGTTACTATCAGGATTGCTACAACGACGACTCCTATGTTACCTACTAGTACTACTACGAGTACTACTCCCACCGCCACTACTACTACTACTACTACTACTACTACTACTACTACTACTACTAAATACTACTACTACTACTACTACTACGACTATTTCCTTTTCATTTGCCCCCGGGTTGTCTCACCATCAACCCTCCCTGTAGGGGGCAAACGAAAAAGAAAAACATACCACGACGACTACCACTACTACTACTACTACTGCTACTACTACGACTATTGCTACTACTATTTCCTTTTCATTTGCCCCCGGGTTGTCTCACCATCAACCCTCCCTGTAGAGGGCAAACGAAAAGGAAAACATACCAGTACTAGTACTAGTACTAGTACTAGTACTACTAGTACTAGTACTAGTACTACTAGTACTACTAGTACTACTAGTACTACTAATACTACTAGTACTACTAGTACTACTAGTACTACTAGTACTACTAGTACTACTAGTACTACTAGTACTACTAGTACTACTAGTACTACTACTACTACTACTACTACTACTACTACTACTACTACTACTGCTACTACTACTACTACTAGTACTACTACTACTACTACTACTACTACTACTACTACTACTACTACTACTACTACTACTACTACTTCTACTGCTACTATTATTATTGTTACCACAACTAGTAAAGTACTGGTACTGGTACTATAGTGCTAGTACTCGTCTAGTACTAGTAATAATACTAGTACCTGTTCTACTACGAATACCAATACTAAGACTATAGTACACGTATTTGTATTACTAGTACTAGTACTAGTAGTACTACTACTACTGCTGCTACTGCTCCTGCTACCGGAGTTGATGGTTTCAGGAATGTGATTGAGCCCGGTGTTATTCGGTGGAAGGTTTATTGGGGCGGGGCGGGTTGAGGGTACACGACTATTCCCCTTTATCATTATTGTATACTACTGGGCGTATAGTATTTCTGCCACCTCAACTACATCCCTATAGCCCTCTAAGTACAACCTTGCACTACTCAGTTAGCTAACCCAATCCCAAGCCGAGGAATGCCGGGCGGAGGGCACACCTGCTGTTTGGCCAGTGCCGAACTTCGCATCGTGGACCATCGCACCTTGGGGCTCGAAGGTATAGGGTTTCATGGGTGTGCTTAGATAGCTTTGCTTCATGAAGGTTGCTGTAGCGATAACGACACTGCGGGTTCGCGGGGGTTCTACAGTTAATTGGTCTGGGTGGTACTTAAGCACATGGCGCCTACCCGGATTGAACTCATGTATGCTCGGCATCCAGTGCATGCAAACTCACAGGAGTGCAATTGTTTCACACATCGGATCAAATCTCGTGTGGCGCTTAAAGACCTTGAAAGTATGCAGTGAACCCATCAAGCATAGGGGCCAAAACGCATTCGTCTTCTGCACAAATCCTGTGGTAGTCAGTGTATTCTTACGACGTTTGCTTTATTAGAAGGCCCTCTACACCTGATTGACACCCCTTCGAGTCAAACTGGCGACTCTAATCATCGGCCCGCACAAGGTAGCCGTCACAACAACTCCAAGTACAGGATGCCAAAATCAGCTGCTCGGCTTCGGCTTGCAGACACGAACAACATCCGGTTCGATGTGGTGCCAGCGAAAACCACACAAGCTAGAGTAACATACCATTTGTCATTGCATGCAAGCCAGGCCGGCCTGAGGCAACAAGCCCGTGTTTTTTCACGGAACCGAAAGCCATCAACATTAGCACTGCTGCTTGCCCGCTTCGCGGAACTGCATCTTGCAGGCATGCAAGGATGCCTTCGTGTCTTCATCGAGCTTGCCCTTTGCCTGCTCGATGATGTTAGCCTGGGATGCACAACAGGCGGTGGTAGGCATGCGACTTGCATGTGTTGCATCTCAGAGAATGTCACACGGCCGAGTGCATACAGACCGTCATTCAAGCTAGGGTGGCACATGTCGCCGCGAAGTCCAAGTGATCCTTCATGGAAACGTTGGGGTTGGCGAGGTAGACAACCTTTCGGATTGCACAATACCAAACATCAGAGCTGTAGGGTATGACATTAGACAAGGATTTACAAGCCTGCTTCCCACAATCGGTCTCCACGTTTTTCAGCTTCAGCCCCACTGCATTCTTGGTCCAGTAGATGGACCACTGACTGTAACTGTAAGAAGGAATCTCGTAGGACTGTCGCTTGAGTTTCTCATCCTCCGGGACATCCTTGCGCTTGCGGATGGGTCTGCCGGCAGCATTCTTTGCGGGATCACCCTCCTGCTCCGTTGCCTCTTTTGCCGCCTGCTTGGCCTTTCCTTTTGCTTTCGCCTTGGGTTTCTTGGGGCTCTTCCGGGGTGTTCCTGCTGCTGCTTCCTGCATCGCTTTCTTTGCTTTGCTTTTTGGCTTCTTGTTCGGCGACAAAACCTTGGGCAACTTCGGTTGCTCTGCTTCCTGCTGCTCCGGTGCTTGCTGCTCCTCCTCCTCTGCTTCCTTCTGCTCCTGTGCCTCTTCGCCATCCTTTGGCCTGGAGCCCTTCCTACCACGGCCTCTTCCTCGACCGCCGCCTTTACCCCCACGGCCACCACGGCCTCTTCCCCCACGGCCACCTTTCCCCTCCCCGCTGTGATTGCTTGCAGCCGCTGCGGCGGCTTCTGCTTGCTCCTCATCCTTCCTTTGCTGTGCAACTTTATCCTGCCTCTCCTTGCTGAGGTCCTTCATGGCCTGCGACAACACAGAATCAACTTAGCGGCTATATGCATTCTAGGACGGTATATCCTACCTACAAACCCCAGTCCTCCTCATCGTAGGCATTTGCACGACGTAGCATGGAGTTCCCAGCAGGAGCCGGGGTTGCACCGTCACCCCCAGCCACATCCCCTGAAGCTGTCAACAAAGGAATTCCTGCTGTGGAGACTTCCTGCGGCGGCGGGGTGACTACCTGCTTCGGCTTCTTAGGCTGCACAACTTGGCCGGATCGGAGTGGCGAGTCTTCAATCTCGATAGGCTCGGGCTTCACATGCTGGCTCCACTGCTCAGAGATCGCACCCAGGTCTGATGGGCAAGTATCCAGTGTACCTTACGATAGTGTCTGGAAATCATATTATCGACTGGAGAAAGAACAATAGAGCAAGATAGAGTGATGGAGAGAGCGAGAGAGAGAGAGAGAGAGAGAGAGAGAGAGAGAGAGAGAGAGAGAGAGAGAGAGAGAGAGAGAGAGAGAGAGAGAGAGAGAGAGAGAGAGAGAGAGAGAGAGAGAGAGAGAGAGAGGCTGTCGAGCTGGCAAGGTGCTCGGGTCCACCACTGGTCCGGGCACGGCGTTCTTGGCCTGCTGCCTGTGCTCGATCCTCTGCCTGGCCACTGCGTGGACAACATCTACATATACTCAAGGACCTGCACAGAACAGCGTGATGATTCTAAAATCCGACAGCTTGCGCAAAAGCTGCCTGAGTTCCTTCAAACGATCCTTCATCAAAGAGATAGCCCGGCGTCGGTCTGTCTCAGACTGGGGCAGCACTGGATTGCTAGACGGCTTTGAACCCTCTGAGCGAGTCGTGCTGTCCGTAGCCGGTTCTGCTGGGTCTTCCTGGTTGTTGTGCTTGCTTGCTTTCAGAATCTTTGCTGCCGGTTCTGCTGGGTCCTTCGTCTCGTCTCGCCTGCATGCTTTCAGAATCTTTGCTGCCGGTTCTGCTGGGTCCTTCGTCTTGTCTGGCCTGCATGCTTTCAGAGTCTTTGCTGCCGGTTCTGCTGGGTCTTCCTCGTTGTTGTGCTTGCTTGCTGACGGAATCTTTGCTGTGGGTTCCGCTGGGTCTTCCTTTCTGTTGTCCTTGCTTGCTGACGGGATCTTTGCTGCGGGTTCGGCTGGGTCCTCCTTGTTGTCGTTCCTGCTTGCTGAAGGAATCTTCGCTGTGGGTTCCGATGGGTCCACCTTGTTGTCGTGCTCGCTTGCTGACGGAATCTCTGCTGCGGGTTCTGCTGGGTCTTCCTTGTGGTGTTGCTCAATTGCTTCAAAAGTCTCTGCTGCTGCATCGTTTGCAGCATCTGCAAGCAGGACCTCGGGCTGGAATAGAGCATCACCATCCGAAGTATCACAGTCAAAGGAGGCATCCTCCTCGTCTTCATCATCGTCGTCATCACCTTCACCCCCCAAGCTGCTTTCAAGCTCAGCATAATCCATGTCATCCTCGTCGGCGGAAGCTTCCCCAGCCGTAGCCTTACATATGTTTAAAGCACAGACAGAAACCGTGGTAGTGCCGGGTCCTCTAGTCGACTGCTGCATGTAAGCTTAAGAACACAAGACAGGCAACAAGAGTTTCATCGTCATCCTGCTCGTGAATTCTCTCGGGCGCCCAAGCTGCCAGGAGGATGCGTCGCAGCTCGCGCACCTTGGGGTCCTTGGATGAGGAGCTTCATCAATCGCTAATCAAGTTATGAATGCATGCTTTGTCTTGTTGGGGGACCTACCTGGAGCTATACAGTGCTAGGTGTCGGCACTTCGACCAGTCGATTTCCACCGACGGATGTAGTGGCTCATCATCTTACGCATCCCCCAACCATCGCTTTGAATCCGAACTTTCGTAGCTTGCTGGTTCAGATCCTTGCAGAGCTGGCGAACCTGTTCAGGGTTTTTGGTGGAGTTCTCAGGGTTTGGGTGTTCTCACACTACACAAAGGGTGCTCAGATATTGCAAATGTGCCTGAAGCTGCACTTGGGCCAATGACGGGGTCCGCTTCTTGTCACATACCTGTGTCCAAACCGTGAAAAACTCCCGGACCGCCTCGAAGTTCAATGCACTGGCAGCATACGAGGCAGTCCCTGTAGCTTCCACAGATTTCCACTGCATCAGTGTGCCGTGGAACAACACGTTGCGCCTGACAGTGTCACATTTCTCCCACCTTTTGGACAAGCCATCCAGCGAGTAGCTGGGAATCTCATTCTTCGGCTGCCCACAGCCCGCCATGAACACAGGATAATCCCCGAAGCGGGTAACCAAAACTTCGGATGGCTCACTTGACCCCAAATGGGCTAGAAACAGTCGCTTTGCACGGGTCCAAGTTGAATGTCCCAAAGCCTAGATACATGGATGGCTCACTTGACCCCAAATGGGCTAGAAACAGTCGCTTTGCACGGGTCCAAGTTGAATGTCCCAAAGCCTAGATACATGAATCCTCGGCAGGATTGACGAATCGCTGAGCGAACCAAGCCCCGGGCAGACGATGATGGAGGGGTCGTAAAAGGGCAGGCACGATGCGGCAGTACCTGGCTGGGTAAAGTTCATATGTATATATATATATATATAAGTAGCAGCTTCAAGCGAGCTATCGAGTGCAGCGGTCTGCAATTGCTTCGCACAAATCCGTGGTTCGTGTCTTTCCCTAGACCCACGCACGGCTTCTGCGATGCTCGAGGTCAAAAGATCAAGCCCGGCTGTAGCTACGGAGATCTCTTGGGTCCCGGTGTCGGGAACTCTTTTGAGCAACCCAAGTCTGGACTAGGTTTCATCTTCTTCGTGGGTGCCTTAGATAGCTCGTCATGGCTATTGCATGCGACTGCTCACAAAGCTTAGGAAGGCAACGTGGATATTGCAGCCAACAAGCTGGGGAATCACGCAAGCCTTATAGCATTCACCAGTCGGCAGAGGCACAGAGTGCTCCTAGCATTGGTACATGTAGCCGAGCAACACTGCTTGGTCCACTTGTGGACCAAGTGCATGACTATCCCACGGCGCTCGTAATTATTCACGACAGCCTTCACCTTGTCGAGTGGAGTAAGATGCGGCTCCTCACAGAAACATGCTGATTTGGAGGGTATATTCGATGCACACATATATCATACAGGGATCCTAGCTAGCTATATAATCCTCAGGGAACTGGAGGGCATCGATCGACTCGGTCCAGAATGTCATCGGCAAAGAACGCAGGCCTCACCCAGAAACCAAAGCGACGAGTGTACATGGATTCACTAGCCACTAGCCCTATATGATCCAATCCGAGACAAGGGCCTTTGCTCTCGAGAAGCTGCCATGAATCCTCTACGGCAAGCTTCAGCTCCATGCTACTGTTCCTATATGTTTGTAAATTTCCCAATGTCCCTCAAACATAAATTGCGCAAAGCTTGAAGAGCTGACAGCAAACGGCCAGGCAAAGCCACTGCCAACATGAGCAGCATACATGCTTCAGTGAACTGGCACAAACTGGAATTGCAAAGCACAGCTGGGCACGTTCGGGTCATACTCGGACCACAAGCGCCGGCATCGTCATTCTCGTGTAAGAAGTTAACTATGTTTGTTCTTGCATGTATATTTGGGGGGCATCTACAGGGCTCGATAGAATTATATTTGCTGGGCCACGAATTCGGGCGTATAGTTTCCGGGCTGTTTAGAAACATCTTGTCCTTCGATGGAATTATTGCTGGGCTACGAACAATTAGACATATCATTAGTCGCTCGATCGAAATATTTGCTGGGCAACGAACACTTAACTGTGCATCTT
Source organism: Symbiodinium sp. CCMP2592 (assembly GCA_905221615.1). Taxonomy (NCBI): domain Eukaryota; class Dinophyceae; order Suessiales; family Symbiodiniaceae; genus Symbiodinium; species Symbiodinium sp. CCMP2592. The sequence goes on from CAJNDT010005858.1 coordinate 479,542, forward strand.
GTGCTGAGTTCAGCCTGCCATCGAGCCCGATGTGTCAGCCTTCGCGAAGAGCGGGATGAAACTAAATCAGCCTTCGGATTATGGCAGGATGGGACTTCATGGGTTTTTCGCACGAATCAGCCCTCAGAAAGGTCGGAGGCTAATTTATTAGCCTGGGCTGATTTTGCACATTATCCTTCATAGACTAGGTCCAGACCGAAATAACAAGCCATCAGGACACACCAGGTAAACCCTAAACCCTAAACCTTAAACCCTAAACCAACCCTTGAGCAGATCTCCTCCTGCTGCGAGGGGAGCGTGCTCGGCGGCCTCAAACGACTCGAGGCTCGTGCGACCTGCGCACGAAGGCATTTTTTGGGTGGGATGTGTAGGGGTTTAGGGCTTGGGGTTTAGGACCCTTTTTATTGGCTTTAGGTTGCGCAGTAGTCCCTTCATAACAAAGATACACTTTTTCCCGGTATTCAGTCTTAATAAGGGAACCTTACCATAAAAAGAGCAATGGGCTACTGCTGGGCAGCCTGGTGTTTCGTTTGACAGGAGGTGGTTAGGGTCATGACAGTCTAGGATACCCAGTAACCTAAGAATAAAAAGGCCTCTCTTTTTGGTATTGGGTAACTTTATAAGGAACCTAGGACTACAAAAAAGGAATAAGGGTACTACTGGGCATCCTAGCTACAGTGGTCAGGGTTTGTTTTCTTTGGAGCTCTGGGTTAACGGGATAAGGGTTTAGGGTGGAGGGGCGAGAAAGGTTTATGTACATGCGGGTGGGGTGGGGTGGGGTGGGGGGTGGTGTTTTGGGTTTGGGGCGTAGGTTTAGGGGCTAGGATTTAAGGGGTTTAGAGTCCACCCACGTTCTTAGTCTTCTCAAACTGCTGAAGTTGACAGGTGTTGTAGATAAGCTGACAGGGGCATGTTTGGAACACATGCACACACAGACACCCACACTCTCTCTCACTATATTTTTTATGTAATCAATGTAACCCTATACCTATCTATCTATCTATCTATCTATCTATCTATATATATATATACATATGTGTATGTATGCATGCATGTTTGTATATATACATGTATTTGTTGACCATAAGGGATTCTGGTTTGGGCTCATAGTACCAGCTTCCCTTGTCAAGGAATGGCCTTGAAGTTGCACAGGGCATGCTATTCCTGCTTATGGAACGGATCTGTTTCAACTTACTTGCACGGGGCTCTTGGCTGAGATTATGATATATGTATATGTGTATATATATAATGATAATAAATAGTTATATGTATATACATATATATATATATGTGTGTGTATGTGTGTGTATATATATATATATATATATATATATATATATGTGCATGTGTAAATACATATAGACAGACAGTGGGAGAAAGAGCCCGAGCCCCCAATATCACTTAATTAAAAGCGGAAAAAAACTACCCTAAAGTACAGCACAAGTAGGCTCCCTAGTTTGGTTTAAGGAAGATTCTAGGATACCCAGTAACCTAAGAACAAAAAGGCCTCTCTTTTTGGTATTGGGTAACTTTATAAGGAACCTAGGACTACAAAAAAGGAATAAGGGTACTACTGGGCATCCTAGACTACATCCCTAGTTTGGTTTAAGGAAGATTCGTTAGTTAAGGGACATTGGAGCCTCGCCGGCGCATCGCATTGTGCGGTGGCGATCCAGCTAGGAGGGCTGTTAACCAACACTCAGGGTCCTGAGTACTGTTAATAACAGTTCAGGGTTTAGGGTTTAATCTTATGGGGGATACTTCCCAGCATCATCATGTAGAAATTCCTAATAGAGAAACCCGACATTGACATTCTACTATGGGTACTTAGGGCCCTTTGGGCAACACCAAGGGCGGCAAGTACCTGCCCTTCGGTGGAGTACCAGTGCATCATCTGGCAAAACACAGCATGGCCACAAGGTTAAAGCAACAAGCAAGAAAGCAAATCAACACAACAGCCATCCTAAACCATTAACCCTAAACTCCAAAACCCTAAACCCCTGAACCCTAGACACCCTAAACCCCCAAACCCTAAACACCAAAAATAACCTAAACCCCGGAACCCTAGACACCCTAAACCCCCAAACCCTAAACACCCTAAACCCCTGAACCAACAGGAAAAAACCATGGTCTCACGGGCCTTGCCTCGGGCCAGGTGTCGAGAGTGCGATCCCAGCACTCGGGATCCTAGGACGTTACCCCGAGACTCCCAAGGATACCCAGTAACCTAAGAATAAAAAGGCCTCTCTTTTTGGTATTGGGTAACTTTATGAGGAACCTAGGACTACAAAAAAGGAATAAGCGTACTACTGGGCATCCTAGCTCCAATATCCCTTAATTAAGGAATATACCTTAAATCATATAAGGGACCCTACTATAATTTAAGGTATATTCCTTAATTAAGGGATATTGGAGTCTCTAGGTACCCATAGGCCCCATAGTAATTAGTTCCTGTTTGGGGGTTACCTTATAGAACTCTAAGTATGAATCCCAAAAAGGAACTACTTTGGGGCGTTTGGGTATCGAGAATATTGAAAAACTAAACAAAGTTGTATCGGTTGAGGCTGTAGGGTGCGAGGTTTAGGGCTTACTTGGAGGGTCGGGGGACTTAGTAAGTGGGTAGTAAGTAGACTTATAAGTACCCTAAAAGGGACCCTAATTGGGGTTATGGTACTTATAAGTCCCTCAAATAACCAGTTACTACGTCCCCCTAAACCCTAAACCCTTATAGAATCCCTATAGATCCCTTTAAAGGGGCCCTTAAGGAAACCCCGTATAGTTAGGGCTTAGGGTTTAGGGTCCAGGGTGATAAGCTTTCGGGTTCGAGGTTCAGGCTTCTCGGTTTAGGCTTTACAGTAGAAGCCAGAAAGTTGGAATATCATTATCGTAACCCCTTTAAGGTAAATTATAGGGGATCCTGCCATTAATCCATATTCCAACTTTTTGGAGTTCCCTTGAAAAGTTCGAGGTTTAGGGTTTGCTCATACGTTACTTTGATGTTAATTAAGGGTTTAAAGCTTACATGGGCCATTACTTGCTTTGGGCCTTTGCTCCATTTCGGGAGTTGAGGCTTTCAGGTTTTGGGGCTTCGGGCGTCTTGGAAGCAACGGAACTCCATGTGAGTCTGAGGGCTTCAGACAAGGATGCAGAAAAGTGTCCGAAGGTCTTTCAGTCTTTTGCAGGCCATAGCTTCCCCCAAAAGGTCCAGGTACTCCCTATATTATAGGACTTTAGGGCCTTATTAGGTACCAAAAACCATAAAATAGGGACTACTTGGACCCTTAGGGTCCGGTTTAGGGACGTCGGAATTTACGGTTTCCCAAAGGCTCCATGTACCTTCATAGTAGATACTTAAACCTTAAAGGGGTCCCTATATAGGTACTTTAAGGCCTAAGTATATACTATATGGGTACATGGAGCCTTAGGGTTTAAGCTTTCGGAGTTCGGGGTTTCTTTGGCTAAAGGTAGCGTTCAAGGCTTGGGCTCCAGGGGTTCAGGGCTTTACTGTATTCCTGAGTAGTTCATAGGGATCCTTAGGGGTGTAGGGGGGAGGGGTGTAGGGGACTATACTTCCTTAAATAGGCCTGATCCTTATTATGGGCCTTAAGGCCCCCTACCCCCCCTCCCCCTACACCCCTAAGGATCCCTATGAGTAGTACTGATTACGTAAACTACCATTCCTAGAGGCTCCAAATCTAGTACCATTGTGGAATCAGGTCCCCAAAGCCATGATATGGATGGTCTTTTGGGACCTAATTCCATAATGGTACAATATATGGAGCCTCTGGGATTGTCGGCTTTTTGTAGGGAAAGACGGGCATAGTCAGTCGCATCACGAGGGCCGTGCCAACATGGTAGGTCACTTACCTTTTGGTTAGTAGGGAATGGAAGAATGGTAGAAATAGTAGGTATCATTGTACCTCATTCCTCCATTCCGTACTAACCAAAGGTAAGTTCAGGCAAGCTTGAGGGCTTCGGGCTTTGTCGTCCTCCTCTGCGGCAGCCAACAGGCGCGGCCGCTCCTGCTTAAAGTAACAAGCCCTTTCACTCATTGACTCCAATAAAGGAGATTTGGAGGTTTATGTGCTTTACCCTAAGGGTCCAAGTAGCTAGTAATCATAGACTCTCCCAAATCCTAACCTACAAACCTACTATGCTAAACCCAAGTACCTGATTATTGGGTCCTTTGGACCCTTAGGGTAGGGCTGTACTAATTGGGATTCCTGGTTGGCGTATTGAACAGTTTTAGTGGTAAAGCCTCCCAACCGACCCCCCAAACCCTCCAACCCTCAAACCTCCCAACCGACCCCCCAACCCTCCAACCCTCAAACCTCCAGTCCAAATCCTAAACACCCTATAGACTCCAATATCCCTTAATTAAGGAATATACCTTAAATTATAGTAGGATCCCTTATATGATTTAAGGTATATTCCTTAATTAAGGGATATTGGAGTCTCTGGGACCCACGTGCTAAAGCGAAGCCCTCTAAACTCCAGCGCCCAAAGGGTCCAAAGTACCAATATGGCAGAATTTAGGGTTTAGGGTTTAGGGTTTAAGGATATTAGTAATTGCTATTATGATTTCTGGAAGCATTCCTCATAATGGTACCTAGGACCCTTAGGGGAGGGTTCTTAACAGGAAGCATCAGGGCTTTGGGGGTTTGGGATTCACTGAAGCCCAAACCTTAAACCCAACTCCCGAAACCCCAAAGCCTTACTGCGCCTGTCAGCAAGATCCACTCACGTTGGACACTCGCATCGTGGAAAGCATCGTGGAAAAGGTTGTCCGATTATCTCACCTTGTCTGACATACGGTCGGTTCGGCAAGCCATGCCGGGCGTTGGCTAGTTGAAGAACCCTAAGGCTCCATGTACCCATATAGTATATACTTAGGCCTTAAAGTACCTATATAGGGACCCCTTTAAGGTTTAAGTATCTACTATGAAGGTACATGGAGCCTTTGGGTTCGGCAAGGCATGCCGGGCGTTGGCTAGTTGAAGAAGTCCCAGTGTTGATGCTGCCAGACCCTATGGCTCCATGTACCCACATAGTATATACTTACAGTAGAAGCCAGAAAGTTGGAATATGATTATCGTAACCCCTTTAAGGTAAATTATAGGGGATCCTACCATTAATCCATATTCCAACTTTCTGGAGTTCCCTGTAGGCCTATAGGGACTACTTTGGGGCTTAAGTTTCTACTATAACAGTACATGGAGCCTTTGGGAGACCTTGTCTCGCCGCTCCTTCTTCTTCATCTCCTTCGCGAGGGCTGGAGGCTGGAGGACCCAGCGCCTTGAGGACGCTGTGCCCAGTGTAACGTAGGGGCCTTCGTATCAAGGATCGTAAGAAGAATAGGGTGTTTGGGATTCCCTATTATAAATATATAGTGCAATATACCCCCAACCCTATTCTACTAATTAAAGCCTCTAAAGTATATCTTGTTCATGGATGGGATAGGATGAAAAACATGAAACTTATTCCTTATTGGGTTTAAGTACCCCTAAAAAAGTAAACTGCTACCCAACTATGACAAAGATATGTGGATGCGGGCTCTGATCTGAAGGATCTGGCTTACGAGGGCACTGCCAGCCGTCCTTGAAACCCTAAGCCCAAAACTCCCAAACCCCTTAAACCTTAAAACCCTAAACTCCCAAAACCTAAACCTTAAGACCTATACACCCCCGAAGCCCTAAACCAGAAACTCGACCGGCTGTCAACAAACAAGCCTGGTAGGGAGACACATGCCCCGCGCGGCGCGTGAGACGTCGCTGCAGCCCTTCCCAGCTCAGCTCCCTCGCAGTGCAAATGGGATCGTCGGGGCAAGCTCAGCTGCAGGTCATGGGGGGGGGGGGTGTTGTTGTTAGGATATCGGGTTTCAGTGTTTTTTTCATCGAGGTCTTGGATTTTTAGACATATTCTGAAGCTACGAACTTGGGCGCTTGAGGTTGGGGATCAGGGTCTATAAAGGATTATCAGAGCATTGCGAATGAAGCTCGAACTGGCAATGTCTCAACCAAAGGACTGTGATGGAGGCGCTAGAAGGTAGGAGCCATCTGGTAAGGACACCGAAGACCTAAAGACCTAAAACAGAAAAACGCTAAAGCCTAACTCGCCTATGTGGCGGCAAGCACCATACATGACGGCCGGCAGAAGCTGCAGTCTTAACAATTAGGCCAGGCAGCAAGAGCATCCGGCTGAAATTGAATGTTTACATCAACACAGAGACGGATGAATAGATTGACAGATAGATAGATACAGGCCGAAAATAACAAACCTACATGTACACACACACGCATATACATACGTACACACGCACAGGGCATGCATGCATGCGTACATTCATACCTACATGCATGCATGCAGGGCGGGTGACAAGACTAGTGTGACCACATATTGAAGCTTCCATGCGGCAATGCGTACGAAAACAGCAGGTTTGCAGCGTCGTGCTCAAGGGCAAAAGTGTTGCAATGTTGGAATCTATAGACCTGAGAGATTGACGCTTTGGGCTTGCAACAACTTATACAGTGGAGTTTAGTTTAGGGCCTAGCTGGTCTTTACAGGCCCCAGTGTTGCGGCCTCGGATTTCCGGAGCCGACCTTGCCATGTTGACGAGGGGCCCCCCCTACTATAGACCCTAGACTGTTGCGTTAATTTCTTCTGCTAAGGACCCCGAAGCCAACTGCTCCGGGCTTTTATAAAGTGCTGGAGAAGGTGCCTTGTCTTTTTTTGCGTACTTGTCAAATATTATGTGGGCCTGCAGAGCGGGACAAGACGTGCTGCAAAAAAGCCGCACCCGTAACTTCAACCCCGCCTAACACCCCACAAAACTTCATCTCTAAATCCTCAGCTTGAAATCCTCACGCCGGGGCCTCAACCCGAACAAAAACGTTTTGACGGGCCTGGCCTGGCGCTGGGACGTGCCCGAGTCGTCCGTGCACTGAGCGGCTCATCCCTGATCATCTGCCTGAACCTATATACAAGGACCTTCCCTTTCTCCTTGAAGCTCTTGGTCTGAAGAGTTTTGGGTTTAGGGTTTAGGGTTTTGGGTTTAGGGTTTTAGCGTTTAGGGTTTAGGAGTAATCAGAGTTTGATTGATGCCTGGCATTCTTTGAAACGGCCCTCGAGATGAGAACCTTAATTGCGAAACTGTGATAAGAGGACTCGTCGGAACTTCTCTTCGTTTAGGTTCAGGCAGCCATGGCAAATGCCCAGACTTTGGGGCAGCGATGGGTGGTGTTGCTGAAATCTACACCCTCCTAGGATCGCTTGCTGGCTTGGGGTGTGAGCCCTAAACCCGGCGGGTTAGGGTTTACAGTAGAAGCCAGAAAGTTGGAATATGATTATCGTAACCCCTTTAAGTTTAAATTATAGGGGATCCTACCATGAAACCATATTCCAACTTTCTGGAGTCCCCTGTAAGGCTTAGGGAACCGAATTGCTAGAATTCAAAGCTTCGGGGTCTCATCCTTTGGGGTGCGAGGCTTCCGTTTGCGTTTGTGGTGTCTTGTCTTCCTTTGACAGGGTTGTGGTTTCTGGAGGCTCTTAGAGAGATCTATGAACAGGTACTTCCACAGGGCCAAAAGCTTCCCGAAGTGCCCCCTGTAGGGCTTGGGGTTGGGACTTTAGGGCTTTAGGTTGGGCACTGCCCCCGCTCTGTAACAGTCTATGTTCGGGCTGTTAGGGTCGTATGAAAGGCTATACATAAATATCCATCATAAATTCTAGAGTTGGGACAGCAGTACCCAAGCTTTATTTATAGGGTTTGGGTTTTTAGAAGGGCTTCAGGTCTCCAGCTTACCGGTCTGTTCCTTCGGATCACATGGCATGCCAGCTTCATGGTGGTGCGGCTGGCCACAAAAGGGCGCAAGAGAGACATACGTGCATGCACGCATACAAAGTTACATGCATACATGCATAAATCCATACATACATGCGTACATGCATGTATCATAGGTGATTCACACACATAGCACGCGCGGCCACACACACATGCACAGTTAGAATTTCTAAATACAAGTTTGCATAGAGTCTGATCAGAACAAAAAAAGTGTATGTGTATATGTATGATTATACATATGTATATATATATATATGTATGCAGACTTATAATATATATATATATATATATACATGACCCCTATGCCGCAATACACAGTCAATATGCAACAACACAGCGACCCGAGATTCCATGCAGCCTGTGTGAGCTGCTGGTTCGAGCTCGCTGGTGGGGGAGGGGAAGGGTGCAGTCATCAACGCATAGCAGCCCTTGGACCCATATCGTCAGTTTTGTTACTCCTACCATGAATAGCATTACTGCTGTTCTCGTTACTGCTGATGACACTATGATGGGCATGTGTGCTGTTGCTGTTGCTGCTGTTGTTGTTGTTGTCCTTGTTGTTGTCCTTGTTGTTGTCCTTGTCGTTGTCCTTGTTGTTGTTGTTGTTGTTGTTACCGATATCATTATCTTTGTCTCGATTCTTGCTCGCAGCTGTCATCATACCCCTGCAAGTCTCAAGCAGGCGAGCCCAGCGGCCTTGACAATTGCAACAGGGAGCTGGGTACAAGGACTGAAGGTCACAATAAGGGCATATCTATGCGCTCAGACCTCGCGCTCCTAGACCGAAAAACCATAAACAGGGTTGGACACGGCTCATGACCCCCTCGGCTGAGAATACTCCCTTCCCCCAAAGGCCGTAGAAATTGGAATGAAAAGCTAACATCGAAACCGCACGGTTTGCTAAACTTTCAAACACATGCTGCATCCCCTGAAAGCGTTATACCCTGAAGCCGACAGGTTGATAAAATGATAGGAACCTGCAAAGCATGAAGGTTGGATGTTGCAGACATAAAGATATGAAGGGGTCTAGGAACTATGACTATCTCATTTAGCGGTCGTTGTAGAAAGGGTCCTGCTCTGCTCATTTCACTTAGGATTCTATATGACGGTCCCCTATTCTCTAGGTTCAACCTCACCTTAACCCTAAACCATCAAGCGGTAAACACCAAACGCTGAATGCTAAACCCTCACGGCTTGTCGAAATTTGCCGCTTGAAGGGTTGACAGGTTGAAATGTTAAGGGCGTGGCATTCTGTGTCCGAGAATTTTATGCCCGTGGCTTCAATTTTGCCAGATGCCTTGCTATACTCTTACGAACATGGCAAGATGCACTTGACTGACTGGGCCCAGCACAGAAAAGATGAAGCAAGTTACATTATATCCTGAAGTGGGTGAAAAGTAAGGCTTCGATCGGACAGCGACGATGTGGCCTGAATCCTAAGCCTAAGCCCGAAATCCTAAGCCCTAAACCCTAAACCGTGTGCTTTTGCTCGAAGGCCTTGCTGCGTTGCAAAGGTGAAACTGGAAGGAAAATTGGCGGGCTTCAGAGAAACGATCGGGTTAACGGTTTCGGGGTTTGGGGTTTAGGGGATCCTTTATTGAGGGAATGCTGTGGAAATTCGATAAAGGCCCGAATGCCACACGCTAGTTCAGGGTGTTATCGACATGTAAGCAAGCCTCACATGTTCGTTGCTGAGGAGTTTCAAGCACCGCCAGCGCCAAACACTGTCATCACCAGGTCTCAACCCTCATGGTAAGACCTCATTATCATCATCGTCCCTCTGCATTGTACTACTAATCGTCGTCGGCGTCCTAACCGTTATCATCATCATCATCATCATCATAGTAATCATCCTAGCCCCAGTCGTCATCATCGTCAGTCCCAGTTCATCATCATCATCATCATGGTAGTAGTCATCGTCGCTATCGTACTCGAAATAGGTTTTGACATCAGCTTGAACCAGCACTCTGAACAGCATCTGCCTGCAGTACGGGTTTGTGTTTATCCTCGATGTTCCGAAGGACGGACGACCGGTGCCACCATCGCCTGTTCGTTCGCAAGTACCACTCCTCCAGGTCCTGAGAAAAGGACACCTGTTCGAAGACCTCGTCGGGCCAGTTGGGCTTGATGTGTTCTGTGATGTACTCTGCCATAGACTTTGGTATGCCTTTATACTGCCACCAGCCATCTTTAAAGGTCACGAAGTAAGCGTCATTTCCGAGGGTCACAGATGCCACCCGATTGTGGTCCTCGTTCCCGGATCGAGCCCGTCCTGTGACAGCGTCTTGGAGCTCAAGGGGAATGTTGCGGAAGTAGTAGGCACCGCTTTTGAGCACGACGAACGTAGCCCCCTTGGGGCCAAAGCTGACGAACTCCGTGGCATGCTGCTCGACCAGCTCATTTAGTGTTGGATCCTTGATGTCCCAATAATACCGCCGATCAGGGAATTTTAGAAAACATTGGCCTTCGGGCCCGAAGCTGGCAGTTTGCGCCACGGTGCTGTTGCCAAATGCCTTCCGACGTGTAAGAACATCAGAAGCCTGTCCCCCGCTCCAGTGCTGGCCCGATTCTGAGCTGACGTAGTACTGGTTTGCGTCGACACCAAAGACGACATCTTTGAGAAAGGCCTTCAGCCCCACTCTTCCCACATGCCTGCCGTGTGGTTCGCGCTTGCCCCGGATACATCCGATGCCCACAGCCGGCTGCAAAGACGGCGGCCCACACACGAAAGTGCGGCCGATGATTGCAGTTGCCAAGGCAACATGAAGCAGCCGCACAAAGCCAAGGCGCTGCGGGCTAAGTTCGGCATGCTGACAAAAACGAGGCATTGTATGAGGACACCTGAACACACTGAGCAAATGGGCTGCGCGTCAATGAGGAGCAATCGCCACGAAGAACTCACGATTGTAGTTAAAGCGAATGCTCTGGCTCAAACTCTAGACTCTAGACATAGGCCCTACAAGATCCGAAAGCGACTGAAGCAGGACCCCAAAGCGCATGCAGGATCTGAAAGTTGCGTTTCATGTCCTAGGGCCTTAGGACGGCTCAACGAAGCATTGAAGCTAGCTTGCCCATATGTCTTGGTTGGTAGAGCTACCCTCAGGGTCCTAGATACTGTTATTGGGGATACTTCCCAAAATCATACTAGTAATTCCGACCACAGAAACCCTAAATTCTACTATATGGGTACTCAGGACCCTTAAACCCTACTTGGATTGGCAGGGGACTTAGTAAGTCGTTTAGAAGTAGGGTTATAATTGGGGTAACTCCATTTAGGGTACTTATAACTCTACTTATTATAACCTACTTACTAAGTCCCCTGCCCCTCCACGTAAACCCCGATACTTCCCTTATAGAAACCCTTAAAGAGACCCGTAAAGGAGGCACTTAGGACCATTTGGGTTAGAGGTCGGAGGTACAGTACCCAGAGACTCCAACATCCCTTTACTAAGGAATATACCTAAAATTTATAGCTAAGAGGATCCCCATATGAGTTTAAGGTATATTCTTTAAGCAAGGGATATTGGCGTCTCTGGGTGGTGGCTGAATTGGAGCTCTCAGGCTTCGACGTTCGTATAGAATACACCAAAACCGTTAAGCCATGAGCGGTCGCGCTAACCTTTTACTCAGAGGGCTTGGGCACAATAGTCAGCGGTATATAGTACACAACATGATGACTGTACACGACCATACAAACTCCTACGCAAGCTGCGATGCAAAACTACACCCCCCTCACCTAAAGGCACGGTCACTGCATTCAAAAACACAACATACCTTCGCCTGCAGGTGGAAGAGCGCTTCGGCTCGGAGTTTGACGATCGGCGTGGAGTTGCCTCCCGCGTCATCAGTTCAGCAAAAGTACATGTGACTATCGTGTGCCTCGAGGAAGGGTGCGAAAAACTGCATGCAAGCTTTTCTTCAAATGCAAGACGCTGGTTTCAGCGTGGAGCAAGGACGATAGGAGTTCGCCGCACAGCCACTTGAAAAATATCACAGGCCGGGTGAACATCCCTCTTGCTCGAAAGAATCAGACTACTGGGTCGGCTTATCAGTTCCAACGCCATCCGCGATTGCGCCACTCACGCCAGTCCTGGTTGTCCCAGTTCTGGCCGCGCCATGATCCCCAGGATGACGAAGACCAATTCTGCCACCAGGATTGATTATCCCAGTCCCAGTCGCGGTTGGTGCGATCGGCGGCCTCGGCGTTAGCCGGGCTTTTGCCTTTTCCCTTCTCTGCTGCTCGGGCATATGTAGAGCCCTTGCCACCACCTGGCGGATGCTGCTGGGCATACTTCGGCTGGGCAGCACGACTTTGATTGGCCTTTTTGATGGTTTCATCAACCGTCTCCACCATGAAGGGTAGGTCCTTTGCCAAAACGGTCTGTAGGTCCGCACCCACTGCAGCGGGATCGTAGTTGAGAAGATCCACCTTGCCGTGGCCAAAAGTCTGTAGACGGATGCCCCCCTTTTGCCTGGCGATGTTGTGAGCGAAATCTTGGAACGAAAGGATGGCTCCGTACCAAGTAAATGCTACTGGCGTATCCTCCGGCGTGGACGTTAGTCCCGCTGCGCACAACTTACCGCCAATGCCATCGTCTCCGGTAAAGAAAACGATACGACACTCTGGAACCTCGTCCGTGCGGATCTGGTGCGTGGTACTCGCCGCTCTGGAGGATCCAATAGCCAGCATGCGTTGCGATCGAGTGCGGCCAGGGTTCGGAAGGTAGGCGAAGCAGAGGCAGTCGAGGGCACGGATCGTTCTGCGTGTGTATCCCTCTTTGGCCATTGAAATTGCGTATTCATTGTCATGATTGAACCTCGCTACGCAATCAGTGTAGCCCTTTTTCACGGCTCTCTGCTTTGCCACTTTGGCTTTCCGAATAACCTCGCCTTCTAAGGAGTTCATGCCACGGCCGGCGACATCTTTCGATGCGCTTTGAAGGCTTGGCCTCACTCCCACTCGTTCAGCGGCATCACCCATCTCCTGAAGCAGAGCTTCACGCCCACGTGCCAACAGCGTCCGTCTGCCCTGTGCCTTCAATTGACCTGGTCGAACTGGCCCTCCGCATTGAGAGCAAATCCTTTGGCCTTGAAGACACTCAGCTTTGCAGTGGTAGCATTTGATTTTCTCCAAAAACGCGGCGGATGGCTTGGTCTCACTACCAGCATAAAGTACTGGTTCTGGCCTTCCCACCGGCTCCTGGATTGCTTCAACTGGTGTACCCTCAGCATCCAGCGTCACCGTTGTCGCCATTCCGTCACCGATGTACACAGTCCTGATTGGAGGACCCGGCTGTGCAATGATGGTGCCTGGTTCAACAAGCGGCCTCTCCTCTACGGAGGGCATTTGCTCATCATCAGGAGCTTCATCGTCGTCAGCCTTTGCAGGGGCATCGGTGATAGCCAACGATCCCTCAAGCACATCAGCAACATCTGGAATGGGCGGTAGGGATGTTTCCTCAGCTGGAAGGGTACCATGTTCTTCATCAATAGGCGGTGCGAAATTGTCCTGAGTCGTCTCCTCGGCCTCGGGTTCATCAAGAACGATATCGATGCCGGCCTCAGCGTTAGCTGGGCTTTCTCCCTGCTCTTCATCAGGAGGTACAGCGCCTCCTGCACGGGACCAGAGTACGACATCGCGTTGAGTATCGTTGATGAACAGGATTGTTGAGCCGGGCACTGCTTCGGAACACAATATGCCATCAGATTCCGTAACGAATAGATCGCAAGCAGCTTCGAGGACCTCCCGGGTGTCAAAGACGATCTCAATTGGTGCGCTTGCACGGAGTCCTGAACGTGCCTTCTGCTCTTCGAGCGGCAGCGGCGCAAAATAACAATGCGCCTTCTCAGAACCCCCAAAACCCGGCAACAAACGATCTTCCAGAATCGCATACGCCGCATCATGTGTTGTGCGGTGATAGAGCCTGGGCGGCGCCTTGTCAATCGGGATCAACGGCCTGCCCTCTCGGGCGGCATTAGCCAGCTCTTCAGAACGCTGCAGCGTAAGATATGCCTTTGCAATAGAGGCATTGTCGAGCTGCAGATTGCTGGAGTGGCCTTGCGTACAACCGACGTAGACCGGAAAAGCCGGTTGCCCAATTGCATCGGCAGCACTGTCCATTGGTCCGCGAAACATAAGGCGCTGTTTGTTGTCGGTGGCGATCATGTCGAGGAGGCTTCCTAAACCAATGTTGCTTCCAGGTCTGCATCGATTAGCAACCTCAAGCACTTCCATGGCTAGTACCCATGGCCCGCTCCACGATCGCAGTTTAAATTGATTACCCTTGTTTTCGAAGTTTCCTCTGATAAGTCCAGTGACGAATGTGACCATTTTGTGATCACATCTCGGGTAGTGTAGGCCTGGCGTCATGTCTTTTTGGAACACTTCGATGTACTGGTCGGCCTCCTCTTGCGAGGGGCATTCGTTCCAGTAATCATACAGGGTAATGCCAGTCATCTCGGCGAAATCATAGGTGTCGTTCATGAACCTCATTCCGCGCGATCCCTGCACTGCGAGCTTGGTCAATCGCTGCTTGTCGGCCTCAGCCTTTGCCAGGCGAGCTCTTTTTGCAGCGTGCTCGGTGCCAGAGTCGCCAGACAGAATGCCTCCACCATAAATGGATGCGTCGATCGGCATTGGTCGAATATCGCCAGAAGACGAAGCTGCAGTACTCGCCGGGGTAACGGCCTCCACCTTAGGTGGGGCTTTGTTCCATTCCGGCGAATTGATCTCCTCTTCTGTTGCGAAAACACCGGGCGCGACGCTGATGACATTCTGAATCTTCATCTCCTTGAGGAAGTCGGGGACCTCAGGCGCAGGCAGTTCGGCGTGACTTTCGTCACGCTTCTCCTCCCAGTATGCGCCGTCCCACGGATCCTCCTCCGTTGGCTCCGCTTTGACTTGCTTGCTTCTTGTCATCCTCGCAAGAGCCGCTTGCAGGACATGGTTATCCACTGCGTAGCGACCACGGGAATCAAAATAATTTTCAGCAAGCAGTGATTGGAAGGCGGTTTCGCCCATTTTCGCTATTGCTCTGGAGGCGTAGCGCTCGGCGATCTCGATCTGCATGATGTGGGCTAAACCCGAAACCATCTTGCGGCGGGATTCGCTGTCCTCGCGGAAATGGACGTTGTCATTGTAGAGTGCCAAGTCTCCAAGGAAGGGGTGGATGTCACAGGCGGCGAGTCCTCTACGGACCGCTTCGTCTTTGAATCGCGCAATGCATTCATCGAACTGCTTTGGCAACCCGTAGACGAAGCTGCGAATTCCTGTGCAATCACAATGGACCCCACATATGGAGAACGGCGCTGCAGGTCTGCAAGCGCTTCAAGGTTTTGGCAAACTCTCCGACAGATCTTTTGCCAATCTCCGCGGGCCTCTATGGGCGATTGATGGTCCCACCACGTCGGGACGCCGGGGCTGCAAAATATCCCGTATCTGCCGACGATCTCATTCGCCATCCAGACAATCTGCACGTCCACCAGCAACTCTTGGTCGCCAGAGTAGCGCAGAGCCGTCTGGTCACAGAGGATCTGAGCCCTCTCCCGAAGTTCGGACAATGTTTTGCCCCACAGGGGTTCGTAAATTATCTCCCTGTATTGCAGATAGACCCCCGAGCTCGCTGCCTTCAAATCCGAGGAAAGGTCTGTCCTCGTTCTCTTGCCAGCAACGAAAACAGTCGTAGAGTCGGAGAGGAGGATGAGCACCCGCTTTCGGCCTCGATTTTCATCGGGCTTTAGCTGCGACATGCCAGACTGCGTCAGTGCTGCCACTCGGTTGAGCCCAGGATATCGATCCGTTTCAAAGCAGTTGTGAGCAGCCACTTGCACCGGCATGTACTGAAAAAGTGCTCGCAACTCTCCTTCGTCAATCGACTCTTGGAAGCCTATCGACTCGTGACTGATGACGGCCGCCCAAAGCTGGCGGCCCCAAAAATCGGCCAACTGCTCTTCGTAGGTCGCCATCGCTCTTCTACTCTCAGCTGCTACCACGGGACTAGGACCCGGCCTCAGCGTTAGCTGGGCTTTAGTTGTACAGTAAAGCGATGACAAAGCTGCGCATGCCAATCCTTCATGTACCTTAGGTCCATCATTGTCCTTAGTAGTATGCACTTGCCAATCAGCATGCAATGCCGAAACCTTGGTTTTCGATGTCCTTAGTCGTCCACAGTCCTGGGTAGCTTCGAGCAGCAGCCGCTTCAATCGAAAAGACGATGCAAAGATCAGCGACCCGCTCTTGTGTTTCTCAAGACCGAAATCGTGTGCCAACTTAACAACAGCAGGCATACACCACATCTCGTTGTTAGCTGAAGCTTCCAACAGCAGGTGGGGCCTAAGACGTTTGGTTAATCGGCACAACGACATCAACGATTTCAGACATTTGTTCCATTCGTGGTCCGGCAGCGATGCAAAGTAGAGAATCGGTTTAGTGCTTCCCCCCTCGTCGCAGAGGGCACGAAGATTGTTAGCGATTTTTGACATAGCTTTCGGATTCATGGTTTCAAGTTTGTTCGGGACAGGGATAACACGACAGGAATCATTTCCTGACAAGGTGGTTTCACTAGCGTTCCCAAAGTCAAGCAAAACCCTGCAAAAGTCCATCGGCCTCGGCGCGAGCCGGGCGTCTGCAGGAGCGGCCGCCGCAGACCCGAGCCTAAAGCCGTGTTTGTTGAGGGTTTCAAGATCAGTTGTGGAAAGCTTGGGAAAACCACGAGAGGTATACGCGGTGATAGAAAAACGTTTTCCGGTATAAGGCAACACGCAGTGTTTCTTGGCTGGGTCAAAGACAAAAGGTTTGCAATGGGTGTCATGCACATCCCCTTTGATGGAACGTCCTTGAGCGTCTTTCTGGAACTGCGCCTTAGTATCCGAAACAGTCTGATCTTCAACCCACAATCCACCTCCTTTGTGGTCACCAAAGCTAACCATCAGGTTCTTAGAACCCTTTAAGTTATGGGAATCAGCATGAACCTTTGCCATGTTGTCCTTGCTAATCACCACTGAGGTCCATGTGAAACCTGAGTCGGGAGAATGAGCTTTCACGAACTCATTCAAGTACCTGGCAACTGCGGGATACCTAGTGGTGCTTCTGGTAACACCTTGCATTCCACCGTGTGTCCAAGTTCCGTACACTTGATAATAGCCTTGTTTCTTTGATGCAATGCGAGGTCGCTTGGATTTCTTAGCTGTATGATTTGATGCAATCTCTTCACACAACCTTTCCAAAGCATCACAGCCATACTCCTTCAGGCGGGAAAGTTCTGAAGCAACCATCTCAACCTCCTGAATGGCAGCAGCTGCTTTAGCACGTTTGCCTTGAACCTCGTGTGGTGTAGGAGAGCGGCCTGGCTTTTCAGCCGGCTTCGCATTCTGCGCATCAGGTACATGATTGATGAGCCTAAGCGCGTGTTCCCACTTACCACGTTCAGCAAACGGTTTTGTGAAGATGTCTGCGACCTGTTCTTTGGTATCAACATTGATCATGTTGAAATGGCCCTTTTCGAACTGTTGCTTCATCCATGCAAACGAAAGTCGTTGCGTCCTATCGGTGTGACGAAGCTTTTCACTGTCACCCTTCGCAATGATGGTGATTGTAGCTTGGTTATCTTCTAAGAACTGAACCTGAAACTTTTCAGAAAGATGAACGTCCAAGCCATTTATATCCGCGACAGAGCGTCCTTCATGACTGAGTTCACCATACCTGATTTCATCAAGCTCCGGGTCAATCCTTGCAACGATTGTTTCCGTGACTTTAGGTGATTCCGCCGGCGGCCTGGTCTTTCGACCGGCTGCATTAGCGGTAACCTCTCCCCAAAGGTAACACCACAAGCTTAAGCTAGGCAGGCCTTGTGCTCTGATGCCGTGATTCGCTGAAACTACTTCACTTTCGGTGCTAGACGTCGTGATGCTGGTCTGTTTCTTTGAAAAAGCGTTCAACGGGTAGTAAGTGTTGGGCCCAACCAAGAACAGTGCGCATCCTGATGTGGATTTGGAATCAAATTCTCCTGCCCAATCGGCGTCACAGAAGAGCCACAACTTACAGTCCGAAATCTTATCGCCAATAAAACCCTGCATCGTGATGTCCAAGCTCGAATTAATGTAGCAGATCAGCCGATGTAAACCGACATCGCAGTCTCTTGACCACTTCGTGACCCTAGAAGCGAGCGACTGGGTACACCGAAGTAAGTCCCACCTTGCCATTCTTGCTGCAAACAATACCTTCATGAGGACCCGACTGGCAATCGGTTGCAACCTCCCCTGGGGTTCGTTGCCTTCCACAGGTTTGGCTACTCTGTTCTCATGAAACGGCGTAGCTGCAAACTTCAGGGAATCACGTGAAACTTTAGCTAATTCACAGTACTTGTCGACACAGGAGACCAGGAAGTCCTTCATGTCATACGTCACAACGTTGACAGGCTTAGTCATAGCGGGGACGGGTTCCTTGATGATCGTATCAGTGCTCTTAAATCTAGACTGCTTAGCTTCGCGCTTAGCGTCTGATTTGCTTCTCATCGGCCTGCCCTTTCGGGCGGCAGCAGCGAGCTTAAAGTCGTCTGCCGTCGTTGGCATGATAGAGAAGATTGTTTTGCCCGTCCACCACTCGTTTCGCCTAGCAGGGCCCCCCTGATTGGAATCATCCTGTATCTGATCTCCATTCTCAAACTCTGTTATGCGTTCAGTTCCCAGAGTGGGAAACTGTCTCATGTCGTCTTCACTTGGTACGTACAAACGCTTTCTGGGGTACCTGTGATGTCTGATTGCAAGCGCAGCATCCGGATCAACCTCCCAATAATCTTCTGTTCTACTCGGCCTGGAGTTTCCTCCGGCTGCTGGTGCTGCAATTTTCTTGTCGAAGACATAAGCAAAAGGATGTGCGCTGCGGTCAAGCATAACACCGTTCTGCTCTCGATGATTGCAACCAAAGTATCTCCCAAAAGGTTCCGAAGGATCCATATCCAAAACCTTCCCAATCCCCTCCCATCCCTTAGCAAGATTGTCCTTTGGTCCTGCCATTTTGAAATCGTCGACGTAGACGACGAGGAGGAGATCTAATTCCGGATGGTAAAAGATACTTTGCCATATATCTGGAAGAACCGGGATCCACCCTATGCTCTTCAACTGAGCAGTGCAGTGTCGTTCCCAGATGCCGCCGCTGTCAGGATGTCCATACAAAGCGAGTCTGAGAGGACAAACTGGGTCGCGAAAGTTGCGCCATTCGGGCGGTCGACGATTCTTGGGAAGTCGAACCCAAGTCGCAATCCCTTTGAACAAAGCTTGAGTATACGCTTGTCGAGCATCAGCTTGCTGTTTTGCATAGCCTGGTTGGCTTCCGAACACATCGATGATTTTACCCGCTTCCATACTTGCAGGGCTAGAACCCAGTTCGGCGAAGATCGCGTGATCCGCATTTTCATCTCGAACCTGGTTCCCCTGGAACACAGAGCGTCCCTTGTAGTACTTAAGCGGATTACCATCCTGCAACTCGGAACCCTTAAGGCTGCAAATCTCGAACACGTTCCCGAAGTGAGCCTTTTCGCCTTTTGCCTTGGTTTCAGACAAGACGTCGTCGTACTCACGAACCTGTTTCTCAAGCCAACACCCTTTATCAAGAAGTTTCTTCCATTCTTTGTCCATAGCAGCCTGAGCCTCAGGGTTTCTGGCAACATCATTCTGATTGATAAGCTTGGCAACCACAGCGAAAAGATCCTCGCAAGTTTCCTCAAGCTTATCCAGAAATAAACCGTGCAACCTCTTCCCATCCTCAGGCGTCCTCGGTCGATGAGGTTCTCGATGTCCAAGGAGAACAGGCATAGCGGGAGCTTCTTTCTCTCGTTCTTCTTTTAATCTAGCTTCCTCCCGCGCAACCTTCTTCTCCCATCGTTCGATTTCCTCTTTTCGTTGTTGTGCGGAATACATGTGCCAGAATTCAGACGGGACATCAGGAGGTCTTTTGGAGCCTTTCTTGTTCCTCACGAGTCTAACCCCATCCCAATTGTAACCAGCAGGAACCGGTCTACCATCAGGATATTTCGTGGGATCAAACAGATCACCTTTGGAACTAGATGATGGCTCACTGGGCTTAGGCGCGGCCTCACCTTTCGGTGGGCTTTGATCGTCATCGGGTTCGGGTTCGGATAAGCCGATTTCATCAAGAAGTTCGCCTGCCTCACGAAGTCCCCGTTCCTTTTCTTCATCTGAAGCATGAATGTTCTGATCATCCAACAGTGGAACCTCGTGTGCCTCGCGATCCTTGATCCTTCCCGATTGAAGTGGGAACTCAAAACTTCCCTCAATCAACTCAACGCGCTTAGCCCTGATGACCTTGAGGTTTCCGTCCTCAATGGCAAACTGTGCGTCTTTCACGGGTGCAATCAAATACTCCTTCTTCCAAACAAACCCTGGTTGGATATGGTATCCCAGGAAGATCCCTTCAACCCCAGTTGACGAAAACTTGGAAGTCTCCGGAACATTCTGTTTAGGGTTATGCCAATACAAGACCTTAGCTCCGAAAGGAACAATCAATCCCGCAAAGGACTCCCCAAAGCGTGCCTCCCATGGGATTTCACCAGTATCCACTCGTTTTGTGAGATTGAGCGCAATGGAGTGGTGCTGAGCTGCTAAAGGCCAAAACCGTTCTGGAAGACCGGCTTGCTCCAAGTTCGAGCGCGTACCCTCTAGTACGGTGCGGATTTCCCGTTCGATGACGGCCTTAGTTTCATCCACGTACTCTCTAGAGGTGTTGTGCCTACATCGGAGTTCCTTCACAGCTGCTCCCAACTCCGGCGCGTTGTCAGAGTAAATAACCCCAACTTCGTCTTGCGTACCGAAAAAGTGCAGAAGGTCCTCATGCACTTGTTCCGATGATTTTGTTGCGCTAGGATACACATACCTAAATTGCGAAAACACATCTTTGATAACAAGCGCCACCCTCTCATCCTGAAATCCAAAGTCCCTCAGATCTCTTGTCACGAGATGATCAATGGTAACATGATCCCCATACTTTTCACTGTGTATGGTCGAAGACCCCCCCTTTCTTCGAGCTTGGGGAGATAGCATCTTCGCCTTTTGGCACACTTTGCAGAATGGGTTCTTAGGACGATGGCAGAATTGATGATGGATGCTTTCGGCCTCGGCGCGAAGCCGGGCTTCTTGCGAGATTTCCTTTCCCTCATCTTCTTCCTTGTCACTATCGGGCTCGATTAAGGGGTCGTCCTCGGGTCTTTTGAAAGCAGTAATCGACAGAATTGGCGATCCATCAATCTTTTGATTTTTAACCCTTAGACTTCTGATGTCAACAGAATCCTCAATCTTGCTCCAAGCAGAGTCCTTGTAGATCCAAGTGGTCCTTAGCACGAACCTTGGATGACGAGGTGCAGGTACTCGCAAAGCCTTTGGCCGATGACCAATAATGATCTTTGATGCGGCAATTTCACTGCTAGTGATCCAACCTGGCTTGGCTAAATCTTTAGGCTTGATTGCAATTGGCGGTGCAGAATTGATTGCTTCTTCTATCTCGGAGTCGCTGTGGACGACTCTTTCATCCCCGGCCGGTCCTCTCGGACGGCTTTCTACTGGAAACCCGAAGACTCGTCCTCCGCAGGTGCCGCCAGTTCAACCTTGACTGTACCGGCGTTAAACACCTGAGTTCCAGCAGATTTCTGGGAATCATCAGCGCTTGCTGGGCTCGCTACCGAGTCATCATTTGAGATCACTGGGACTCTACCCTTCATCTTACACTTGATGACTTTACCATCGGGAGCTATAAAGTATGGAACCTTGCCCGCAGGCCAATGGAAATCATATCCATCGTCCATGCATCTTCTCCCAACAGAACAAACCGGTGGCGTGCTTTCCAGTAGATAGCACTCAATGTTTTGCTTCAGTTCAGGCATCGGGATGTTGGTTGACTTGATTCCCTGAACTGGACCATTAGCTGTAATCAAGTTGACCGGCCTACTAGCGTTTTCGATGGGAGCCTCTGGGTAGTAGATAGAGTGATCGTGCCTACTGATCAGATCTTCTTCACTGCCAGTATCGGCGAGGAATTCTAATCCCGCATTAAAGCTAGAGCATGCTGTTCTTTCCACGCTAGAACACAGCTCGCACTTCAACACTGCAACTGGGATCTCACCCTCTTCGCAGTCATCTGTGCACTCGTACTCACAGTGGCTTTCAATCCCATTGAGCATACAGGACATGATCCTGGCAAGCTCGTTCGCTGTTCTTATGGCCGTGCTTAGGTCCTGAACTGGAGGCTTTGGGCAGCTTTCAGCATCCAAGTAACAAACTTCGAAAGTTCGCGGTTTGGTCCTATGCTTCTTACCCTTACCATCCAATGGAATCTCCCGAATGCTTGGCTTCTCCTTGAACCTTAATTTCTTGAACGTTCCTGAAGCATCACCCTTAACGCCTTGCCCATTGGGCACAGCTGCCAGCGCATACGAAATGCAACAAGCTGCCGTGCGTCCGCCAGACTTTTCCTTGCTCTTGGACCTGCCCCTTTGTTTCTTTTCCTTCTTTGCTTTAGGATCCGGGGTCGGACTCCTAGGCTTTTCATCGTTCTTCGCAGGGGCGGCCTGCTCAGTAGGAGCGGCGTCAGTTGGATTGGGCTTATCTTGATGCAGGAACCTACAGTCTTTGCCTTTGTTGCACTTGCCTTTCTTCCAAAAGGTGCAAATCGCGTTGATCTTCTTTTGAGGCGTTCGATGAGGACTTGGGGATCTTGACTTTGGTTTGTGGAGAAACTTACACTTGTCGCCTCTTGTGCATTTTCCTTTCTGGAAGTCGTAACAAACCTGTTGTGTTTTGGGACTCTGAGATCTAGGCGGTGTTCGTTGGCTCGATCCTTTGCTGCTTGTTCTGGATTTTGAGCTACTTCGGGACATGCTTCTTCCACGGCCTCCTCGTGAAGAGGGGCGACGTTCAGATCCGTACGCTGGGGCCCCGTATCTATCGCCATGCGACTTAGCGATGCGGTCACGGTTCTTACGCATCCGTTCTCTAGTTAGATGCTCCCTAATGGCATTGACGAGGAATTCATACGTGTGTACGGGGTTTCCTTCCTTTGCCCTGTCGTACAGCTGAAGATCGTACTTGATGTGGTGGGATTTCCGAATTTCCCTCAGCAAAATGTCCCTCAAGGTAACTTCATCCGGAACATGACTCATTCCAGCAATCACCGACTCGAAGTTGTAAAGGAAGGTAGCCAAGTCGTCCCCAACCAACTTCACTTTTAAAAGGTCTTCTACGCTATAGAGGCTTCCGACTTCTTCATTAGTCTTAAAGTGTTGATGAAACATCCACAATACTTGTCTTCCCCTGACGGCACGTCCTCCTGTGGCCTCTGTTTCTTTGAAGTTTAGGACTTGCCTTGAAATCTCTCCTCTAGCGACTCTGGTAAGTGCAGCCAACAACTTCGTGTCCAATGTTAAGAATTTCCCAGTGTCATGTAAGGACTTGAGGGTAGCCTCTTTATCATGTACTTCCTGCACCCAGCGAAATGCCTCATCCGGGCGATCGCTCGCAGCCCGCACAATCTCGCGGACCGAGATTCGCCACGATCGGTAGGTCTCTGGATTAGGGTAATCGGGAAGCTTGATACTTTCGGCTTCTTTCACCTTTGGTTTGCCCTCTTCATCTTCGGTCTTAGGGGTAAGCAAGCGTGCTGCCCTAATCAATGCCTCAGCTCCGAAATCAACATGTGGAACCCCGTCTGGATCAACAGTCGCCGGCTTACCCGTTTGGGCAGCTTTAGGAGACTTTTCCTTTTGTGGCTCTCTGTTCTCAAACCCAGGTGGTACAGAAGTTCCTTGCGGAGGTTCCTGAGCTTGCGGCGTTCTTCCGAAGATGTCCTTCATGTTCTCGGGAATCTCAAATGGATTTGAGAACGGGACAGCAGGATTAGGTCCTGGCTTCGGCGTGGCATATTGTTTGCCCGCTTCGTCCGCATTGGCTTCCATTCTTAGGGCTCGTTCTGCGGCAGCCAGTTCATCCTGCAGTCTGTCGTTTTGTGCACTCATTTCAGCGATTTCAGTAATGAAACGCCGTTCCATACTCGCTTCGGTTTCTTCAAGAACTTGTTTGAATCGCATTCCAAGAAAATCAAGATGTTGTGCTTTGTTGCGTTCGCTCTCAGCAATCAGAGTAGTTCTGAGCTTGGCGATTTCCGACTGATGTCGTTGTTGGAAAATTGATTCCAGAATGTTCATTTCATTCCTGCATGTTGCAACTTCGTTCAACAAAAACTTTTCCCTTTGGGATGCGTTGAACTCAAATTCCGCAAACTGTGCTTCGCATTCTGCCATCTTCACCTCATGAAGGCGCTCGGCCTGTTCAGCCATGCCAGCCATTCTCACAAGATTATCATGCGATTGTTGGTTCAGAATGCTTGCGTGTCTTCTTTCAGCATCTGCCTCCGTTCGCTCTATTGCCATTCTTTGTTGTTCGGCTGTTTCACCCTGGTTCACAACATTGTACAAGGTATACTGTACGTTTGAGATGTCGACCGTTGGATTTGAGACAAATGGAGATAGGGTAGGACCCACTGGACCGAAGATCCTATCAAGTGCTTGGGATCCTGAGCTCGGTGCCGTAGGGCCCGCGCCAGCTGCTGTGAGTTGTTCATCAAGCAGTCGATCTCTTGTTTCGTCGTCCATCTCGTCCGATGATACTTCGGTTGTTTCTCCCTTTTCAGTAGTGAGCAGGGAGGGCGAAGTGCTCATGTACCAGTGTGAATACCAGTGTAAGAATACCACGGAGACAAAGTCAGCGAATACGGCTGATAACCTATAGAATACACCAAAACCGTTAAGCCATGAGCGGTCGCGCTAACCTTTTACTCAGAGGGCTTGGGCACAATAGTCAGCGGTATATAGTACACAACATGATGACTGTACACGACCATACAAACTCCTACGCAAGCTGCGATGCAAAACTACAGTTCGGAATGGCACGATGGTACCTAACGCTTAGGAAACAGAGAATATAGGGCTTCTGGCTGAGAGCTTTAGCTTTAGATGGGCTTGCGGGTAGTACTAGTTGGCATATATTGGCATTTAATTTAGTGTTTTAGGGTGTAGGGTTCCCGCGGCTTGTTTCTGTCGCGCGAGGTCGGGAGGAATGGTCTAGGTGAGCCACACAGAAGCTTTGTACAAGCCTACACGATCGGGCTGCCAATGGCCAATGGCCACAAGAAATGAATCAGCGCAAGCTGCAAATTAGGCGCCGATTCGCGCCAATGCATCCCGCTAGAGAGAAGGACCTTTGCCACGCTAGTTTGGCCACGGATCCTGCACGGATGTCACAGCCAGAGATCATAAGGGAGGTTTGGCTTAGTCGTAGAATGCTCAAGCTGTTGCATTGTGCCTAGTTGCGAACGGGCGGGTCGCCGTGCTGCACAGCACACTTTCTAGCCAGATCTGTAAGAAAAAACATCGCCGTCACATTTGTCGGTCGACTCGAGTGACTTCGTTCATCTACCTCAGCAGACATCTGCTGGCCCAGCACCAGCCTTGAATGATCCTTCTTTGGGCCTGAACCCGCCCTAAACCGTAAACCCTAAATGCTAAATCTACAGATATATATATATATATATATACATATATATATAACAGTTAAACCCTCGACCCTAAACCGTGGCTCCTACCGCTGCACACAAACTTTACAGGAAACTGCTCGGTATGATTACGCAGGGCTACTCCCTAAGTAGGATCTGCCATCTGTGCTGCTCCCCAGACTGCCTTAACCAGTATCGGGTTTAGCGTGTCGGCTTTAGGATAGAGGCCAGCGAGAACCAATCCCATCTATACCCCTAATACTGGTGGTTCCCTGCTTTAATAAGGGCCCACGATTCTCCCAAATCGTGCATCCCAGAACCCCACCCCACACGCGAAGGGGAGCGGAAGAGTTCGACGCTAGGCCCTGTGTTCTAACTGAACAACACTCACAGGACCATACAACCATAAACCCTAAACCCTAAGGCTCTAAGGACTCATCTGCGGTTTTGGGGCCAAGAGACCACAATACAGTATGTGAGGCCGTTAATTCTGCCTATAGTCTCCATTGTAGTTCCTTCTTGGGGTTGCCTCATAGGATCCTAATTATATATTTGGTTAAACCAAAAAAGGGAACTACAATGGAGACTCTAGGTAGACTTTCAAACTTCGGGTGATAAACCTGCCAGAGGCCCGAGCGAGTCAACAACCAGCAGCACAATGCCAGGGCTTCGGGTCTACCGACTGAAACACTGTACTTGCTGGGCAGATTTTCCAAAACCCCAAACCCTCAATCCTGGCTTGAAGCAACTTTGAGATGTAGGTAGGAGTTTGGGGTGTGCAGCGGTTGGCTGTCGAATTGTCGGTTACAATATGAAATTTCTATAGGGTTGAACAGTTAATTAGTTCAAAGTTAGACAAGGCTCCTTTTACAGGGATCTCTACAGTAGAAGCCAGAAAGTTGGAATATCATTATCGTAACCCCTTTAAGGCAAATTATAGGGGATCCTACCATTAATCCATATTCCAACTTTCTGGAGTTCCCTGTAGGTTTTAGGCTCCTTTTACAGGGATCTCTAACACTGAAGCTCGAAATAGCCCAAAAGCCTTACATAGTGTGGTCTTTGGCCCCAAAAGCCTTAAAATATGAGTCCTTAGATCCTTAAACCCTAAGTACACCCTAAATCCTCTATCCTAAACCCCTAAACCCTAAACCCGAAAGGCTTAAAATATGAGTTCTTAGAGCCTAAGGGTAAGGTTGAGCCTACCGGGTTCCTCCAGCTCAGAGCCTCCCTCAGCATCGATAAAAAAATCAGATCTGCCACTTTCTCTTGGCGTTAAAACCTACAGGGAACTCCAGAAAGTTGGAATATGGTTTCATGGTAGGATACCCTATTGTTTACCATAGAAGGGTTTAGGATAATCATATTCCAACTTTCTGGCTTTTACCCTACATCCTCAAACGTTCAGCCGCCGACAAGCCTTAGACTTACCTTAGACTTCAATGTTGACATTCTGCAACAACAAATCATAACCTCAAAACCCTGAATACCTGCACCACGAAGCCTCTGCCCCAACCACCTACCTGGAGGCTCCATAGTAGTTCCTTTTTGGGGTTCATATATAGAATCCTATAAGGTAATCCCGAAAAGGAACTACTATGGAGCCTTTGGGTAGAGGCAAACCTTAAGCCGAGCCAACAAAACCTGACAGCCCGAAGCCCTGCAACCCAAACCATGGAAGCTCTGACCAACAGCTGAGCCCTTAAGCCTCATACCGTTGAAGGGTTTAGTAACTTAACCCTAAACCCTAAACCCTAAGCCCAAACCCTAAACCCTAAACCTCAAAGCGTTAAATCCTGATCTGAGGCCGCGGGCCTATAAACTGTAAAGGAAAGAATCCCACAACTCGTGGGGGGCCATCACCTCATAGGAGTTCCACGTTGTGGTCCAGACATTTGCATGAATAAGCACGCATGCACATACATACATATATACACACATATATATATATATGTATATTATACAGACATATATATATATATAGATACATACATACGTACATACATACATACATACACATATATATATATATAATATTATACATGTATGTAAATGTACGCATGTAATAAATCGGTGAATATATTATGTCTACGGCTGTGAACTTCAAGTTCTTTTGAAGTTTGAGGAACGAAGGCGGGCGATCCATGCTGAAGACCGTGTCATTCGGCCAAACTCTGAATCCGATAAGCACTAATGCTTCAGGGGTTTAGGGGGTGCTGTTTGGAATTGCAGGACATATCCTGAACCCTAAACCCTGAACCCTAAAGTAAAAGCCAGAAAGTTGGAATATGATTGTCCTAAACCCTTTATGGTAAAGTATAGGGTAACCTACCCTGAAACCATATTCCAACTTTCTGGAGTTCCCTTTAATCCTTCAAGACGGTAAGAGGGACCCTCAGTCGGTTCGTGTCGGGATCTTGCGAATTCAGGTCTCTAGGCTGTCGGGGCTTAGGTTTAGGGCTTATCAATAGTCTCCATTGTAGTTCCTTTTTTGGTTAACCAAGATCTCTATTATAGGATCCTCACCATAAAACTGGTTAACCAAAAAAGGGAACTACAATGGAGACTATAGGTAGGGTTTAGGGTTTTGGTAAGCCGGAGGCGTTTATTACTAGAGCAGGATTCCGTGGCATATTCTATTCTACTCTATCTTTGGTGGCGAACCCCAGCAAGTAACATCGATGAGTATTCAGGCTTCTATATATTGCGGCTTCATGTCTTTCGAATGTATGCATGTTTCAAACCGTGGATATTCGCGTCTTGGGGGTTGACTCCTCACTGCAGGCGCCCCATGTTGGTTATTTACCCAGAGAGGCCCATACCCCTTGTTTGAGGAGGGTACCTTACGTTGTATATGGCTTCTCACCCTGGTTGAAAACATACACGCACTCATTCAAAAAGGCTCTTTGGGTAGATCTAGCAACGACAAGGGACAAAGGGACAAAGGTATCCGTATGTGGGCGAAGGGTTGTCCGATTGATCCGAAACCTACAGGCACCCTTGCTAAACGCGACAGGCCACATGGGTAGTTCTCAAAATGATGGTCCCTTTTTGGGTCTTTAATATAATGCGGCACCTAATATTTAGGGTACCCAAAAAGGGACCATAATTTTGACAAGGTTTACCGGCATGTAAAACAACCCGTCATTGCTCACGAAACTCCAAACCGCGACCTCGTACAGCTGCATCCCACCCTAAACCCTAAACACCCTAGACCCACATAAATAGTGTAGTGGAACCCTTCCGTTCGATGTCCAGTTTCGGTAGGGTTTGGGCCTACAGAGTTTGTGCCTGAATAGCAAACCATGTACCGTTTTCTGATCCTGCATATGCATGGCCGCCTACACGCATGCGAGTGGCATACGTAGTCGACTGGGCTTCTCAGGCAAATCAGTGCAAAGATCTTCCAGGATTCCAAGCCCCGAGACATAAACCCAAACCCCTAAACCGTCCTGATCTCCTTCCGCTTCCTTTTGTCTGGCTTATTCCGTTTATTCAGCAGCACCTCGGTCAGCTGCATGCTCTTTAAACACTGCACCCCTTACATCTACCCTGCTTCATGAAAAATGTGCACTAAACTTTGCCTAAACTCCATAACCCCAAATCCTATAAACCCCCAAGCCACCCTCAACTCGAAGCCCCCAACCTCCAACCCCGGACTCTCAACCCTCGGCCCTTTGACCTCAACTCTACCCTTAATCTCCATAGTAGTTACTTTTTGGGATTACATTATAGGATTCTAAATATGCACCCCAAAAAGGAACTACTATGGAGCCTCTCGGTAAGCCCCCAAACTCCGATTTCAACGAACCGCCCATGCGGGCCAAGGCACGCTTTCAGGCTCGAGAGGAGACCGCTGCGCTCTCCGGCCGGAAGCTGACTAAACAGCTCCTGCGGTTTGGGGCCCATAACGGTTTAACTGAGGAACGTTTAGGATGTAATTTAGGCTAAGGGTTTAAGGTTTGGGGCCCAGAACGTTGGGAATGTTGGGAGAGCTTAGGATGCAATTAGATTTCGGTTTCAGGGCTTTCGTGGGTCCGTAAAGGCTGTGTTACTTACCTATAGTATCCATTGTAGTTCCTTTTTTGGGTTAACCAGTTTTATAGTTAGGATCCTATAATCGAGATCTTGGTTAACCAAAAAAACAACTACAATGGAGACTATAGGTAGGTTTAGGGTTGCCTGGAATACTCTGGAACAGTCCTGGATGGACGGGGCAGATTCCGATCCACCAGCAGCATGTTCAGTATATTCAGCATGGGAAACCCCTGGTAGTCGACTATAAGACTATACTATAAGTTGACTATAAATGTAGCAAATGGTATGTTGAATACTCGCATTGTCAAGTATGGAGTGTCTATACGACCATGTAGCAATCTCTACCTAGACCTCAGAGTAACCTAGGAATAAAAAGGGTGCCCTTTTTGGGTTAAAGGGGCTTATAAGGGAACCTGAACCCTAAAATAAGGGAATAAGGGCCTACTCTAGGTCCTAGCTACTGAAAAATGTGAGACGGCTCTTGTCTGAGGCTGAGAAGCTCATGGTAAGAGCTTTATAGGGATTCACGGTTGATGCTGTTGAGGCTTTAGGGTACTACGCTTTGAGTCAGGGGGTTTCGGGCTAGGGACCTGAAGGACCAAATGACCCTTTAAAGTAGGGGCCCTATACCCATATACTATGAATCCCTATATGGTATATGAACCTTAAACCCTTTTAGGGTGCATTTCGTCCTTAAGGGAGAGTGAGGGATGAAGTGAGGCTTCCGAGTCTGGGATTGAACGTTTCGGGGTTTGGCATCGCCCGAATGCACTTCCGACCACACGCTGCAATCTAGGCCCGTTCCCTTAAACTCTACGCTCCCGCCCATTTGATCCGTAGTAATTATTGTTTTCCTATAAGTATATACGTCTTTGACAAGGTATAGGTTTCTTGGGAGTATGGTGCTCGCCAACTCGTGAAACCACTGGTGCGCGAGCCTGAATCTGAGTCTTGAGGTAGGCTGCGCGGATGGACTCCGCGCGCGCATCCACCTTGGCAACATGCACTCGAGTAATGTAGGAACCTGATTTTAAAACCTTGGGCCTTTATTAGGGTTCCTTATAGAAATCCTACTATTTTGGGGTTATCGGCCCGGGTTTTCTTAATCAGGTTCCCACAGTAGATCGTTTAAGCAGCTGAGCGAATGACACCATGAACCTGCCTAACACCCTAACCGGGTGTAATTACCCTTAGGCTCCATAGCAGCTCCTTTTTGGGATTACATTATAGGATTCTACATATGCACCCCAACAAGGAACTACTATGGAGCCTCTCGGTAAGGCTTGCAAGGACTCGGCATCTACGAACTGAGGGAGTGATCCTTCAGGGCTTCACGAGGTCTTCGGAACTCTAAACCCTAAACCCCTTACTATAGTCTCCATTGTAGTTCCTTTTTGGGGTTACATTATAGGATCCTAATTATATAATTGGTTAAACTAAAAAAAGGAACTACAATGGAGACTATAGGTTAACCCCTAAATAAAGCCTAAACCCCTAAACCCTAAACCCCGATTCGCAGAAAAAACCCTCCCTCCGTCAACCTCAGAAGGAAACAAAAGCCTCTAAAAATGGCTCAAAGAGATTTCAATACTCCGCCTTTGCAAGTAGGTTCCCCCCTATATCCCAAAGAGTCCTAGGTACTGATTCGACTACAGGGGACCTGATATTTAAGCAATCTGTGACTTGTTTTGCGGTTTATTCAGGTTTAGGAAGTTTAGAGCTTTTTGTTACGCCCACTTTCCCGTACCGAAGGTTGAGGGTTTAGGGCCTCACAGTCCCCTGCAGCTACAGCCTTTCCAGCACACTGCAGTGCCCTAAGGCTCCATGTACCCTTATAGTATATACTTAGGCCTTAAAGTACCCATTTAGGGACCCCTTTAAGGCTTAAGTATCTACTCTAAAGGTACATGGAGCCTTTGCAGTGCATGCACCGAGGCCCTGGCGTTCTGTGACTCGAGCCAGCTGACCTGAAAGCTGATCGACATCCCCTCAACCCTACGACTCCAAACTAAACCCTAAAACCCAAAAATCCTAAACTCTAAACCCTAAAAATCTGCAAAACTAAACCCTAAACCCAAAGCCACAATTCAAGCCTTATTGGACTACAAGCAAACATCAGGCTCAAGTGATTCCAGGATTTCGGGCTGGTATGTCCCTCTGGCGTTTGAGGTCCTGAAGGACCAAATGACCCTTTAAAGTAGGGGCCCTATACCCATATACTATGAATCCCTATATGGTATATGAACCTTAAACCCTTTTAGGGTGCATTTCGTCCTTAAGGGTTTGGGTGCAGGGTGGAGGGGACAGAGTCTAACGTAGCGGTCTCAAAATGCGAACAAAGTTATAGTCTCCATTGTAGTTCCTTTTTTTGGCTAACCAAAATCTCTACTATAGGGTCCTAACCATAAAACTGATAACCAAAAAAGGAATTCCAATGGAGACTATAGGAAGTATTGCAGTATCGTATATTGTTATGATATTCTGTTAGACCACCAAGAAACCGTATCACCACTTATAGTCTTCATCTGCGTCGGGCCTGCAGCTTCTGATGTCAGGTCTGAGCAGTCCGGAAGTCAGGACTTCTTGCGACGGTGAGCAGGGCGTTAGGATGATAGGCACAGGCTTTACAACGCAAGGCAAAGAGCTTCGCGGTTGCAGTAGGGTCGTGTATATGGTACTATAGCTTATGTACTCTAAAGGGACTAAACTTGTAAGGGAAGTACAGCCGCAACACAGCACGGACAATCACAAACGGGGACAAGAACCAACCTCAAAGATCTTTGGCTTCCTGGATTTCTGAACATGCCACTCCCTCCCCTGAGAAGGCAAGCAACAACACTTTCCCGGGGCTCCAAACGGCCAAAAGTGTTTAGTATTTACAGTATAGACTTTGGACCCCAAAGTAGGTACTACTGGTATACTTGGAGGGTTTTTGACGTTGGAGACCTAAGCTCCGCGGAAACTGCGGGGCGTGCCATCTTCTGATCGCTGGCGAAGTCCACGTTGCTCTCAGCGGACCACTTCTGGATGAGTGCCTGCAGTTCAAGCCCTAGCAGCCTAGTTATTGCTCCATACTTGGAGGTTCGTGGTTACCCCTGAACCTCCAGGTATCCCCTTCCATCACACACATAAGCCAAGAACTCACCTTCACCCAGAACTCACATAACTCAAGAACTGTAGTAGGATGAGGGCACATGAGCATCAAGGGCTCATAGCGGTCGGTTAGGGCTTCAGGGACCCGCTACTCGAATGTCTTGCGCTAAGGACACATCTTTTAAGGCTTTTGGGCCCAAAGACCATACTACATAAGGCCTTCGGGCTATTTTGAGCCTTAGGGCCACGATCTGCATCCACGAGCTAAACCACAAATCCAACGGGACACCCCGTCAAGGCACTCCTCGACAAATGTGCCTGCTAGTAGGTCACAATTAGAGCCGAGACGGTCTGTGCGCTCTGGTCTGAGTGTTTGGGGTTCAGGCCTTCCCAAAGGGCCCTAAGTACCCATCTAGTAGAATGTAGGGTTTCTTTATCAGGAACTAATTACAAGATTTGGGGAGGTACCCCTTGTAGCAATACCTAGGACGCGTAAGCCTTCAGTGTTATACGACCCTCTGAGCCTCGACACCAGAACCGCCCGCAACACTGCATTGAGTGCCCGGAGCCCAGGCAACCCAGAAAGCTCTAAACCCAATCTCAGGGTTTAGGTTTAGGGTGCAGGATTCAGTGTTTAGGGTTCAGGTTTTAGAATTTAGGGTTCAGGGTTTAGGGCTCAGGGTTTAGGGCCTAGGGCTCAGTTTTTGCTTGTGTTTTTCAGCGCTTCTTTTCCAGCTCGCAGTTTGCTTACCGAAAATCCCCATAGGGCTCGGGGTTTAGGGTTTAGTCCCAGAGCTCAGTGTCTGAATCACGACATTCCAAAACACCTGCCTCGCCACCCTTGTGAGTGAGCGATGGGTCGGCTTTCTGCAAGCGCTTGATCATGTGGTCCTTCCCAAAGGCTCCATAGTAGTTCCTTGTTGGGATTACCTTACAGGATTCGAAATATGAACTCCAAAAAGGAACTATTATGGGGCCTGTGCGTAGCCGATTCTAAACCCAAATACCTGGTTATTGGGTGTGTTGGACCCTTAAGACACCTGGAAAATCCGACACAAAAAAAAACCGCGGAACCCTCAAAGCAGCAGTGACTTTCGCGTAAATTGAACCCATAGGGTCGGGCTTTGACCCCTGCACCTTCTAGCTTCCATGAGCCTCGGGATAGGCGGTCAGATGCGCCATTTTCCTTACTAGAAGGAAAGGAAAAACATATTGTGGCGACCTTATAAAAGACACCACAAATACATAAAAAGAAGCGACAAGCGCAAACCAAAGACAACCAAGAGCCTGAAATGATACAGTGGATATGTGCCTAGCATTTGACCCGAGGATCAGAGGAATCTCCTGACCCAGAGACTCCAATATCCCTTAATTAAGGAATATTCCCTAAATCATATAATGGATCCTACTATAATTTAAGGTATATTCCTTAATTAAGGTGTATTAGACTCCCCTAAGCCCTATAGATCCCTTATAGGAACCCTAGGTATATTCCTTGATTAAGGGGTATTAGAGTCTCTGGGGAGGGGGGTCCGATACCTCCTCAGCATGGCAAATCCTGAGAAACTTGGGGGATGAGTACCCTAGCCCGAGTTAATCGGTCTAAACCCTAAACCCTAAAACCCTAAACCCTAAACCGAGGCCCTAAACCCTCAGCCCTAAACCCTAAACCCTATTTGAGAGTTTCCGAAAATTAGGGGTACCATATTTGGGGGTCCTTACAATAAGGATCCTACTATTTAGGGTCCTATATTAGGGTCCCCTATTTTCGGAAACCCCCATTTAGTAGGCATCAGATGTGCAGAGATTAGGGCTTCTCTGTAGCTTCCCTGAGGGCTTCCCCTAATGCCTAGACCCTGACTTGCTGCACAGAAACAAAAGGGGCCTTCATAATTAGAATGGGGTTTCGGGGTCCATTATACTATATTATACTCATAATCATGAACCCCCACAAAATAATATCGGCTCGTTATTCATATACGCCCCTATATCAACATCTAAACTTGATGGGCGTCCGAGCTTTGGCTTCAGAGCTCAAGGTTCTTCAGGTTCAGGGTTTCAGGACGCAGACGATCAAGCCTAGAGCCCTCACCGAGCCCGATTCAACTGTCCGAGACTAGGGTTCAGGGCTCAGGGATCAGTGTCTAATATAGGGGCCGTAACTATCTTGAATAGGGTTTGGTGATATATTGTAATTACCATAAATATCATAAGGAACCCCTAACATAGTATATAGTTGTTTAAGCCCATTGCCTAGGGTGGGTTAAGGTTTAGGGTGCAGGGCTCAGGGTCTGGGGGTACAGACCTTGCCTATAGTCTCCATTGTAGTTCCTTTTTTTGGTTAACCAAGATCTCTATTACAGGATCCTCACCAATAAAACTGGTTAACCAAAAAGAGAACTACAATGGAGACTATAGGTGTAGTTGAAGGTGCGAACCCCTGGCTCGGCTCCTGCAACATCCTTCTCTTCACTCGCCAGAAGAAGTAGCGGCGAGAGTTCTTCCTGGAAGCTGCTAGCCAGTCTTCGCTTCTAATCTGAGTGCTACTATAGTGACCCGTCGATACTCAGCACTACGTCATTACGCAGTTTGAGCTTCGGACCAATTTTTACAGACCTTGGCACAAACAGGTACGGGTCATCAATGGCCCCCTGCTCACACGTGACCGTCGTGCTTTGTTTTTGTTCTATCTCCTAAACCAGGTGATCAGCTGCCGTACTGTAGGTTCGAGGGTTTAGTAAACATATCGTGGGATTGAAAACATTGAGGGTTTAGGGGGGTTTGCCGTTTAGGGTTATTAAAGTCTCAATGTGAGCATCGGTTTCTGGCGTAGGCAAGACTTGTATTATGGCCCTTGACCAAACCTCCTAAACTCTAAATTCTCACGGTCGTGAGCCCGCAGCCATCAATCCCGTAAGCCCGCCCTAATACTCTAAAGCCTCAGCACAACCTGAAATAAAGATGCTCGGACCCAAAACAGGCCATCTCCGGTTTAGCGTTTTGGGGTTGCTGTTTTTTTGATGGGAGCTTGGGACGCAAAAGCGCGGGGCCTAAGGATTGCAAGCTCTGAGATGCATGCCAAATTTTTGGGGTATTTCTGCTTAAGGGATTAAGGTCGGCAAGGGTTTAGAGTATTCAGGGTGCTTACGGGTTTTAGGATGCGTAGGGTTGAAAAGGATTTGTTCGGATCTGCGCGGATCTGCACCGACTTATGGCAAGCTTACACATACAGTTCGTCTCTGGGGACTTTGAAACATGTGCAGATCGACTTCCTGAGCTTCCACTGTTCAGAAGACGTGTCGGTTTCAACAGTCGCCAATATTATGTATAAGCAGGGCTCTTCATTAAACACTTACAATTCCCTACAGACCCTACACCCCAAACCCTATAAACCCGTAAACCCAATCGATAGCTAGAACAGAGTTGCGAGGTTGAGGACGAGCTTGGGCCTGGACTTCAGTGTGCGAAGGCTTTTGAGGTTTGGCTTGGCGGCTTCTGGCCTACTACTTACTACGGTTGATGATGTAAATCCTGCATGACCCATAATAAGGAATATACCATAATTCCCATATATTCCTTATTAGGGGTAACGCAGGATTTATATCATCAGCCGCTCGCGGCTCACCCTACAGACCTACAAACCCAAACCCTAAGACCCGAAGGAAGGCCCTAACTCGCTACCCCCTTTAAGTTCAAAGCCCTTAAGCCCTACAAACCGGAAGTCATAAAGCTGCCAAACCCTTCATTAACACCCAAAGCCCCTCAAATCGCAAGACCCTAAATCATCAGCAGCCGCAAATGCTCGAGCCCAAAACGTGCACCTTGCTATTGCTATTGGGTGAGCACGACTTTTATGGCTCTGCTCGAACCCCAAATCCCGACGAAGCCTCAAACCTAAAACCCTCATCCCTGAAGCACGAAACCTACTCTCAGCTACTCTTTGACCCCTAATTTAAACCCTAAACCCAAACCCTGAACATCCCACATAAACCCGAAAACCCTCATGAATCCTGAACCCTAAACACCTAAGTCTTTAAGCCCCTAAACCCTAAACCCTTTATAGAACCCTTATAGTACCATTATAGTAACCCTCTAGAGGAACCCCAAGGACCCCAAAATAAGGTACCCTAAACCCCGCGGAGTCCAGTCGATGCTGTCGCGGATGACGTTCTTCGCCTTCATTCGTCCCGCTCGGTCGTGCAGGTCCGCGAAGGTGGTCTGAGAGGTCGCCGGAGTTTGGGTTTAGGGTTTAGGGTTTAGGGGTTTGGGGTTCGGGGTTTAGGGTTTGGGGTTTGGGGTTTAGGGTTTGGGGTTTGGAGTTTAGGGTTTGGGGTTTGGGGTTGGGGATCTAAAATCGGGCACTATAGTAGGCACTTAGTAGGTATTTGGGCCCCCAAAGTATATACTATACTATAGTTTGGGACTATATCCCGAAAAGTCCAAAGAACCCAGTAATTAGGTACTTGGGTTTAGGGTAGTAGGTTACTATGTCGGAGGATATATGTGATAGTTACGTACTTGGCCTTACTGATCAGAATATTAGAATAGGGTTCCTTCAAAGGCTTTGCAAAAAGGGTTCTATATAAGGGATATTATAAGAGGTACTATCGAGGTATAATCCGGCGGCTGGGTTCCTTGAAGCTTCGGTGTTCTCATTCATGCCTGCGCCTTCCGGCCTATGTCTTCACATACCGGGTAAAAAGAAATCAGCATGAAGAAGCTGGATGAGGCCTGAGTATGTACCAGAGAGCGAGTTGCAACCTCCTCGAACTACCCGGTAGCGTGTCCCTGCAGCCAAAAACCTCTCAATTGCTCCTGTTTTGAAGCTAAGGTTTTACAGTTTGAAGGTGCGCGTAATTGGCATTGTCATTAAGCTTGAAACGCCTGTATAAAGTCACTAAACAGAAGCTTGCGAAACAGGCCTCACGTGAGTAGATCCTAAACCCTTACTTACTACGTATACTAAACCCATAAAGGAAGCCTATGCTAAACCATCTAAGGCCGATGCCCGCCCCTCTTCCATGATCCCATGCCTAAACGGACGAGCCCGAGACACTAACTGCCAAACCCGCCGAAGCCTGCAACCCAAAGCCCAAACCCGAAAAAAGCCCCTATTAATTACGGAATATTCCTTAAATTATGGTAGGATCCCTTATATGATTTAAGGAATATTCCTTAATTAAGGCTATTGGAGTCTTTGGGCTTCTTCTATAAACCCTATAAGCCCTATAAACCCTATAAACCCTAAACTGCAACTCCGCATTGGCTTCGGGGATCCGGCCGCCACGGAAGTGTACAGAGGAAGCCTTGGAGAACTTCGGGTTTTGGGGTTTAAAGTTTAAGGTTTAGGGTTTAGGGATTAGGGTTTAGGGTTTTAGGGTTTAGGGTTTAAGGTTTAGGGTTTAGGGTGAAGTAACCAAGGAGAACCGCGTATAGACTTAGACTTGGATTCCCTAGACGTATCTTGAAGAAACGGGTCCGTATGGCACTCCAGAAGCGAGAAATAGAGCATTATGGGATTTGGGGGGTTTAGAATAGAAGCATTCACAATTGATCTTTCTTGGCAACCCTAAACCCTAAACCCTAAACCCTAAAGTCCTAGTAATTCTTCAGGCCCGTATATTTCTTACCCGGAAGCTCCAAGTAACCTAAACTGTGAGGTTTCACTATGAGCGGGCCATTTGGAGCTAGCCTATACTGAACTTAGAACCCTGGGAAAAAAAATTCTAATTTAGCTGTTTCTTAGGGATTATAGTAGCCAAAAATTAAAAATTATTTCTAACTGCCCCTAAGTATAGCAGTTGGAGCTGGGAACCCTACTGGCCCGACTCTTTGCGAGTTTGGATCCTTGGGATTCGGGCTTGGGTTTAGAACTGTTAGGGTTTAGGGCTTAGGGCTTAGGGCCAGGGCTTAGGGTTTAGGGTCTAGGGCCAGGGTTTAGGATTTAGAACTTTTAGGGTTTAGGGTTTAGGGTCTAGGGCCAGGGTTTAGGGTTTAGAACTTTTAGGGTTTAGGGTTTAGGGCTTAGGGCCAGGGTTTAGGATTTAGGGTTGAGGGCTTGGGGTTCGGGCTGGGGGGTTCGGGGCTAGATGGTGTAGGAGGGCTTTCGGTTTCACTAGGGCTGAGGGTTTAAGGCTCGAGCAATCTGCGGTTGAGGGTCCTTGTTGGAAGTTTTGGTCGAGCGTCCAAAGCCTTGTACCGGAAGGTTCGGGGGCTAGAATCCCGGGTAAATCCTTGGCCCTGCACACCTTTTGGGCCGTGTCTAGGCGTGTGGGATCGTTACACTTTACACAGGCAATCGATCCTAGTTGTACCTGCTACGAGTCACACGAATGATGTCTATGTTACACCGACATGGACCATCTCGAGCTGGCTATATATGTTGAGCCTCTGCCTCAAGATATTGAGCCCCACACGCACATTCTTCAATCGGGAGCCTGACATGAACTCACTCTTTTTAGCCCCATCCGCGCGACAGAGCATCGATTGCTTGGAGGTGCAGGGGGTTGGGTGCTTTGAGTAGGTGATTTTTCAAGGGTCCCACAAGCGGAGCAGTGGGGTGTTAGCTCAAAGGGGAAAAGGAGGGACCCTTAAGGGGGACCCCTAGCCTATAATGGGCTATATAATGGGTATATAATAGCTATATTAAGGGTATATTACCTAGGGGTCCTTATTAAGGGTCCCTCCTTTTCCCCTTTGGTTCTCTGCCAAACGGGGACCTGAAACCATAATACCTGGACTCCTTAGGCTTTGGATTGACGTCGCAGGCGTCAACTGGTGGAACCTGCGTAATCCGAACCTAGGTGTGAGTGCATTTTAGTGTAGCATTACAGTTATGAAGGGGCTACAACTGTTGATGATATATATCCTGCATGACCCATAATGAGGAATATACCATAATTCCCATCTATTCCTTATTATGGGTAATGCAGGATTTATAGCATCAACCGCAAGTTACATCCACGGCAAGCTCACTTTGAAGGGGCTGGCCAGCAACTTCGGCCGGCCAAGCCTTGCGGCAGACAAGGGAAAGAGGCTAAGGAAGGGCTTTTAGGGTTTAGGGTTTAGGGTTTAGGTCCGTTTAGGTTTAGGGCTTAGGGTTTAGGATTCTAGAAGCCCGCCTACCCATATTGCAGGCTACCATCTTCGGGAAACAGATCAAGCTCAAATTTCGTAGGGTAGAGAGACAGGATTTGGGGGCATTGTATCCAGAGCCCTGCGACACTCTCCAGGGTATTGTCATTGTCATACCAGAGTATCGCACCATAGCATGCGATAGTATAGTATAGTATATATATATATATATATATATATTGCATACTGCATTATATTCATGTGTCTTCAGCATACACTATGCTATAGTCTACTCTGCTCTACTCTACTATGCTATACTGTGCTGTACTATACTATACTATTGGAGTTTCCATTGTCGGAGCAACGGTTTTGGAGTGGAGTTTCGGGACTTTTGGGCGTTGGCACAGGGGTCTTCATCGTACTTTCCTTAAGGAGGAAATGAACCTCAAAAGGGTTTAAGGTTCATATACTATATAGGGATTCATAGCATAAGGGTATAGGGCCCCTACTTGGTCCCCAAGGTTATGCTTGTATACACCTTGGATGCCCAGTAACTTCGGAAAACAAGGGCTCGCGGTTGGTATTGGGTAGCTTTATAAGGAGCCTGGGACTGCAAAAAGGGAATAAGGGTAATGCTGGGCATCCTAGACACAGATATACGCGCATATCCAGTCTGAACGAGGTGTCTGCATTTCCTGTTGTCCCAAACCCTACACAACAGAAGGTTGACCACTTCTGTATTATCCCTTGATGCCCCATAGATGTTGAAGGGTGTAACCCTCAAAATAGTAGGTGAAGGGCTCCACACGATATCAAAGGGGAAAAGGAGGGACCCCTAATAAGGACCCCTAGGTATATACCCTTACTATAGCTATTATATACCCATTATATAGCCCATTATAGGGTAGGGGTCCCCATTAATGGTCCCTCCTTTTTCCCTTTGAAGATAAGTAATCGAGCAGCTGGGCTTAGAACCACAACAGAAACGCGAAGCTGCAGGCGGCAGAGGCCCTGTCCCTAAGGGTCCATGTACCCAAATAGTATATGGGAGTTTCTGGAAATAAGGGACCCCTAATGTAGTACCTTAAATAGTAGGATCCTTTATTATAAGCACCCCCAAAATAAGGTACTCTCATTTTCGGAAACTCCCATATGCTTTGGCCTTTAAAGTAATCCCTATATAGGTACTTTGTTGCCAAAGGATATACTACTTGGGTACTTGGACCCTTAGGGTGTTGCTCTTCGGAAGACAGGAGTCTCAGAAATTAGAACAGGGCTTCGTGAAAACAATAATGCAGATTTAATAGGAAAGCCGACGGAAGCCTTCCATATGAGCCCCTGCGCAAAAGTAAACAGCACGGTGGTGGTCCCAATCAATTATTAGGGCCCCAGGAAAGCACATAAGCAAAAATAAGGATAGGGATATCCCATATAAACCCCTCAAAAAGGAAGGCCAATAAGGCAGGGATATCACCGTAAAATGCTTATGCTTATCTGCTTGTTGGGTCCCTAAAACTTTGTCCCTCTAGGCAACGGCATCTGGACGTAAACCTGTGCCAAGCTAGTAAGCCCCTCCGGGAACCATTCCTAAAAGACCGGGGGAAGGGCTAGGGTTTAGGGTTTAGGCTCTAAGTAAGGCAACTACCGCAACTACAGGTTACTTTACTCTCGTCACCGCACTTCCTAAGGCCCATGAACATCATGAACCTGCAGGTAGAACTTCCGAAATTCACTTCCTGGCCTGTCTGTAACACGGGAGACTCCGCGACGAAGCACCTAAGAGACAAACCGCAAAGGCTTTAGGGTTTAGGGTCTCGGCCTAAGAGTTTAGGGTCTTCAAGGGCTTTCAGCAAACCCCATAAAGTTGGAAACCGGATTGAGGCCAAATAGTGCTGGCAACTTTTCGGCTTCTACTGTAGGGTACGTTGAGGCTTTCCGCAGGATCGAACCGAGGCTTTTCCAAGGCCTTCGATCGGCCTCGGGAGCCTTTACTTGCCCTTAGGCTCTAAAGGCTAATATGTTAAGGCTTTTTGGGCCCTAAGACCATACTCTACAAGGCTTTTGGGCTATTTTGAGCCTTAGGGATAAAGGATACTACTGTAAGAGGGGCTATACGTACCGTTCTTGAGCTATGGTCGTGTAGTTGCCCTCCGAAAAAGTAGCCCTACTTGCGAAATCCCTTGACGCAGTAAGTGGGTCACGGCTTGAGTGTCGGGAATGAGTTTAAGGTCTAGACCCAAGAGTAACCTGGGAATAAAAAGCGTGCCCTTTTTTGGTTGGAAGGGGCGTAGAAGGGAACCGAACCCAAAAAAAGGGAATAAGGGCCTACTCTGGGCCCTAGAGGTTGAAGGGTCAGAAATATCGGAGGTCTCAAGTCGCTTAGGGCTTTAGGGACTGACCCGAAGGGTCCAAAGGACCCAGTAATCAGGTACTTGGGTTTGGGATAGTAGTTATGTAGTGTAATATTTGGGAGAGTCTATGATTATTGGGTACTTGGACCCTTAGGGTGACAAGTTGGTCTTCAGGGCTTCGACTTCGGAGCGTAGATAGGCCTCGGCACTCAACAACTTCGAACCATTAAGTCTCGTACATCCCCCCTAAACCCTAAACCCTAAACCCTGAACCCCAAACCCTGAACCCCAAACCCCTAAACCCTAAACCCTCAACCCTAAATCCTCCAACCATTGAGCCTCTGACGCCCATGGCCTTGGCCAGGCCATGCTTCAAGCGGTTCTGCATCTCCGGCGCTGGGCCTAGGTGGCCGCTAGCTGTGTCTTACTTGAAGGTTAATCTTTTTGGGTTATATAGGGTTTTTACAGGGGCTATACTACCCAAAATTTACAGGTTGCCTGCTCGACTTCTCGGGTGTCTTGATCAAACACCTCTAAACCCAATTTGACGGTTGGGATCCTATGCTATAAGATATTTGGTTAACAAAGAGGACCTACAAAGGAGACTATAGGTATAAACCCCCGAAAGCCCTCAAACTGTGCATATTAAGTCCATCACAAATAGCCATAAGCTCTAAGCGCTAAATACTGGCGGTCGTACCCCATCACCCAAAGTTCCTACACCCTGCCCTCAAGACCGAAACGGGGCTAACCTGTCTGGCACCTGGGGATTTTCTAGGGTTCGTGTGTCTCATGAACCAGAGGCACCAACGAGAGTTTCGCACCGGCTTCGGGAAGACTATGCTCTGTTGGGCTTAAGGTTTACAGGGCTCGTTTGTAGGGATTGCCATGCTCTGAATGGTTTGGGGCTAATAGGACTTATAGCATTTAGGGCAAACGATGCTCTGAACGGCTTTTGGCACCAGAAACCCGGACTTGGGGTTATGCAACCTCGACCGTCAACAACCTTCACAACCTTGTGGAATAACAATCTGTCCCAATCAACACCCGACCTATAGAGTTTGCACAACTCACCCAGAGGGTCCAAGTACTCCCTATTATAGAGCTTGCAGGCCTTTTTACGTATCGAGAGCAATAAAAAAATAGGACCACTTGGACACTTAGGGTCAGAAGCAGATGATCAAAATGCAAAGCCCCTGTCAGACCCTGAAAACGGAAATGTAGTGGCCTTGATAGTTAGAATAGGCTTTGGGGGCCCATGATATTGTAAGGAACCCCGCAACATAGTATTGGTAACTACATTCAGGCCCCTATATTAGTCTGTTTGGGTCAAGAGGCGGCAGGCAACCATCACATCGTACGTCATAAGGATGAACTCCTGTGCAGAGCTTGTGAAACCAGGATGAAGGCTCAACAAGTCTACCGTTACTCCATGCGATTTATATAGTGACTTCTCGTGACCGCCAGTTTTCTGTATAGGGTTTATACACTGAAGCTCAGGGTCGAGGGCTAAAAGTCTGGCGTGTGGTGTCCCGGGTTTGGAGAGTTGGCATTCGGCCGGGGGGGGAGGCGGGCAGGGGGCAGCGTGCGTAGCTTTGGGTATGCCGTTCGGGACCTCGGATGTTAAGATGACACGAAAGTACCCGGTGTGTGCAGTCACGCCGAAATGAGATTTCGAACGGCCAGCTCCGGTTCCCTCAACCGCTCAACCCTTAGAGCCCTACCTAAACCCCAAAGGTAGGTAAAATCATGGCCCACCACCTATAAAAGGCTGCGAGTGCCTTGATCTCGTAAATAGCTCGCCCGCCCACGCGGCTTAGCCGACCAAAGAGGGCGAAGCGCAGGTGAAAAACAGCGGCGACGAAGCCCAGAAAGCCTGGTTCGGTGGCTGCTACCTCTCGTGTAGAGTTTCTTTTAGGGATAAAGGCACCTTTTAAATCAAAGCGTCCCAAGGACCTGTATTTATTGAGACTACTCACAAACACTACACTCACTACTCCAACAATGACATATGTAGTTGTTCGATTACAGACCTCTCTACTACTGGGACCCTTTGCGCAGACGGTGACGACAGCAGTGCATTTACTCTTGCAACCTTGCCCCCACGACCGAGGTGCCTATTTTTGATCATCCAACATCGCCTTGCACCTAGCCTTGCTTGTCCAGTATCCCAGAAGAACTAAAGGCACACCGTGGGTGTTGCATAAAGGTTATAGTAGCCCGAAAAGGTTAAAGGTTACCTATAATTCTGCGCCAAGGTAAATACCCACAGGCCCCAAAGTAGTTCCTGTTTTTTGATTACCTTATAGGATTCTAGATACGAACCCCAAAAAGGAACTACTTTGGCTTTGGGGCCTTATAACAGCCATTAGAACCCCAACCTAAAGCAGACACCTGGACTCAGCCGGGAGTCTCAGGGACCCAAGGACAGAACCCCAATCAATGGTATCCTCCACTGCAAAGGACCCTGCTTTCAGATATTCCAGCTACACAGCCCTAAACCCTATGATCCGCTTGCGTGAATAGTAATCCCCAAAAAGTTGGAAGCCGGATTAAGGCCAAAAACTGCTGGGATTCACTACACATTACTCTTAAGGATCGAGGCTATTGGGTTTCCAACTTTTTGGCTTCTACTGTAAACCCATAAACCCAAAACCCGAAACAATTTCATCTCAGAGGCGGTCGAAGACAAACCAGATCTGGATGGGCTCCTCGCGCCTTGCACATGCATTGAAAATCAGGAAATAATAGGACATTTGGGGAGTTACATCACCTGAGGAATAGGATGTTTTCTATGTGGTAATGTAGATTGACAGAAGTTGGGCTACTAGTTGTGATTATTGAGCTATATCAGGGCAAATT
Source organism: Symbiodinium sp. CCMP2592 (assembly GCA_905221615.1). Taxonomy (NCBI): domain Eukaryota; class Dinophyceae; order Suessiales; family Symbiodiniaceae; genus Symbiodinium; species Symbiodinium sp. CCMP2592. The sequence continues at coordinate 524,354 of CAJNDT010005858.1, forward strand.
CTATATGGTAGTGTAAGGATAATTCCTACTATTTGGGCGACGGCGATGTAACTACCCAAACTGGGCAAGGCCATGCAAGGCCTATCCTAACTAATTCCCCATGGAGCCCCAGTAAAGATGACCAATGTTCGAAACACCCTCGTCCCGTGGCCTTTTGGGAAGGCCGACTCGACGTGGATCCCTGCAGTCAGGGTGTGCAGTTCGGTATTTGGGCTTTAAGGCTTAGGGATTGGGGTTTATAGGGTTTGGGGTTTAGGGATTGCGGCTTAGGGTTTGGGATTTAAATGATTTGGGGTTTAGGGATTAGATTTTGGGGTTTAGGATTTAGGACCTTGATTTTAGGGATTGAGGTTGAGGGTTTGGGGTTTAGGGCTTCGGCTTTTTGGGGATTGTGTGTGTAGGCCGATCATCGGAGCTTTGAAACTGCGGCTTCCGTGGGGCTTGCTGGATCTTCGAAGGCTTTTTGGGACCCCTTTGATGTTGGAACCTGATTAAGAAACCTTCGGCCTTTATTAGGGTTCCTTATATGAATCCTACTATTTTAGGGGTTATAGGCCCCGGGTTTCTTAATCAGGTTCCTACATTACATCAATCCCCTTGCCCGGCAGTCATCTGTCCCAGCCTGGCATCCATCCGAATCGTGACGTGCTCAGGCCCGGTTGGCTTGTCCTGCTTGCGAAACAGAAAGCAGTTGCGTTAAGCAAGAAAACCTACATCAAGCATGTGGAACCCGAGACTTCGGAGTTAGCTAAGGATAGCAGCAAGCAGCAAGCTCTCAAACATGACGTTCCGGTGGACACTTGCTTTGAATAAATCGTGGCTTGAACTCTGTCAAAGAATGTCCTCCCCGCCGCTGCTGTCGCTGCCCGCGTTGCCTCACAGGGCAGCACTTCCCAGAGCCCACTGAATAAGCCCGACCCGGAAACTCCGAACTCCAAATTTCCCCGGAGACTGAATTACAGTACATGTTTGGATGGCCAAATGTATGGCTTGATGGTTAGCATTTAGGATCCTATGGTAGTACAGAATATCCAGCAAGAATCATACCACAGCCTGCGGTGCAGGTAAGACTCGAAGTGTGAGTCAATTTACGTATGGATATTGATGGGACCTACACGGGTAGTTCTGTACATTAGTGTTCCTTTAGGTCCCCAAAATAGTACGACACCGTAGTGGAAAGAACTTAGCCTAAGCCCTAAACCCTAAACCCCTAAAGCCCTAAACCCTAAACCCCTAAACTCCTAAACACTGCAAGGACCCCAGCTTAGAGAACTATCCACATGGCTTCGGACTCTGGACTAAAGTCTGTCGCGGCCTTAATCCTGAGCCCTTAACTTGGCCCTAGACCCGGAACCCCAAAACCCTATGAACTTCGGGTATGGACTCCGGGCTCTATGCAGAGGTTATGAGCTTTGGGGATCGGCGATCAAGGCCGACTGAGCCAGAGTCAGAGGGCCTTCATAATTTGAACGGCGTTTTGATGAAACTTATGCTGTACCTCTCATGCAGCCGCCAGTGAATTCGGCTCTTGTTATTTGAACGGTGTGTTGGTTGCTTAAGCAACCGCCAAGGAATACAGCTCTTATTACAAATGGCCCTATGTTACCCTCAGGCCAAAGAAAACCCCCTAAACCCTAAACCCTAAACCCCAAAACCCTAAACCCTAAACCCCTAAACCCTGCAGGGCTTGGGGTTTAGGGATGACGACTTAGTGTTTAAGGTTTAGTCTTTACCCTAAGGCCCCAAAGTAGTTCCTTCTTGGGGGCTCGTATATAGAATCCTATAAGGTAATCCCAAAAAGGAACTACTTTGGGGCCTATGGGCAGGGCCATTGCAGGGTTTAAGCTTCAGAGTTTGGGGTTTACCTAAGCCCTCTAACCCCCAACCTGCCTTCCGAAGACCTTCACATCAGCACCCTAAACCCTATGAGCTCTAAGCCCCTGAAGCCCGGCCCTAAACCCCTAAAGCCCGTACCCCATAAGCCCTAAGCCCCAAGCCCCGAAGCCTGAAAGTGATGCCTCAAGCCTGATCCCCCAGCATGTAGGGCCACCAAAGAAAGCACATAAGCAATAATCAGGATAGAGATATATCCCACAAAACCCCCCAACCCCCTATAGTGAAGCCCAATAAGCTAGGGATATCCTTAAAAGCCCGAAATCCTGAACCCTAAACCCTAATATGCTTATGCTTATGTGCTTTTTGGGACCCTAAATACAGGCGTTTCCGATTATTCGGGGTACTTTGTTTTGGAGTCCTTATAATACGGATCCTACTATTTAGGGTATTACATTAGGGTTCCCCATTTTCGGAAACTCCCATAAATGGGGCCCCAAAGCTTGGGGCTACAAGCCGAAGCGGCTGCCGCGATCGGAGCTCCGTCTCCGCCGCACGCGCAAGCCGGTCGGAGCCTGCCACGATCGCTTTTTGAAAGGGCCTAGGGTTTAGGGGCTTAAGGGGTTCTATAAGGCCTTCCTTAAGACTCCAAGTGTGCAGTCAGTACCTACATTGGGGTTAACCCTAAAGCCTGACCCTAAGGCTCAAAATAGCCCAAAAGCCGTATATAGTATGGTCCTTGGGCTCAGAAGCCTTAAATTATGAGTCCTTAGAGTCTCACGGTTAAAGAGCCTGCATCTAGGAATCCTGTTGAGACTCTGAACTAAAGGGGTGGTGATTAGTTTAGGTTGGATCCTATCCCTTAGTAGATTCGTAAAATTAAGAATACGTTGAACCTCCAGATATGGTCTTAACCCCGCTGCCTCATCGGCTTGCAGTGACCGACCCAGAGCGGTGGGCACAGGAATGACGCTGCTTGCATGGCTCATGGCTCACAAGACTCTGAACCCTACGCGAAGAGTCTGAACATTGTAAAGTACCTTAATTATGGACAAAAACCCAAACACTGCAGAAGCCTGTCCTTGTTGCAGTTCTAATATAGTTATTATGAGGCCCCTATTATTCTCATAGCTGATTATACAGAGACTCCTACACAAAAGATGCCTCAGAGTCATGGGGATGAGGCTTGGGAGGCATGGCTTATTGAGGGCGGCACACCCTCTTCTATGGCTTTAGGGTTTAGGGTTTAGAGTTGAGGGGCCTCAGGCTTTCTTGTTCTTGGTTGTCAATGTTTATATAGGCTGAAGAGCGGGCTTGCAAGAATCATGGCGCTCGCAGTGCTACAGAGGGTTCGGGAGGGTTGGAGAATGTCAGGATAAAGCTCTCATGAGTTTAGAGCTTAGGGTCTCTAGGGGGTTTTGAGAAGCCTTCAACCCTAAACCCCTGTGCCGTGAATGTCAAGGGGAACAGAGAGCTCGGGACGAAGCGTCTGGCACTCCCGACCTGGTGGTGTGACGGTCTAGCCCACAGACTCCAATATGCCTTAATTAAGGATTATTCCTTAAATTATAGTAGGATCCCTAATATGATTTAAGGAATATTCCTTGATTAAGGGATATTGGAGTCTCTGGGAAGGTTCCTGTAATAGTGGTATAATGGGAATATAATAAGGCCCCAATATAATCCTTATAGTCACTATTACAGGGTGGGGGCAGCTTCTAGGGTTTAGGGTTTAGGGGCAGTGCAGAGCTGAACTAGTCAAGAGCCGGTGGGCGACAGCAGATCTTCTCTCCACCCCGGCAAAGATCAAGACGCGAAACCCCGTAGAATTGGGGGTTTTGGGGAACCCTGATGAACAATATTGATTAAGTATGCCCCTCAACTATAGCCGCAAAAAAAGCACACTGACTCAGTGACTCATCTCTCCATCATAGGGTTCCTGCTTTCTGTTCACGAGAGCTTATGTTGCTGCGGTGTTAGGGTTTCTTCTTTAAAGTGCAGTAGAGCTCTTTCTCCATGTACAGGTTTAGGCGTTTAGGGGCTTATGGATTGATTCAGGGATTAAGGAATAAAGGATTTAGGGTTTAGGGTCTTTGACTTTAGGAAGGCTCTGCGGGTTCATAAACCCTGCAAAACCCTAGCCCTGAACCCTAAAAATCCCTAAATCCACGATCTGAGGAAATCCCACCAACCCAGAAGCGGCTGAGCACCGTGCAGCTGCTTCTCTCTAGCCTCCACTAGCACTGGTCCGGAAAGTTCAGGTGATGGAGGTTGCACGGTTTAGGTTTTAGGGTTTAGGATTACAGCACATGCCTGCGGTCCGAGGTGTGAGGGGAAACGTCTCCAGAATATTCAATGGTTCGTGGGCAAGAACCTAGAGACTTTGGGTGTGCAGTACGTTTGTGTAGAGTCTGTGGCTTGCTGTGTGAGGTTATTTTATGTGTATGTGAATTCATGTAAGTTTCTTATGGGGTTCCTTTTGCACTGACTACCTATGTAGGTTTCTATAAAGTTGTTCTTTACGGTTCATGTAGTCTTATGTAGGGCTTTCAGGGTCAAGGGTCATGGGCTTGGGCGCTAATGTCTGCAAATAGAATACTTTCAGAGTTCCCTGGACCTTAGACTAACGGTCTTCCAACAATGGGAGGATTCCGTACACCCAACAGTTTCAAGTCAATGATACATTTTCAGCGACTGAACCCTAAAGACCCTCAAGAATATCCCTAGATACAGCTCGGCGAAGTGTTCCCGCGCATGTCCGCACGTGCAGCGCGACGAGCAGGACTCCATGGAGTCCTTCATGACACATCGCACATCACCAGCTGTCTTCGCGTGGCTGGGTACCCAGAGGCCCCAAAGTAGTTCCTTTTCGGGATTACCTTAAGTATAGGATTCTATATATGAAGCCCAAAAAGGAACTACTTTGGGGCCTCTGGGTAAGGACCAGTACACCCCGACGGTCAGCGAAGTGACCTGCCAGGAGGCTTGGGGTTGCCAGAATGGCATGATGCAGTAGCCCTGGCAAGGAATAGGGTTTAGGGTTTAGGAACCCTAAACCCTAAACCCTAAATCCTAAACCCTATCCCTAAACCGACCAACTTCAGTCCGAGGTATAGTCGACCAGGGCAGCCGAGCTGGCTGCTGCCTCGCCCGCCGATGCATGATGAGCCACGTTAAACCCGGCTCTTTCCTCGGGGCTACAATATTTCGGCCGCAAAATGCTGTTCAAAGAACAGCAGTTGCTTGTGATAGGATTTCAGCACAATTTTGCCATAGACTCGCACGTAAAGTTTGTCAGCCGAAGATTGAAACGCCCTAAAGGTCCATGTACGCATAAAGTAGATACTTTGGCCCTAAAGTACCTATAAAGGGGCTACATTAAGGCCCAAGTAAACACTACTTGGGCACATGGACCCTTATACCCTCGACCCTATAAAACCCTCATAGTCCCGTTAAGGAAACCTTAAAGGAATCCTTAAAGGAACCCTTAAAGGGGTTAAAGGGACCTTTGAAGGGACCCTTAAAGGAACCCTTAAAGGGACCCTTGAAGGAACCCTTAAACAGATTCTTAAAGGAACCCTTAAACAGATCCTTAAAGGAATCCTTAAAAGATCCTTCAAGGAAGCCTTAAAGGGACACTCAGATCCTTACTTGGAGGTTCATGGGTAGTTATAAGTACGTTCATACGTCCCCTGATATGGGCTGTAAGTACAGTTACCCTACTTATAACTACCCATGAACCTCCAAGTTCGGAGGCCTCACAAGGTGGGATGAAGGTAGGTGGGGTTAAGGATCCCTTATATAAGGACCCTTATTTGAGAATATCCCAGCTACCTTCATCCTACCTGTTGAGGCCCCCGACAAGTACAGGACGGGGGCCCCACCTTGATCTCCTTCTCGATTTCGGACTTCGCGGCGCCCTGGCAGCGGCTAGAGACTCAGCTTGGGAGGGTTTGCTTTAGGGTTTAGAGGTTAGGATTTACGGGGCATGGGATTTAATATTTAGGACGGTTTAGGGTTTAGGGTGGTTTAGGGTTTAGGGTTGAGGGTCTGAGGTTAGCAACCTGGAAGTGCCATAATAATCTACTTTCTCGCAGCTTTCTTATACATGCTATCTGAGGGTCCTGCGACCCTCACCCCTTAACCTGACATCTTTCAGCTCACCCAGAGGGTCCGAACTACCTTAAGGGTGATATTTGCCTATATGTGGTTCCTTTTTAAATGTTTATAGGGTTTAGGGTTCCTTTAAGCGTTTGCGGTTTAGGATACTATGTGGGGGATATCTATCCAAAGCCCGTGAAGGTAAGTCCTACTCTAGACACCCTATGTTTGCACTATCGAGCTACTTAAGACCCTTTGGGTCGGGTAGGCTTGCCTTCCTGTCTCCCATTGCAGTCGTACTGGGCCCAAACAGCCTCAACCTGCATTACCCACCACTGAGAAACCGTACGTCGTCAGAGTTTAAGGCTCAAGGTTTGCAAGTATCATGGAGTTAGCTCGTAAGAGCTGTTGCATTATCTTCTAATCACAAAGACAGAGGGATCACTCTCTACTTCTTTCGTAACGATGGATAGGACGGATAGGATCCTATCAGGAGTGAACAAGCGAAACAGGCCAATAAAAGCAAGAGGCTACACTAGAGCAGTCGGGTAAGCCCTAAACCCTATATGACTGAATCCCTATGCCCCCAGTAGCCAAAGCCTTGTGAACTTCCAAAAACCCGGTTGACCCACAACAAGAAACTTGTGCAATAGCCCCTTCCGCTTTTCGTGTTGGAACGAGCATAAACCAATTCTCTTAAATACCACCCAGGTTCAGCAATTAGTATGGGGTCTTAAATAATTCCCGCGTCTTTAGTATAAGTCTAGGCGCCTCCTTGCCGGCCAGCTTGCCATCCAAGTCCTTCAACTTGGCGTCGATCCGGTGCATGGCCTCTACCTGCAGGGCTTCGCATTTAGCACCAGAGAAACTTTGGGAGCAAGGTTAGCTCCGTTTGGGCCTGCAGAATCCATTGTACTTCCTTTTCGGGATACCCATGAGGATACTGGATAAAAGTGAATAAACCCAAGCAAGGAACTACAATGAGGACCAAAGGCAGGGTTCAGGGGTTCAGGGTTTCGGGTTTGCAGTTTGGAAGAGTTCGAGAGTTCTGTGTCTAGAACTTAGGTCTTCAAGCTTCTTTATTAGAAGAACTAGAACAGAGGTTGCGCATTGTTGCTGAACACTAGGTCACATTGTTGATGGACACTAGGTCACACTTTATATCTGCTGGATTGTATGTTATATACGTCTACTTCGTGTATTCATTGCCGTCGTTGTCATTACTACGGTTCTCATACTGTTATGATATCAATAACAGTAGTTCAAAAGATTTTAGTACTATTGCTATGTAGTACAACTATTGTTAGTATTGGCTCGGGAGTCCATGTACATGCATTTGTTTAAGGTTCGGGGGTGGAGTGCCCTCCGAAAAAACGCAACGGTCCAAGACACAACACCAACACCTCTACAAAAACCCTTCAATGCCTGAATGCAAAGGCAAACCCTGCAAATCTGCTACCTATGACATACTATGCTGCAAAGTGTAAGGCTGAGGAGAACCTAAGTCTGAAGGGACAACCATGCCGAACACCTGAACTCCACATCAAAGACCTGCACTGCCAGAAACCTTGCCGCTAGGCACCTGCTGGGGTGCACGGTACTTCACCTGGCCGGGCAAACACATTGTGTTCATGGGTGTGTGTTTGTGTGCGTGGTGGGGGGGGTGGCATGTATGTGTATACTTACACATCGACATGTGTATGTATAAAAGTACATGAATACAGGAAAAGATATATACGCACATGAGAGAGAGAGAGAGAGAGAGAGAGAGAGAGAGAGAGAGGAAACTTTTAATAGCATCAAAAAACCGTACTAAGCTGGTGCATAGGGTGCTGGCATAAAGCCATATGGCTTGATGTCTCATGTTGTTGAGGGTATAGGCGGTGTTGGTTAAAGAGTTTGTGTAGCAATGTAGGAACCCAGTTAGGGGTGCCCAGTTTTCTGCATACTTAAAATGTTTTTGTGTACACATGCAATTAATCTGGAGCCTAATACAGCCCGACGACTGTGTCAGGCAGGAAGCACGGTCTGTGGGTTCTGAGAAGTGCAAAGCCATCAGAACAGACTACCCTGAGCATCCCATATTGATTACAATCAATCAATTTCGCAAACAGATATTGATTTTTTGCGCAGCGTCAAAAATCAATATACCGAAAACACTGCATATTGATTAGCATATTGATTATCATATTGATTAGCATATTGATTAGCAT